>CM033280.1:23774254-24374254 GCA_019343175.1 Oedothorax gibbosus
ACACTGTGCTATGAAATATTCGATATTTTATAAAACTCAAACAATCAAAAACCATTACAAAGAAAATATAAGACGATAGAATGCCAGGTTTTATATTTGAAATATCGATGATACATATTAATTTAATAATTATAATTTTTGAAAAAAGTATTAATTAAACTAATTACAGTAGATTCTTTTTGAAAAGAAATTAACTACAATTTAAAAAAAGAAATCTTGGGAACATTTTAATTTAAACTAATAAGGCTCCGTAAAATGTAACGTAATTTATGTTCTTTAAGAACTAAAGCTAAACCCTTTAATACTTGCATAGACTTCTACGTAATGAAAGGCTTAATTAATGTAATTTTATGTAGTTAAATAATAATAAAATGTACATCCAGTTTTATTAACTCGTACAAGCCAAGGTATTAATGAAGGATTACACATGAAAGAAATTACTTCGAAACTAATGTAAGTTACAAAATTATTTTTCAAACTTATGTTTCTTTCTTATGTTTTTGTACGTTTTGTTTTAAAAATTGAAAATTATGTTAAAATTTTAAAATTCAGCGTTTATAAAATACAAAAAATACGAATATTATAAAATAAAAATATATAAAAACTAAATATTTTGTGTAGTTTTTGGAACTTCTTATAAATCTAAAATAAAAAAAAATCGAAATCACTTATTAATTTTTAAAGTTGATCCTTACTAATAATAGCATTCTTAAATATTGAATGAGGAATTATTTCTTCATTTAACTCAAAATTTGAAAGTATCGTATTCGAATAAGAATTACCTTTTGTTCATCATTTTAATCGACACCAAGTTGTTAGAAATGTACTATTTCATAAACCAGTACAAACTTGATAAGAATTAATGGCGATTTACTTTATTTTCCTATTTAACTCACCCTAACGTGGTCATTTATTGTTAATATACCAAAGAAGGGAAACCATACAAATTACGAAAATTGGTCAGGAATAAGTTTACTATCAATTCCTGGGAAGGTATTTTCCAGAGTACTTCTCAACAGAATGAAAGATAAAATAAACCAATACATTAGAGAAGAGCAGGCTGGATTTCGCAAGGGAAGCAGTACCATACTACAAATACAACAAATTTTTATTTTGAGAAACATCATTGAACAAATTCTTGAATTCAACACTCCTATATACCTAAACTTTACTACTATTACTACTACTACTACTACTATTACATATATATTCCGGCTTGTGTGCTTGATCAGAGACCCGCTTATGCAGCCTTCGTCAAGTAAGACAAACACAGATCGAATTTTTACTGTTACAGATAAAGGAATATACACCCAGGGCGAAGACGGGAATCAAGCCCGCACCCGTTTCAGTGCGCAGACTGCTAGCGTAATGGTCCAAACCACTCGGCCATCCAGGCCCCACCTAAACTTCATAAACTTTAGTAAAGCTTTTAACTCTGTTCACAGAGACAAAAATTACAAAATCCCTCAAAAATTTATAAATATTGTAAAATATCTATATAAGAATAGTAAATCCTGCGTGGAAGTTGATGGCATTCAAACTGAATATTTTGAAATCAAAACCCAGGTGAGGCAGGGTTGCGTTCTTTCTGAATTCCTGTTCATCCTGGTAATTGATTGGGTCTTAAGAAACACCACTGCAAACCATAAAAGAGTTATAAGGTGTAGATTCAATACCTACCTCTAAGACCTCGATTTTGCAGACGACATTGTTTTATTGGCATCGAGGTACCCTAATCTTGAGAATAAAACTCGTTTATTCAACACACATGCCAATAGTGTTGGTCTACACATAAATAAAAAGAAAACTTAAACAATGCGAATAAATGAAAATCCCAAAGAAAACTAGAGTTTGACCAAGATGAAATTAGTAACGTGGAAGAGTTTACATATCTCGGTTCAATTCTCGACGCAAATGGTGGCGCAGAGGCTGATGTCAGAAGTAAAATACTCAAGGCCAAAACATTCTTTTATAGCCTCCAAAAATCTGGAAATTTTCAACCATCCAAAGCAAAACAAAGATTAAAATCTACACAACAATAGAAAACACATGGTGCCAAACAAAAACATGCCGAAACATGGTGCCTCAGAAAATCAGATATCCACAATTTAGAAGTTTTTTTAACAGAGTTTTTTTTAAGAAAGATATTAAAAAATTTTTGGCCAATGAAAAGAAAAAAACGAGGATATAATAAAACAAGCTAACATCTCTATAATAGAAAAAGAAATTTCGAAGAGAAGATTGAGATGGACTGGCCATGTTCTCAGGATTCCCAGGGAGAATCTACCAAACATCTCGCTCTCTTGGGCTCCTTATGGAAAACGAAAAAGAGGAAGACCCAGAATAACATGGCAAAGACCTCTACAAAAAGACCTCAAGAATTTAAAATTATCTATTTTGGAGGACGCCAGAACCCGATGCCAAAGATCGTGGGGCTTGGAGGAGTAGGCTGGAGGCCTTATGCGCCAACGAAGCGTGAAGGGCTTAAAAAAACGTGGTCATTGTAATAAAATTTACTTTTGATGATATTCTAAAATATTAATAAGGTTAATTATATGTAGATGGTGAATTTAAAAAATAGTTTTTATTACAGTTGAAACTTTTATATGTGATTTAGAAAAGTTTGAATTGTAAAAATTTTGCATCAAAAAATATTATTGTTTTTATCTGTGGCAACACTTTAGATTCAAAGTGGCTGCTATTTTGGAAAGCATGAGTTATGGTTTTTCATAATTTTGAATCCTTGAATTTTAAGTTAAGTATTATTTTTTTATCAGAGTTTTTGGAAAAATTATTAAAATACACTATAATAACTATCTTAAAAACACATTATTAATCGGCATTTATAACTAAAAGATACTTAATTAAAAAGATAAAATCCCTTTTTTGGCTGTAGTGTAAGTAACGAAAAGATATAAAAGTTTCTATAACTTTTTAAAATAAAGCTCAAATTTTTTTTATATAAGATATTTTCTTTCTATATTAACCTTTGTGTAATTCCAAACCTTTAAATTTTGAAATTAAAAGCATTTTCACTATTTATAAAATATATTAACTTTGTTGTGTAAGTCATAACGTATTGTCAGTCACAGCTTCTGTTTGATATATCTGTTGTAGATTAGCTATAATATTTGTAGATTTCTTATATTTTGATAATTTTGATTTAAGATGGCTAAATCAGCAGCTAAATAAAAAATAATAGCAAAGGGAAAGACTTTAAGCCTGTGGTTAATTTCAAACCTTTAAAGAAAATTAAATCAAAAACCACTTTACGGACAACACTTTAACTAAACGTACACCATCTCTATTGCAATGTTTAAACCATTAGACAACTTTGAATGGCATTTCTCTGCCACCAATGTTTGTCAACTTTGCCTTCAGTCATGAAAAAGGACCAATTGATGGACTTGGTGATACAGTGAGGAGGGTATAAAACAAACACACTTTCCAGGAAAATTGACCCACATTCTGCTGAAGATTTTTTCACCTTGCAAATGAAATCTGCTCAAACATATCACTATTATAGATTTCCGACAACTGTGTAAAGGGCGAAATTGGTAGATTAAATTATATTTGCTCATCAAAAGGAAAATAAATATTTCCGATTCCTAAAACTCAAAAATTGCTCTGCTTTTTAAAATTCAACAAATACCTACTTAAAATTGCCAATGTTTCATTAAATCCCCAAAAATACTACCCGGCTTATTAAACAAATGGTAATGTTGTAAAAGTAAATACCTCTCAACAAAATTCTGGCAATGAATTTGATGCTGGAAAAGGAGCTTTAGTTCCTTTTGGAGAAAAAATTATCATTAAATATTTTGTGGGGCAAATGTTAAGTAAAGATGCTTATTCAATAAAACTGAAACATCTCCAATGCTAGGGAAGTCTTTTTTTGAGACATGAGAAGGAAGATTTTTAAGACATTGCTATTGAAGAAAGAATTAAGAAATTAGCAGAAACCAAATTTAGGGGACGTTGTGTAATATTTTCTAACTGTGATTTCACCATTTATACAATTCTTAACTTACCATACTCAACATTATATTTCATGTGTTCTGTTATTATTGCCTAAATTTCCATATCTGTGATAAAATCCCCATGATGTAGTGTAAGTCACATATTGAATGTAGTGTAAGTCACGCACAAAAATGTTAATAAATTACTTCCTATGATATTTCAACACTTTTTTGCGATTAAATTATTTAGCTTTAATTCTTATACTTAAAATAAGCACTGGTAGAATGTTGATTTACTGCACTTTGAAGAATAAATTAAAGTTTATAATGATAACCAAAAATCGACTTCTTTTCATGTAGTGTAAGTCACATCAGGATATTTTTATTATTTTTTAGTAAAATATTAAATTAAAAAAGTTTTTACTGATTGCTAAAAATACTATATGTTCAGGGGTAAACTGACATACAATATTTTTTTTTGAATAAATAGAAAATAATTTTGAACTATGCCAACGATATTTGTTAAATCTTCCAATGTAGTGGTAAGTCACGCTTGGAATTGCCCATAATCACTTCACATGACCAGAAGTTATCATGGTGTATATAACCATAAGTGTTTAATAAACAATAATCCTGGTATAAAATAAATTGTATTTTCACAAGCTATACAAATATTTTCTAATAGAGTTTCAGTTTTAAATTTTTTTAGTGCAAAAAAGCTTCTTTAAAATATTTTTTTGATAATATACATCCACTTAGTAAAAATACAATTTCAATAAGCTAGCAAAATGTAGTAACACGGTAAGGAAAAAAACTTCAATACGAAAATCCCCCAAATTCGCATAGAAAACCTAACCTTACTTCTCTCAAAAAAAGTAAACATTAAATATTTGCTTTTACCGCATTTAAACAATACATCCATCCCTTAAAAGGGAAAGGAAAGGGTAAGTGAAAAACACTTTTAGATTTCTTTTTTCTTTTACGTGATAGAATTTGCGATTGCCCAAAAAATAAACAAATTCTTCACAGAATAAGACTATACATTTATTCTTTATTTAAAAGAAACGACGCTTTTGATTTTTGGTGTTATTTTTTACAGAACAAAAATGTTTGTGAACCAATTATCATGAAAATAGCAATATTTAACAGTTTCATAAAAAACATTTGCATTTCGTACTCGTATTACTCTTTCAAAAGAGTGTTTGGAAACTAAATATGACAACGTTATTACGATAAATGGATTTTTTTCACAAGTACCGTCACAAGTACTCACAAGTACTGTCACAAGTAATCACAAGTACCGTCGAATGGTGTAACTTTCTGGAAAGAATATTCTTGAATATTTTTGTACACCTAAGAAAGCTCTACTTTTAAAGAATTATGTCATTATAATTATTATAAAGATAATTATATAATAAATTTTTAAGTCAAAACACTGATTAAGGACTTTCTAAAATGAAAAAATGTGGTGAGTAACACTACAAAACTTTTAATTTTCACTGAAAAAATCAATACATACATTTTAAGCTACTTATATACTTTATAAGCAGTGTAAATAACTTTAAAACCTAAAAAATTCTATAGCAGCTGCCGTAAGCGCATGCCCGATTTCCTCGAAACTCTGGTACTGGGAACTCGTATACCAAATTTTATAGTCTGAATTGCTTGTTTAGCGATGTCTTTAAACCCCAAAAAGTTATATGGCAGCTACCCATTGCACATGCGCAATTTTTTCAAAAATGAAGTATGTAGTCCGACAGGTAGTGGGAACTCGTGTGCCAAATTTGATTTCTGTGTAGATTTTTAATTTTGCAGCAATACTTTTAAGAGACCAAAGAAATTCTATGGCAGCTACCACTTGTGCGTGCGCTATTTTATCGTATTAGTAGTAACGTATTTCGTAGTAACATACACGACATAAACATTTTTCAATTAGCATATTTTATAATGAGAGTCATAGAATTAAGAGCAAAATTACCTAGTTAAATGCAGTAACAGTTGAATATTTTTAAATTAAACAATCATATTCAAGCGATGTTATCAAACATATAATATTTCTTTCATCGAATATAAAAACATGTTTTTTATTTTTAATAAACCGTCACATTGTAAAAGTGTTTTTAATGAGCTATTATCCAAGCTATTATTAATTGATATTCGTTATTTTGTGTTTATCGTGTATTTATATATTCAGATTTTTTGCAATTAATTAATACCAATTAATTAACAGTATAATCTTATTTCTTTTCATTGAAAATAATTAGATTAATTATGCGTTAAACATAAATACAATTTTTTTAGATGACGTGTTTTAAATTTTGATTTATTTCCTTTTTACGATACAGGTTTTGCTTATCTGTCATTAAAGTGTTATAATCAGCAAAATAACAATTTTAAAACTTTTAAAAATAAGAGATTACGATAGTAATACATAATTTTCCATTAAATTCATGGTAGCATTATTTGTGTAAACGCGTTTTAATGAAGTCGTGCAACATGTAATTATTTTTGTTTAGGCCGTGTAATTTATAATTTGCGTTTTAAAATTTGAAGGCTTTTATTTCATATATATATAGCGCCCTCATAAAACAATGGTTCAACGGCACCATTTTATCAAGATGTATAAATACATACTTATTTAAAAATGTAATTTACTAGCAAAACTCGGAAATTACCATACAAATCATGCCTTGCATATCAATTACATAGGTGATTGCTAAAAAAACCCCAATTCTTCATTACTATTCGAATTAATATTATAAACACACCCACCCTTATTATATATAAATTTCCTCAAAAATTAAGTGTTTACTCTGATTATGCCACCTCAAAGCGTTGAGTAGCATAGGATGCAGTTCTGATTTATTATAGTCCCAAAAGGGTCTTATGAATTGCTTATGCTCCGAATTTATATTCCCCCCATCGGTCAACTTGACAACTTTACTTACGATTTGACAAACTTTCACGCAAACTGCAAACGAAAGTTGCAAGATACTTTAAGTTTTATGATCGAGTTATAAAAGTATCTAGGAATATGCTTAAACTTAAATGTAATAAATTGAAGTTCGTTTGAAAGGTAATATTTATTAAGCTGTTAGTTACTCAAGCATTTTACTTTGGATTTTAAGATAAGGCAGATCTTTAGTTAATTTTTGGATCGGTAGAGTCAACGTAATTTTTTTAATTAAGTCAAATTAAAAATTACAAATTCAGCTCTGACTGTTAAATTTTCACAAGCCAGATATCAAAAATATTATAAACTTTTAGTAGGTAAACACATTAAACATAAAAATAACAAGATAGCTTTTGAATTACCGTGCAATAAAATGTGCTATATAGCTGTAAATTTAAATATATTAAAATTCCTTCAATATAAAAAATTTGTTAAGAATTTTTTTCTAAAACACATAATATATTTAAAGTAAGTGAATGACAAAATTAATATTTACCAAACAATAAGTTGCTTTTTTAGGCATTTTTTGCTTTTCTTTATGCGCAGTCCAACAAACATATTAACCAGCAAGTAGTTCTAGAGTCTTTGCAATATGTCAATTCAAATTCAATTAAAAAATATAAAAATTTAAAGTTTACTTCTTATAAAAATACCTTTTTTCTGCATTTGACGTCGATGATTAATTTGTGTTTCTTGTTCATAAGGAGTTAAATAAGAACTACGATAAAACTCTATCTCGATTTGCAAGCATGAAAGAGAATAAAAATAAAAATGCAAAAAGGAACATTAGAAGAACGAATGAAAGGAAAGGTAAATTATTGGAAAACTTGGAGTATTTTTTATGTTCATGATACTTTTTATGCTCCACAAACAAATGATCTATTAAATGGAGGATAAAAAAATTGCAAAGTAATAAACTAGGAAGAAAAGTTTGCCTCAAAATTGAATCAATAGAGTAATCATCGTTTAGCTGTCGTTTTGTATTCTAAATAATTTGCTCATTTAGCTAAGAAGTGAAGTTAGAATTGACGTCATTTGTGATAAAAATAATGCTGTGGCCAGAGAAAAAATTTTAAATGGAAAAATTAAATATTAATTTTTATTTAATCGTTTTATAACCTTTTCACAAATTGGTTCCAAAAATCATAATGCAATATTTAATGATACAATGTTGTATGCATTAACTTAAAGAAACAAAAAATGACATGGAAAATTAAATAAAATATTAAAATATAAAGAATCAATGAATCCTAATTAACTTTTGGTTGATAAAAGCAATTACGCGTATCGGACAAAAAAAATTAAAGCAATGGAATATAAGTTAAACTAAGTCAATATGAAGTAACCTGAAAGTCACCTTACCTTATTTATAAAGACTTAATAGCCTCAGCATATATATATAGAGTCCCTTATTTCTGACACACTTCAATTTTCACACGCAATTTTATTGATGCCTCTTTGCCAAGCGTAACTTTCCGTGTTCACCAACATCATTCAACCGATTCGATTTGCATTTTTGTCACTCTAAAAAACAAAAAAAACAATTTGTTACCTATTTTATTCTTATAGCCCCTACAAAAAGGAATGTTAATTTCTGAAGGTGTTTCGAAAAAAAAAAAAAGGGGTTCGAGACATTCCATTTCTTGATTACAACGTTCCCGAAATAACATCCGATTAGCTGGTCAGCTCTATCCGCTTTCCTAATTGTCACGAACGGTGTTTTGAAGCGAAAAGTAGTTTGATGGGGTCGGAACACGCGACGTTCGTCCAACAAAATGCAAATTTATGGTCGGGTTGCAAGCCGTGCTCATATAACAAAATGCATTCTCGCTGGGGAAATGATGGGTTTCCCAAGTGCCATTCTCTCCAGGTTTGGATGTTAATGGTTTCTTTGTTGAGAGTTCATACGTTAATTTATTAATCTCGACCCTAGGGTGCCGATTGTGTTTCCCCCTGGACCATTAACGCGGCGATTGACATACATTCGTGTTTCGGCAGAAATATTTTAGAGGCACCGAGGTTATTAAGCGAAACAAAACAAACACGAATTACCATAAGCTAGTCAATAAGTATATTTTAGAATATTTTTTAAAGAAAAATATAAATTATACAGTTTTCACACTACGTTTATAACATAAAAAGTGAAAACTTTTATAACGGCTATTTCCACTCCTCCGTCTATCTGTATATCCGCCCGTCACCCACTTTCATAGTTTACACTGCAAATACTACCGACCCATGTGATACATCAAACTATATTTATTGGAAAAACTGTAAATGGTTAGTTTCCCAAGTGAAATTCTCTCGCTAGGTTTAGATGTTCATGGTTTCTTTGTTGAGAGTCCATACGTTAATTTATTAATCTCGACAATAGAGTACCGATTGTGTTTCCCCTGGACCATTAACGCGGCGATTGATTTACATTCGTGTTTCGGCAGAATGGTTGCGTAGAAATATTTTAGTGGCACTGAAGTTATTGAGCGAAAGAAAACAAATATAATACGAATTACCATAAGGTAGTCAAGAAGCATATTGGAGTATATTTTTGGAAAAAAATATATGTTCTATTACTTTTCACACTACGTTTATAACGTAAAATGTGAAAACTTTTAGAAAGGCTATGTCCAGTAGTCCGTCTACCGTCTATCTGTCTGTCTACCCATCGCCCATTTTCATATCTCACACAGCACGTGCTACAGACAAGTGCGATACATAAAAAAAAATCAGAGCATTTTAATTTACAGAAAAAAAAAATCATTTTAATTCGTAGTACTTCAATTATTGAAAAACTGCAAATATTTAAACTATTGAAAAACTGCAAATATTTAAACTATTGAAAAACTGCAAATATTTAAACTATTGAAAACTGCACAGGATGGGTTTCCCCAAGTGCCATTCTGCCCTGGTTTAAATGTTAATGGTTTCTTTGTTGAAAGTAAATACGTTAATTTATTAATCTCGACCCTAGGGTGCCGATTGTATTCCCCCTGGACCATTAACGCGACAATTGATATATCGTGTTTCGGCAGAATGGTTGCGTATAAATAGTTTAGAGACACTGGGTTTCTTGAGCGAAACAAAAAGAAAACGAATTACCATAAGCTAGTAAATAAATATATTGCAGTATTTTTTGGAGAAAAATAATATATTTTGCTATATAGCTTCCAAAATACGTTTATAACGTAAAAGGTGGAAGCTTGTAAAAAGACCTAGTGCGTCCGTTTGTCTGTCAGTCCGTCATCCACTTTCATATCCCAAATAAAAAATGTTAGGGACAATTGTGGTACGTCAAAGCATGGAAACTAGAAATCCTTAAAAATTGTCCATACTTTAATTTATTAATCTCGACCCTAGTGTGCCGAGTGTATTTTCCCTGGACCAATAACGCTGCGATTGATATACATTCGTGTTTCGGAAGAAAGGTTGCGTAGAAATATTATACAGATACTGAGGTTAATGAGCGAATCAAAACGAAAACGAATTACCATAAGCTAGTCAAGAAGCATATTGCAGTATTTTTTTTTGGTGAAAAATTATATATTCGATTATTTTTCACAATACGTTAAAGTGGAAGCTTTTAGAAAAGCTACGTCCGCTTCTCCGCCTGTCTTTTTGAAAGAATATAAATGAAACTTTTTCAATTTAGAGTGTAAATTTTTATAGAATAAAATGTTTAGTTATGAGCTTTTTTTCATGCTGAGTATAAATCTAGCAGTCAAAATGACAGATTATTTTACAAATCAACTTAAGAAACAATTAAAAAGGTATCTAAACTATAAACTGTCGTATAAATACTTCTATCCTATCAAAAATCAAAGTATTGATTTATGTCATATTTTTAGCATGCTAATAGAACAATATGCATTTCATAGAGAACTGATGGGTACCAAAGCGCCCTACAGTCCAAGTTTAGATGTTAAAATTATTTTTAGTGGGGAGTTGAGGGTCAGTGTATCTTAGATATGTTATAATAATATAAGCTTCAGAAGTAACAAGTAAAGGTGGCTGATGGCCTTTCGTCTTATGGATTGATAATATTTATAAGAATAACCGTACAATACGATGATATTTGTCAGAATAACCTTAGAATACGATGATATTTATAAAAATAATCGTAGATTCCCAACGAGTTACTGTATTCCTTATACTATTGGTTCAATGATTGTTCTATTTCATACAAAGCCATTTTTTAATAGATGGTTGAACGTATGTTTTATAAACATGCACTTATTATTGATACAAACTAAGCAAGAATATTAATAAATGAGACAAGGTGGTAAATTAATCTAGACATTTTGAAAGAATGAAACATTTTTGTCGGTAGTAATGTTTTTTGTAAAAAGGATTTATGAAATAAAATATTTCATTGCACGCTAATTTTATAAGAATAACGTCATTTAAATGATTTGTAGAGATATTCAACAATTTGTAATTTTAATGTACAAATTAACTGCCGAATTATGTACCGTACGCAAATCACAAATGCGTTTTCTCTTGGGAACTGATGAATTTCCAAAGAGACGTTCTCTCTGGAGTTAGAATTTAATGATTTATTCTTGAGAATAAATGCAGTAAATCATTAATAACTACCATGAGGTTGTGTTTATCTAGACCATTAGCATACCGATTGATATAAATTCATATTTTGATTAGACATTTGTAAATAAATATTTGAGTGATTAGGATGATAAGTTTCACAAATTAACAAACATGAATTATTTTGAGGAATTTTAAAAAAGATAATTATTATTTCATAAAAAAGCAGAATTTGCATTTATTTCATACTATACTAGAAATATTTGTGTTAAATATATAAGTACGACATGCACTTTACCAAATGTTTTATCGAATTTCACGCAATTTTACTAGATTTTTCCGCAAATATATATATAAAATAGATAAATGTAACATTTGCTTGTAACCAAACAACATTTTTATTTTAAAAAGCATAATTACATTATTTTAGGAAGACTCGTTTTAATTGGTTTGAAAAATAAATAATTACGTTTAAAAAAATATTTATTACGATAAAGTATTCGAGTTAACAAAGAAAGGCTAAAAAAACCTTTAATTTAAAATTAAATAAAAAATATGGGTCACTATAACTGTCGAAATAGCTATTAATCATAATTTCTATGAATACACGTTTCTGAAAATCAGTTTAAATATTCGCATTTTACATTGACGGAACTACAACAAAGCCATTGAATGGACCGGTCATATTTCATTCATACATGCATTTGCTAAATCTGGTTACTAAGGCGTTACCTTGGTGATATAACGACCGGCTTCTGCATAAATGTGTCTATCGGAATTGAACCTCTTTTAGTGATAAAGATATTGAATAGTATCACAGTAGTTATTTAATATTTGGAACTGGAATATTATTTACTAATAAATTCTCAATTATGCCCAATTTATTGCATTGTGAATAAAAGAAAGTTGGTCTATCTGCGTAATATTATGTTACCTTACGCAAATTGCAATTTCATAATATGTATGGACTAAATCAATGTTCAAAAGTATATAGTTTTTAGTTGTCACGCACTAAAGAAAGTGTCTAGTTTACATCTAAATTATACAAAAAACATTTAATTTTTCAAATGTCAAATGAGTAGAAAATAGTAAATAGAATTCAAATGAATTTTTTCGAAGTTTAAATTATAATAATTGTCTAAATACTAGCTTAAATTTGATAATTCAAAATGAGTTAAACATCCAACCGATACAATATTTACTTTTTAACACTACTAATGCAAAATAACTGCTTAAAGTGATACTCAAAGTTTAACTTACCCAAAATTAAGTAACATAATGCATGTTCCGTAATGACCAAATAGTTATTAAAGGTTAAACAATTTGTATAATTTGACAAATCAAGCACGCTTCGCTATTAATATAATAATGGAGTCTAAATTCATAATCTGACCATGTTTGCATAATGCTTCACAGCTCTTACGTGACATCAATTGTTTCAATACTACGCTCAGTCTAACCTTCACGCATTTCTCGGCACATTACAGTATAATTCTACGTCAAATGATAGCCATGATTTCCAAATATTCCTAAATTATATAATGAGGAAATTGATTTTGTAGTTTAGATTAATAGTTTAAGAGCCAAGACGTGTGATCTTTCATTGATTAATTATGTATCATTATTAATTACAGACACGCACACTTGCAGTAACATGTTATTATGTAAATATATATAACGTGACAAATGTCTAAGGTATTGCTTGAAAACTGTATTTTATATACATATTGCTATATCCTGTAACTATGTTTTAATTAAATAATATTTAATATCTTATTATGGTATTTTTATTAATTTAAATGTAAGTAATACCAATGTGTTAAATATGGTAATGTACTACACTGACTCCCTTTTCTTTTGATTGACATTCAATATTTGACAAATGATTTTGTTTAAAGAAAAAAAGTCTTGAAATACGAAAAACTTTGAAAATATTTTTGCGTTAACTTTATGCTTACAAATATGGCACAATTATGAAAATTATACATTTATTATAAATCTATAATATATGCCATTTTAATTTTTTACGGCGTCAACTAAATATATTTTTAAGATTCCTTTTTTAACTTATTATAGTATAAATTAAACGGTATCATCATGAAAATGCAGATTTTTTAACTTATTAATAATTGTTGTACAAAAAAGCATATGTGAATCTTTTCTAGTTAATTTCACAAAGGGTTTAAATCGGTTTAAAAAAGCATATCATTTTTGAAATTTCAACCCACAACCTAACATAATATGTTTACTATTGACAACTCTAACTACGCAAAAATCATTTAAAACAAATTAATACAGTAAGAAAATTTACATATCTAATAAACTTTGTAGGATATGTAAACCACAAAAAAAATAATAATAAACAATATTTATGGTTAATATTACGCACACAATGGTCAAACGTATACTTAAAAATTAAATGAGAACAATTAAAAATATTATAAATCATAATCATATAATGTTAACTATTTCATATTAATATAACTTAAATTAGTCAAATAATTTTAAATATATTCAGTTCATTAAAAAAGCACAATTAGAAATAAAGCCGTTTAAAAATTTATAAATATGTTAACCTTTCTTTTTTTTTTAATTTAATAAACAGGAAAAATTCTTACTTACCAGAAAGAAACAAACTTCAAATCACTTGCTAAAAATCTTTCAAACAGTCCTCTCTCTCTCACCAAAAGTCACTTTCAACTAACCTACTTCACAACTTAAATCCTTTCGATCTTTACTCAACCACCAGAAAACTCAACCTAAAAGTTCAAAAAGCAGCCAAACTCCGACAAACTGTTCTCCCATCGCTCCAGATCCGGCCAAATAAGTTAGATCCGGCATCCAGATTTCGAATGTCCAGCCGGAGAGTTAGGCAGTTCAATTTATGGGGGTGGTGGGGGGCGCCACCTATCGGTTGTTTCGGTGCGTAGGTAGGCGCAGGGGTCTGCCCCTGTGTAATTTGTTTTCCCGCTGAGGTGGGGAAGCAACTTAGTTGCGCTCTGTCTTTGAGATTTTGGCTCGTTGGTTGCATTGCAAGCGCATAAATAAGTCTGTTTAAATTGCAAAAGCGTCATATTTCGAATTTATCAAATATATATAATATTAAATCAATTAAAAAATTATTTAATTAAATGAAAAGTAAAATTGGCACAAAAGCAAAGCAGTTAGAAATAAATTCGTTTTACTTTTATTTATATTTAACAAACCATAAAAATTCCAAACCAAAAAACGAATCCATTTGTATCAAATTTATTTGATTGTTAGTAAATGTCCTAATTAAATTCTCTGGTTTTAAAGATTTTTGGACTGGTTTTACAGACACATTTTATTGATCCGAACAAAATATGATAAGGCATTCCGAGCAACCACCCCGAGTTAGACCCAGCTTTTTTCGTATTATTTTGCATCAGTCTTCCTTACAATATATATAACCTTACATTTTAAAATTTAATAACATATTTTTTTTTACTTGGAAAAATGATTTTGAGTTCATATTTTCAAAAATAAAACTAATCCTAAATTTTTTTGAAATAAATACATTAATAGAAATAATTTAATTTAAAAAGTGATCAATTAAAAATTTATTCAGTGCAGTTTATTATCACTATCAGCAGCGATTTAAAAATTTATTCAGTGAAAACAATTATAACATTTTGCCTTGCCCATTTCAAGGCAATTCGTAATTATTTTTTAAAATATGTGTAGAATATAAACAAGAATAAGAAAAAGTTGAAAACACGTTGTAATTATTTATTAAAAATTAGTCTTTAATACAAACCGTTTTAAACACACAAAATAATTAGCCTTTAAAATTGGTTACTCAACCTACATATTGCCAAAGCATATATAATAAAAAATATTTTATTGTAGACATAGTTCTATTTAGTTTTATAGTCTTATTTTATACTCTTATTTTACACAACAAGCCATACTTTAATAATAACATTCATACTGACTGGCTTTTGCATTTAAAATTTACATTTTTACGAAATATTAAAAAAAAAAATTTAGATAATCAACTTCACATCAATTTAAAAAAAAAATATCTAAAAAAAATAACGTAACATTAAATTGACAGTTTTTATAATCCATCTGAATTATTTCATTGAAGAAAACCGAACTTTCGATACCATAGTTATTGAAAAGCACTTCTTGGTATGGAAATACCATCTTCAGATTGAGAAGAAGCTTCGCATTCCTAGACCGAATCTCCAATGAAGGTAGTCATAAATCAAGTCATGCTCCCATCGCTTATATTTCGTTTAAGCACTCTACCATTGATCATTTTTCATCTTATGGAAGGCCTTAAACAATTATTATTATAAGAGGAGATTCTGCGGAATTCGGGATATAAGAGTAATAAAGATATATATAGAACTTGTGCAGTCGACTGAATGTTAAAAAAAAAGATGGATAAAGGAATCTCAGGCAGAATACTAAAATAGTTATAATATTTGCTTGTTATGTTATGGAGATTTCTTCCTTTATCCGGTTATATAATGAGGGTTCGTAATTTTTTATTCTTTTCTAGTCAAGAAAATAGTAATAACATTCTTAATATATTTTGATGTATGCTTTACATATTTTAGGATTGGGGAAGGTCGTAACTTGTTATAGTATAACAAAGTTTTAAAACTATTTAGTTTCTCAACAGATAATAAAAACAATATCTTAATTTTGTGAATAACAAACCGAAAATTAGAATTTTAAGCACTTCTAACTTTTGCCCTGTTGATATGATGTTACAGTTATTAGTTTAACATAAAACATTTTTAACTAAAACCCCAAACAAACGGCATAAATTACACACAATTCGTCAATGAATTTACTCATTTTTAAAGCACGTTGTAATATTTACATGTCCTATTCATATTTGCAGGGAATAACATTATTTTCTCGGAACTGTAACAACATTCTGATTTCCAACTACATCTTCAAACACATAGTTTCCAAATCTAAATCTACACACATCCAGTTCCTTTAAGGTATTACATATTCCGTCACAGATATAGAATATCATGTTATGTCTCTAATACGATACGTTCATTCTGCATAGCTTAATTAATTTCTAGCGAGAGTGGTAGAGAAGGCGATCCCTGTAGGGCCTCAAACATCATCACCATACATCCTCAAGTCTAAATGCATTCTCGTTACAGTCTTTAATTGAATTTCTGATTCCGTAGAGTGGTAAAGCGTATTGTAGACGTCTAAGTATGCCTTGTGTATGTGTATGTAACTCAGTGGTAATGTAGTTTTATGTCGGTGGTGACAATTCTTGGCGTAAGAGAGAATGTCTTGGTGATTGTCGTATCACCAAAATATTATGTTGCACAAAAAAAATCTGGTAAGTTATTTTTTTTATCAAACCGCTGCTTTCGAGGAGTAATTTGATTATTAATATATTTCGAACAAAATGTTAATAATTTTAAGGAACTTGAAATTATTCGATATACATTCAAAATCTGAAAACGTGACTCTTTCACCATAAAAAACTCATTGTAAAATAATACAAAAATCACTTTCAATATGCCGTGATTCTTGCGGTTAAGAATTTTCCTCTTAACGGATTATAAACTGTTCAATATAGGTATGTTTAAATAAACCCGAATACCAAAGTACAGTTTCATAACCATTTAATTAATGCACCATGCAACAACATTCATGTTTTTTAACAAGCATAATTTAAAAAAAAAACGTAAATTCCATACTAATATTGTGTAAGAAACTTTAAATCCTCAAACATAAGGATCACGTGTGTCGTATATTGTACTCTAGAACCTGTATAACTAATTGTGGATCTTTGTTTTATTGCCCAAATATGATGTTTCCTATGATGTTTTGTAGTAGGTGGGATATGAACCCCCGTCCCCTGTCTCAAAGATGGACGCCTTAACCACTATCTTCTTTCTTTAAAATAAGGGCTGATTTTCTTTATATGACATCACCAAAATAATAATGTCAACAAATATTCACATAATATTAAAATATGTAAATTATAATTGCTTTTCACTTAAATCCCCTTAATATGTCTTCTTGATGTATGTGTCGTGTTTCTTCTAATGAACGAATAAACAAAATATTGTTAATAAATCATCAGAAACAAAACAATCATCAAAAATCACAACAACAATCATTAAAATCAGTTAATAAATCATCATGAAACAACTTACTCCCTCGATTCTTATTGGCCTAGAGCCTTGCAACCAGAAAAATATTACGTTAAACATACTGTAATTTTGGTTAGAAAGGTAAATTGATAATTTTTTTCATTCGGTTACCATAGCACGGAACATGCATTACGGAATGGTTCCTGTTTTTGGTTATTCTAGTAAAATAACAATTAAATGTATTATTTCCCTTAGTATTTGGTATTTAACGGTTTTTTTTCAGGAAAATTTCTAACAGTGTATTGTAATGTTGTCTGGGCAAATTTATTACAAAATATCAGGTAATTCACAAGGTAAATAAACTGACAAAAGGAAAATGTTACAAAATTACTGCTAAGACGCTAAGACATTTTCTATTTGTGTTGATGTTATCTTTCTCTTACGATCTCAAAATATGAGGACATTGAAATCAAATAATTCAATGAAAATTAGCTTTTCTTATAGTTTTTTCGAACTTTTGTACCTATCACCGTTCTTTTATAATACAAAATGCCTTAATGATATATGTTAATAACAAAACAAAATTTAGTTATTTTACGTATTTGGGAATCATGCTTTAGCATCGGAACACAAATAATTGTGAAAATAATTTAAACCTATACATAAAAAAAATCCCAAATATAAAAATAAATTATGTGCGGTAAATTATAATAAGTAATTAGGATTTTAAAAATGCACATAATCAGTGTTTGCTTGAAATTTTCTTGTAAATTGTGTATCAACCCAAAAGTTAATTTGCATTGGGTGCCTATTCAAATGTCGTCACTTGACTGTGGTTCTAAATTATGATGCCCGTCCACAATAGCCCTCGTGTAGCTCTAGTGTGACAATAATTCAAATAACCTAACCAAAAAGTAATACGAAAAAATATGAAAAGTTTGAAAATCTTCATCAATCATATATATCTATTTCCTAGAATAAAAACGCCCAACTTCTTTGTTGCACCTCCCCTATTTCTACTAAATTTAAATTGCAAGTGTTCCGGATAGTTAACCTAATATAACTGATTTAAATATTCTCATATTTTTAAAATTGTGACGAGTATTTTTTATGTACACCAGAGACTGTTTTTCATTGTTATTCAAAAATGTTTTACGAATAAATAATGATGGTGCTATAACGATAATTGACATGCATTTATCGATGAATGGAGTTCATGTTATGTAAAAAAATATAGATTTACAAACTTCTGATTTTAGTATTAGAATTAATATATAAGTTGACAGTTTCGACAAATTGTCTTTTTTGCCTGAATTGATTATGCGTAAACAATGCGTATTAAAATGCAATTTGTTATTTTTGCGTCATTTCGAAAAAAAATCGAGGGAAATAATAAATCTAATCTAAGGGGAAATATTTTCAATTTTAAATACTTTTATAAAAGTGTAACTTCTATTAAAATTGACAGACGTCTTTTACTATTCATGTTTAAATTAGAAAAGGAAAATAACTGATTTTTACTAAATAAGGTTTTAGTTTTAAAGTCAATTTTTTTATGAAGGAAAATATACTCAAACATATTAAAGATATTTTTAAAGTATCACAATTACGTACTAATAACTACTTAGTTGTAAAATTACTATTTAAATTAATGAACTATTACCTCTATAAAATGAATAATTAAAATATATTTTATCGTTTTGAATTTGAATATTGAATTTTATTTCATTTTTAATAAATCACTTTTAAAATTATTGTTAAATTAAAAAGAAGTAAAAAGCTTTCTTTATAGATTCACATTGTTTAGTAATAAAGCAAGGATTTCGTTGGAAAAATATCCTCGTTAATTATATGACTTATGTAAACATTAAAGTGCATGCCAGAAGACCAAGCAACGTTAACATCCACCGGTGAAAGCTCAAAGCATTTTTTATGAACTTAATATATATTTTGAAGATTCATCGGTTTATGTGCACATTTACCTAATTTTGGAAATCCACGTCAGCATATATATAATGTTAGCTGTGTAAGTATTTATCTGTTAATTTAATTTTAAACGTTTTGTATTAATTCATTTTTTATATATTTATGAAAGACTTAATTTAAATTGATACATAGACATTTAAATTGAAATTATCTAAATAATAGCGTTTTGATAATGCAGATGAAAACTTTATTAATGATATTTAGTTATTTAACTGATTACTTAACTTAAAACAAACATCAGCGAACTACACACGTTTTCCAAATTTTAATTTAAAATTTTATACTAACATTCTCAAAACCTTTAAATACTTATACATCCAACATTTGGAATTTTATACATATCACATAATTCCTTCCTTTCGTGTCTGCTAAAATTCAAAGTAACAAAAGGGAAAACATTCCTTTTAGAGCAACACGAATTTCAAACTTTAATCCTCATATTTACATGTACAAATTAATTAGCCTTTTTCTTCTACTTTATGTGCATCAACACAAGAGCTTTCACATCAAAGGAAAGTTTTAAGTTTCACTTTTCCTGCTTCTCACAGAAGGTATTATATTATTAGATTTATGTACTTTTGGGGAACCTCAAAGAACTTTTCTAAAGAAGGATTTTAACGTCTTACAAGTCATTTTAGTTTCTGGAAAGACATTGAAAATGAGGCTGCTTTGAAAGAAAAATGTGGCAACGTGTATTATTCCGAATTTTGTTATTTTTGTTGATGGTAAGATCATATAATAACGTTATATTAGACAGTAGGTTTGCAGCTGTTTAGAAGAGTTCTTGGCCAATATTGTTATATAATCCTTACAATACGAAATTAATCTTATTATATACTTGTTTTCAAAAAAAAAGAAACCATTAATCAATTAAATACATGACGTGATTTACATCACAGAAAATACTCATAGTTGTAAACCAAATTACTAGTTTCGTGTTCGAAAAGTTTATAAACAATTTAAATTACTAAAAGTTAATAGTTAAGGAATTAAAATTTCTGTTAAAAAATTTTCAGCCAAAATTAATCAATAGAGTGTTTTTTGTATTTTTTTCTGAATGTAGAACGTTTTATCACTAGTAAGGAAATAATTTGAAATAAATTTTTAAATTGAAATAATTTAGTAATCATATTAACTGAAGAAGAAAATAATTTAGCATTCGTATTAACTAAATATGTTCCTTTCAACTATAAGCAACTATTTCAGTAAGAATATTTCTATTATAGAGTTAAAAAAGACACACACACAAAAATGATGTTAATGGTCCTTGAAAGATAGAAAAAAGAAACTAAATATGAAAATTCCCTATTATAGTTCTTTTCCGAATTCGAACTTCGTGCACTTTATTTTTTTTAATCTTCTCTAAGACGCTAAGAAAGTTCATTTAGAAGTTTAAAATACCGTATAATGTATGATAATGACTCAAAATCTATCTTCCGAAACACCTGTTTAGAACGTTTAAAGAGTATCTTCCCAAATAGGTTAAGCATGCGAAAATATTTTTTGAGAAAACCAATGCGTAATGCTTTGAATTTGGAATATTGCGGGTATTTAAATAAATTTTTCAAAACAGTTAAGCGGCATACTTTTGGAAAGTTCTTATGGGAAATTGGAAAATAATGGATTTCTAAATATTTAAATTGGAAATACCGAAATGCGTAATGTAAAATGGTGGCTGATATTATTCTGCTCTTCAGCAGTTTTCGATTATCTCACTAAAAGTATTTATTGAATTAGGGTTTTCATAAAAACCAAATAAAAGTATTGAGTCTATCTATTTCTATGCAAATAAAACATTTATTGATTGAACTTAAAATTAAACAATTCAATTTAAAAACTCTTACAAATATTATGATCTTACGAATCATTTATAACATAAAAGACATTTATTGTGTACAACTACATAGAATAATAAAAATATATTCTTATTCTATCAAGGTTCATTATCTTTCTTTATATAATATCATTTATTTTATATGCATAAAAAATAACTTCCTGTGGAACTCAAAAAAATTCCGTAAGATTACAGCACAACCGCTAGTAAACGTAAATGATCTACACGTGTGCACACGCGTGTGCAATTTGTGTGTGTAATTTTAAGACACCGGTAGCCACTATTCAGGTAAAATTCCCAGGTATGTAAAAATAAGAGTCTATGATGACAACGTCTGAGCGTTCATAATCTAAGAAACTACACAAAGTTTTGTAAAATTGTGCTTGCAGCACCAGCTACAATCCAATTACTCGCTGTGAATAACATACGTTTTTACTAAGTATAATACAAATAATATATATAACTTGAAAAAATATATTTAATTTTAGTTTTATTAAAATATTATTTACTTTCAATATGTGTTTGCGATATATTTTTTTAAAAGTCATTTACTTTCTACTTTAAGAGTAGTTTGAGGAAAGTTAACACACATAATTAAAAATAAATATATGAAATATTTGTTTTTTAATAAACATAGTGCTCAATAATACAAGATTTATTAAAAAAACCGCTTCGAAACAGTTTATTTGAATAAAAATGTATTTTTTTGTGAGATATTACAGGACTAAATGCCTTTTCAAAACTTTTTGTATTCACTTTCAAAAATACTGATTAATAATTATTTTATTATTTTTTAAATAACAAAATATTTTATTCAGTCAAATAAAACAAATGTAATATAAAATGGCTTTTTAAAATATAAAGACATTAAGAAATATAAAATTTATTGGCATTTCAAAAAACACTTTATTTATATCATTTTTTTACCGAAAGGATTTCATTATAAGTATTAGTCATCATTATCATTCAAGTTTTTATGTGCTTAAGCATGTGCTAAAATAATAAAAATCACACATATATGTCACACA
Source organism: Oedothorax gibbosus (assembly GCA_019343175.1). Taxonomy (NCBI): domain Eukaryota; kingdom Metazoa; phylum Arthropoda; class Arachnida; order Araneae; family Linyphiidae; genus Oedothorax; species Oedothorax gibbosus. The sequence goes on from CM033280.1 coordinate 23,796,658, forward strand.
TACATATATATATATATATATATATATATATATATATATATATATAATATATATATATATATATATATATATATATATATATATATATATATATATATATATATATATATATTATTAGAAATAATAAATATATATATATATATATATATATATATATATATATATATATATATATATATATATATATATATATATATATATATATATATATATATAATATATAATTATATATATATATATATATATATATATATATATATATATATATATATATATATATATATATATATATATATATATATATATATATATATATATAATATATATATATATATATATATAATATATATATATATATATATATATATATATATATATATATATATATATATATATATATATATATATATATATATATATATATATTAATATATTAATTATATTATTTATAATATATATTTATATATATATATATTTATATAATATATATGTTAATATATTATCTATAGAAATAAATATATTATATTATATATTGTAAATATATATATATATATATATATATATATATAATATATATATATATATATTATATATATATATATATATAATATATATTTAATAATTTAATGTGCATGGATTTATTTTAAAATACTGTTTTAAAATAGTACTTTACAATAATAAATTAAAATATTGTTGAACTTTTTTCTTCTATTGAGAAAGTGTGAAATTTTTAAATTATCAATTTGTACATCTTAAAACAATTACTACACTCTCCAAAATTGCTAATTCAATCAGAGGAAATTTTACTGGTAATTTTTCTGCCTGATTATTTTTGTGAATTTTCGAGGCCTATTCACCATTTAGTTCTAATGAATATATACGTACACGCGCAGGATTGGTTTCTTTCAAACCGCCAAAGATTCTTCAAATAACGGAAATTTAATCAAAACGTAAATTAATTGTGAAAGTGTGGGGTTATTTAACATAAAATAAAGAATTTTTCTGACAGTATGGTAGGCACGTGTAAGTAAGCATACATTGGTTTTGAACATGTTTATCTATGGGAGAGGGTTAAAATTGAATTTTGTACGATTGTAAAATTATTTTGGTTAAATTGATTTAAATGATCAAACCATTTGATTCATTTACTTTCATATATCTTGGATAATAACATTACCCATTTTTTTGTGAAACAAACTATGTTTCATTACTTTATTAAAATAATTCTATATTTTAGATATTTCTTCAATACTAAAACTTGTTTAGAAATATATTGTTTTTGTATTATGTAGAAAAGTTTCCTTTTTTGTAAAAACATTGTGTAGTTTGTATATTGTTCTTGAAATACTTTAAATTAAGTATTAAAATAATAATTATTACGTATTAAATTATTGTTGCTTTCAGATATTATTAAAAAGTATGAAAATACATTTTAAGTGTTTTATTATTTTTTCAAATGCTACGATATGAAAAACAATGAGATAATTTAATGCTTTGCAACGATATAGTAAAATGTGCAATACGATAAACATACCTTCACACCTTTAAACAAAGTGTTTTATGCTGCGTAACAATCATGAACAAGAAAATATAAAAATATGCATTTTATAGGTAAATAATTCCCAATTCGCGAACGAGCCGCCACGTTCCTCATTCTTAACAGTTGGAAAAATGGTTTAAATAAATGACTTGCCTTCTCAATGAAATAAAATACAGTACACACACACAACACGAAAAAGAATTTGTACCCGCGTAATCCTGGAAGAGAGATTTTTCGAAATGTAAAATTGATTGATTTTTTCATTTCTTCTTTTTCCCGCCATTTTCTTTGGAAGGGTTATTCGGCTCGCCTTCTGCAATTTGCATTTTCCACTTGGGCTGAACTCAATTTAAAATTTATTATTTATCCTTTTAGGCGCGCATTTTTCTTCTGTTCTGGAAAATCGTGATGAATGGAGTAATGAAATTATTTCCGGAACTTTCCAGTTCTTACGGGTATATTCATTTTGTCTTTATTCTATATAGGAATTGAACTAATTGTCTAAAATTATGAAACGTAAGTGCGACAATTTAATTCTTGATTTCGAATCGTTTTTAAACTGATTTTCCAAGTTAGTTAGCAACGTATGTGATTGTGCTTGTAATTTTATTTTCTAAATACTGAGTTTAATTTACAGATTTTAAAAGACGATGTTTCATTATTATTTATGTTGTTATTTTTCTCTATAGTAAATCCTATTTTAGACACGAAAGAGGAAAAATTAAATGAAATTTTAAGGAAAAATGTAATGTAAATAAAAAAAAACTATATTTAAAGTTATAATGTAAGATATTCTCTTTCAAATACGTTTCAGAAATATCAATTATTGTCATTGCATGAATCCACTGAATCAAAATACAATGAAAGAAAATAGTATAATACACTTATCATATCAATGACTCCATTTCATTTACTAAAATCAAAATCAAGAATGGAGTAAATTTATGAATTATAGAATTAATTTAAAAAAATCAGTGCAAAAAGTACTACAGCTTTTTTTAAAAGTGTTAAACAAATTATTTCACGATCACGAGCGCGAGTGAAAAAAATTTCGAGTTTAAAAAGGCTTTTCCACGTTATGTCATAAGGTATTTTTTATAATCACGTGCAAAAAATACTTCTTTCATTGGCATTGGAAATTAATTAGGCAAAAACTATATACTATTTTGAAGTAAAAAATGAAAACGTTAATGACGTTCCAATAATTTAACGTCAATCAAAAGCTCTTATTTAGTCTGTCGCAATGGTACGTAAAATAAACTTTTGAACACGATTTCGTTGAAAGCTTAACTTTTGACATGATATTTTTGAAAAAGCCTTTATAGTGTTAAAATTAACAGATAGTGTTGCTTCGTTTAATGTTTTTAAAATAAAATCTTTAAATCAAACCAAGATATTATAAAAACACATTTATAATACTAAAATGGAATGCAACATTTAATCTATCAAAAAATTTATTAAAATATATGCTAACATAAAAAATATATAATACTTCTGTAAGCAATCATCTTACATTTATGTATGATTATAAAAATCAGTTTTTTTAAATAAGAAAAATATACCATAAAAAATCCACCAGAACCGATCAATGCGACATATATACTATCACATCTTATACACGACCATATATCCACCTCCTAAACCGTCCAAATTCGATTACCAAAATGAAATCCCCCCAAAGCAATGTAAACGTGAGACCACTATTTTATTAACGTGCCATTTATCCACTAGTCACCGATAGCACGCCTCACAGGCCTAATCACACATCATAGCCATCTACAAAGAGCCAGCGAAGCACGAGAAAAATAGTTACAGACCGCAAGTCACAGTTGGAACGCTTGAATTCCAATCTGCACCTCACAGCGAAAGGGGAACATGTCCAGTATAAAAAAATTAAGGGAGTGTAGAAAATACAGATATTTTTTTCTTATCTTTACAATTGCAATATTTTGAAGTGAATGTATTAAATGAATAGATAAAAATCTTACTTTAACCCTAAAAAAAACTGTAAAAAATATCAATTTCTAATACTAAATGGATGCCAGTAATATTTTGCAATGTGACATTGAATACATGTAAACTAGTTCTTCAGATTTTATAAATATTCTATAATATTAGATAATATACACTTGCTGAGTAACAAATAAACATGTAAAATGTTTCAATCTTAAGTTAAAAAGCAGTAAGACATATTTACATGCTTATTCAGTTATGCTTAAAAAATGTGGCCCCTTCCTTTTCACGCCCGTGAAAATGACGGGTTGAGGTTTCGCTACCTTGATATTTCTTGACTAGAGTGTTCAGTAACAACGCTCCAACTAACTACAATCCACCAAATAAAAACTCCAATAAGATTAACTTTTTTTAAATTTCAAACTAACAACAAATAAAAAAATTAAAATGATTCGATCTATTGTTCTTACAAATATTTTTAGATAATTTTGAGGGAAAAAATTGCATTTTTATGACAGTTTTCTTGAAAATTATCCTATCATTAAAACTCTTCGGCGCAACAGCCCGTTAAAGGGCCAAGGCCTGCCGTGCCCATTCCAGCTTACGTGACCAAGGGCTCTGGGGTGCTAGATCCTATCTTTAAGGGATAGCTACATCTTCAAGAAAATAACTGACCATTCAAACTTGGGAGTTAGGTCCTTGTTCCTCTGAATCAATGACATTTCGTTTGCGAGCCAAGTCACGTTGGGGTTTCCTTGGACACATGGCTTTTCAAGCACCGCTACGCGTGGCTGGCTTTCAGCGAATAGAGGATGGATGCGAATTGAATATTTTGACGAGATATAATGAATTTTTCACATTTATGTGGCTTATACTAGGGGCGATTTTATACGTGTAATAATAGCCAGTGGGAATTGAAACTGTTAATAAATAAAGAAGATTGAATGTCGTTAAATTAATGAAAGTTCAGATGATATAAATTCGTAAATGTTGAGTTTAATAAGTCTGGATGAAAACTGACTAGTGGCTAGAGGCTGTTTATATTAGTGGGGGTTATTTTTTACTAGTAGTTTTATAATAACCAGTGAGAATTAAAACTGTTAAAAATGAAGATTAAATGTCGTTTAAATTAGTAAAAGTTCAGATGATATATATTCGCAAATGTGGAGTTTATTGAGTTCGGAAGAAAATGGTCTTTTTTTATCTTCAAATTTAATAGTATTATAGGGTAAAGAGGAAAGCAAGGCAATTTATTCCTCTAAAACCCACGTTATGGATTCGAAGAGTTATGCAAAGCCTGAAAGTATTCATAGGGGGTATTGAATTGACGAATGTTAAAATTTCACTAATCTTATATTTTCCTTATTTAAATCTAATTTTTAGCAACCTAAATATTGCATAGCTTATAACATTTATACCAATGAATGTTAAATGTTATAAAGAACAATACAAAATAAATATTATACGGTAAATCCTTTCTGTTAGAGATTAAATAAAATTTTCATAAACCTTCAAGAAAACACACACAAAGAGACACCACTATTCTTTGTCCACCTATATCATAGATATCATAGTTAAAGTATTAGATTAGCTGATCACGTGACCTCCAATGCTAACGAGACGGGACGCGCATGGAGGCATTTAAGAGGGAAAAATTGCCAGTGTTGCTGCCATTTTAAGAAGAAAATACTACAAAAAATACCATTTAATTCCAAAATTAGAAAAAATATCGTAAAATACTAGCTGCATTTGGAATCTTTTAGTGATTTTAAATCCTTTTCTAGTATTTTTTGTAGTTTTAGAATTAAATGGTATTTTTTCGTAGTATTTTCTCCTTAAGTTACAATTTTGCCCTCTTAATGCCTCCATTCACGTCCCGTCGTTAGCATTGGAGGTCACGTGATCAGCCAATCTAATACTTTAACTCTGATATCTATGACCTATATCAAAACATCACCTGCGCCTCTAAGTAGGTCACAGAAATATTCAAGATTGTCGATAACAGATCCAGCTATAAATCCTCCCCATCCAACAACGCCATATCAATCCTTCCCCGATACTACGTTCAAAAGCATAAAAAAAGAAAGAAAAGAAAGTGATAGTTTGGAATACATTGTATTTTGTCTGGCTGTCATTATGAAATATGATGGTGGACCTTTTGACATTTTACGGTGGAATAGGAGAGCTGGAGTATGTTTCACACGTCTATGTGCTTCAACATTCCATTGAGAGCGGTTGTGAAATGGTTTGGTACCATGCAATTTGTCATCAATCTCTGACCATGAGGGGATTTATATGTAGATTTTTTTTATTGTGGTGTTAAAAAAGTGTTGGTTTTCTAACCATTTTTAAAATGTTGAAAATAAAAAAATATGTTATATGCTATTATTATAAACTACATCAATAGAAAGCAAAATACTTACCTAAACTTTACTTTAGAAATTTTTAAAACGTAATAATAATAATAAACGTAATAAATTAATCTCTTATAGTATTATACCCTTACTAAAAAGTTTTACTACAATGCTAGTAACTGTATATGTATTTTTAAATCTTAGTTTTAGTTTTAGTTGAGTTAAAACAATCCATAAATGTATTTCAAAAATCAAATGCTAAAAAATTAATATAGTTATTTAACACGATAAAATGTCACAGCAATGTTTTCATATTAAATTTAATGCATTTTATTATGCTTTTAAAATATTTTACAATATATTATTTTCATTTAAAATAGAAAAATGGTTTAAAATACGTGAATGTATACTAATATCTTATTTTCATAACATTTTTGGAAATTGTAAAAATATTCTAACATAATAACCATTGTTTGAAGTAGAATTTACTTTTTTTACTATCATTTCTTAATAAATAAAACTTAAAATACCAAGCTTATGATAAATATTTTAACTATTCGTTTTAAAAAAGAATCTAATTTCATGTCAATAATAATTTTAAATTTCACTAATTAAATATTTACTGATTGCACGATTAACATAATTACGAAATATTTAAAATAGTATTTATTGATACAAAAAACTATATCAATTTATATTGTCTACAAATACTTTGTAAAAATAGTTATAAAAAACTTTTTTCATTAAGTAACCGAAAAATAGCAATTGCATTAAGTAATCCTACATAAATTAATAATCGGATTCCTTTTTAAAAGCAAGCAGCTTTTATATATTTTTTTCGTGATGCTTACACTATTTGAATTACAATTATTGGATTAATTATGTATTCATAAACTCAATCGAGTGAATATATACGTACTCTCATAATTAAATTCGATTATCGATGTTTCATACTTATATAATCAGTTCAGGGAATATTTTCTAAAATCATGTTCTGGTTAAATGAAAGCATTAGTTTGTTTTAGAGGTATCCTTATTTTTAAAAATTGTTTTTTAAAGACATGCACAAAAACGAAATAATGCATTTCGTCAATTCAGCTCTTGCAATTTTGAGTTGTTCGGGGGATATATGCACTAATGATTCGACAGGTAATTTATTTTAAATAAAAACTTTCCAACTGTTTTAATAAAACATATTTCTATACCACGTCTCTGTTACCACAGAGTTTGTTTTTAGAATAGATAGAAGATGATCAAGAAATTTCTCTTTAGCCTTTGATTGCAGGTATCAGTCAATAATTTAAATCGAAATATTGTCCAACTAAATTAGTCTTAGACCAAATTAGAATTGAAAAAAAACCCTATATATTGCAATTGTGGTAAAAATTCCATACACTGATGTGAATGCATTGGTGATGGAAATAATGTATTTCGGTGATCGGATATTTTTTGTCAGTGGTTCTAAAACAATATAATTTTTGGTACCTACTTGACCCAAATAAAAATTCTTATCAATTTTAGTGCACTCAACTCACCACAAGCAAATGGGAAAATATAACCAAAAACTAGAAAACAACTTACACTCTTGAAGCCTTTTGCGCCCCCTCCCCCTTACAAACCAGCACACGCTCTCCGGCAACTGTTTCCAATTTTGGCCGAGAAAAGAAGCAAATGATATTCTTTATTTCCTCTCGAAAAAGAGAGTTTTTCCACGAGGTTCCTCCAAAAAAGCAGGCAGAAATGTATATTCTGTTTTCTACTTCTTCATTGAGGTGCTGTGCTCGGCGGATTGTATCACATTTGCCTGATTGCGTTCTTGGGCCATGCTTTATCTCGTTGCGAGTTCGAGTCCCATCTCTATTTTCCTTTTCGATATCGCGCATAAAAGGTAGAAGTTTCTTCAGGATTTTTTTAGGAATGATTTTATCATCTGGGCCTCAAATCCGGTTTCTGAATTCAAAATGGATAAAGTGAAATCGTCCACTGAGGTCCTATTCTGGGAAAAGAGTTTTTTATGTAATATTAAAGTTTTTGAAATATTGGAGACATAAAGTTAAAAAGGTATATGGATCTATGGTTGTATATTATTCTTCCTTTTAATGTTCGTTTTAAAAATTCTCTGGTGGTTGAAATATATAGAAAGGAAAACTATTAACATGCTAGTGCTGATGTTTTGAAGAGTTGGAAATACTCATGATGTTTTAAACTTCCCATAGATATTTTAAACGATTTACAATCGGCAGGTGTGGAAAAGGTAACAACTGGATGTAGTATTATCAGTTTATTTTCATTGAATATTGTCCTTTGCTAATCAGGCCACGATTCTGTCTACAAAAGCTACACTCTCTTTGTTCACCGTCAAAGTTGATTGCTTACTACTGCCCACAAAATATTCTTCAATATTACGAAATCCTTGACCAACAGAAACCTTCATAACTATAAACCAACTATTTTTATAAAGGCTTATATAACTACTTTACGAAAAACATCCCAAATATCTTGGATTTACCTTATACCAAGAGATTCATTGCAATCGGCTTACAGAGGATTTGGTTTCAAAAAGTAGGAAATTCCTAAATTTATATATTAAAATACATCAACGGAAGTGATTGTGGTGTTGGTGCCTCTACTCTAAAAGACTCCCCACTCTTAATTATTTACTATATTATAGTATGATTTAGCCATTTTTTTTCTAACGCTTCTGATTCTAACGTAAAAAAACCTTGAAATAATACGATGAATCGCGCTTAGAAGAAATGTATAGAGAATAAAATATTGTCTGACCAATACTTTAACAAACTGCTGAACTATGATGAAATGATTCGGTATTATGACACAGAACCTCACAATATATAGAACTTTGGAACAATAACCAAAGGTTAAAACGTAACAGCTCATTTTCTCAAGCATCTCATTTATCGGTGACTGCGCACTGAGAGGATTATGCTACAAATATTACAAACTATGTCAAATCGGTGCCATAACCATCTACAGTTGGTCTTCTTGCATGTTGGTCTTCAAAGAGATGAGGTAGCCACCAATGTAACGAAGGCGAATACTAGTAACCCTGTGTACCCGGAAATCGTATGCCTTTGTTATCAAACAACAAGATCTTTATCATGGCCAGGGAGCTTGCATGTAAATCCTGGGAAAACGTACTACTGACCCATGGTACTTTCAGAAACATCATGAATACATTCAGAAACATCACAATAACATTCAGAGCCATAACATTCACACTATCAACCAGGGTGACCAGACCAACATTCGCGATATTTTCTACTGGCCACCTGAAATGCATAACTTTTGAGGTTGGCGAAAGAAAATTTCCACCATGAGACGCTGGCAACTCTTCTCCCAAGCGCATTCTGCAATGTCTGGGATTCTCTTTTGAAGAGGCTTTGGCAGAACCATTGTTGTTTTCGGACGTTTAAGTTTTTAAGTATTTTGTCTAAGGGACCTAACCTTGTGTTTAACAAGAAGAACTGCCAACCACCACCATACATATAGTTGGTATGCGAGAAATAATACTACTACTGTTATTTTAATGTTTACGAACGCAGAAAATGATCTTCGTGAAAGTGCCCAAATTTTTCTACTTAAAATCCCTTATCATCTTGCTAAAATCATTTAAAATTATAATTGTACTTTATTGAAATTACTATACCCTTAATATTCTATTAATTTAGTTTGTAAATTTATTTACTAATTAAGTGTCATTAATGGCTGAAATAAAAATAAATGTTCCAATCAAAATAATAAAATCTAAATAACTTATTCAAGAATACTAACCACTGTCTTTTAACTTAGCATTTTCTTAAATTTTTATGTCATCGTTAAAGCTACATTTTACTCCTTTACCAGAGCCAAACTAAACCGTAATAAAATTCAGCACTCAATTACATTAGCCCCACATTGTCTCTCATTTCCTTGTGAGCATCAATCCGATGCTCCTCCTTATCTTTAACCTCATCGCATCGATTGTCACCATCTTGTATATGGAGCTCACGTTTGACATCGGCTAATGACGCCATCATGACTCGCAAATGGGACCGACCATTACTGGATTTCCTGGCCGATCAGCACCAGAGTCTACTGAAAAGGCAGCCCAGTTTCTTGTGGAATAATGTCTCACACAAGTGAGCCTCATTATTGCGCTAACAGAACAAGCATCGGCACTTATTTCTTTAAAGACTCCAGAAAATAAGGGGGTAGATTGAAATACATTAGCGATCGGGAATTGAAATGGAGAGTGTGATGTTTGACTTGTGTAGTAGTAATTGAGTAGTAAAAAAGCACTGATGTTGCAATTTTTTTTGTGATTTAAATAAGTAACGATAACATTAATATTTCAACTAATATTTTTTCTGCAATAAATTAAACTATCTTATTAAAATGATGATTTTCGTAGTTCTAGACATATTTGCTCAAAGCAATATGTTATTTTCTAAATAGGATTTAATATGACATTAATAACATCAGTTACAATTATAAGCAACATTCGATACATATCTCATTTACAAACTTCACATAAAAATTAACAAATAATTTGATTTGTTTAATGTTCTGTATAATGCTAATGCTTCTCGAAAGGCGAATTTCTGGTAGAATAATGTATCATACAATAAAAGTTTTAATTTTCCCATAACAGATGAACAAGTATCTGCAGTTATTTATATTAAAGACTGCAGAAAATAATTAAAAAGTACATTGGCGAAGCTTGTAGGAGACGTTGAAATACACATTTACGTTTAAGGAATAGAAATAGAGAGTATGATATTTTACTTGCGTAAGAGTAGTTAAGTTGGTTTTAAAATATAAATACTATAATGAATGATTACATACCGTTTTAACAAATAGTAAAAGTATTTAATTTAAAAATTTAACTAACTCAACTTTTCCAATAGGATATAAACTAAGCAACTGCCAGAAGAAAACCATAAGGAAAACAGCCATTTCCTGCGTTAAATACTGCAACTTTTATTTAATATGCCATTTTTTTCATTAAAAACCTCACAGAAGCTTAATAAAATTGAGAAATAGTTTTGCGTCAGGCGCAAATCGATCCATCAACCGTTTTGTTACAAGTAAATCCTCATTATAACTCAGTCACCTAATATCTCGACGGGGTGAAACCAAAAGAAGCAATCATGCTTCCGTTAACACTTCACTAAAGCGGTGCAATTGAAAAGAATATGGAATTATTACATTTTTACAATAATATATTATATTAATTTAGTATCTTTGAAAACAAATTACAATTTTACAACTAACATATTAACCATCAAAATCAAATGCAAAAAATTTCATAAGACAATAATAAAAAGTTTTATCGATAAAAAATCAATAACAGAAAATAACAAAAATAATTTAACTGAATAAATATCAAACCATGTAAAGCCAAACCTGTCACGCTCTTTCCAGAAGGAAAATACATCAAGCAAAAAAGTTAAGAAATTTTCCTGGGAAAAATTCAAAAACTCACAAGCATACCAGTTTCCGCTTTACAAATGAAGAATATGTTTCCTTTTAAACCGCTAAGATGAATGGCTCAAAAAGTTGAATTTGAAGTCGCGCTTAAAAATTGATTTCTTCATCCAGAAAGGAAACGGGTATGGTTAAAGGGAGTTTAGAAAAATGCTAAACTGTTTTTGGTTTATAAATTATTGAAACTTTTTTTTATTTTTTGTATTATTTTTCGTTTTTTGGTTTACTATCACTAAATTTTATTTTCTTATAAATGCATTATTCTTAAACTGTTACGACTTAATTGAGTTTTAACAATTTATGTTTTGAAAAAAAGGTACTTATCATCATTTTACCTCTAGCTTTTCTTATTTTGTTTTCACCTTTTAAACTACTTTGTTGCAGGTTAAATCACAACTTATTCATAGAAAAAATGGATTGTAAACAAAATAAACAAGATAAACCTAATTGAAAGATAAAAGGTATATTTTAATCATTGATAGGCTACAATGAGGGAATATTCCAAATAGTACATCTAACTCCACTGGGATCACCCTCGTTTGATTTATACGTTAACTATTACTACTTAAGTGAGTTTTAATACTTCATGTTTCGATAAAAGGTTCTCCCCATTACTTTCCTGTTATTATTTTGCATCTATTTTAACGTTTTAATTGCTTAAATGTTTGTAAAATTACAATGTATGTATAGCAGATGAAAAAAATGATTATCAACAAATTAAACTTGAAAGAAACCTAATTGAAAAATAATTCCTACCTTTTAACTATTAATCGTTGACTGAAGCGATATAACATTCCGATTAGTCTATCCATTTGCAATTAAATCGCACTTGTTTTAATTTACAAGCTTATTTATCAAAAAAAGATTATAACACAAAATAAAAAAAATTAAAAACGTCATTTTGTAAAACATATTCTTATTCATTTAAGGTACTTTAAAACCTATTTTTAGATTGAAAAGACAACTTAATTTTCTATACGACATATATATTGTCCTTTATATTGTTTTTATTAATTTTTAGTTGAACTATAAATTATTTATAAAATTTTGCTAACCCCCTTATTTTGTATAAAAACTTTAGCATGTTACGTTTTCAAAAATTCATAAAATAAAGATACATATCTCAATATTGTTTCTTTTTGATAAATAACTTTAAATTGTTTCCACACTCCTGATTAAGAAACTGAAACTTAAAATTCATCCATGTTTCACAAGCTGCAATACCAAAAAGTTCATTTATGTAATTAGTATTTTAATTAGTTTATGTAAGTTGTGTTTTCAAAGAATTAATAACTAAGTATAATCGTTTTGCAATCTGCATATAAAACTCGAAAAGAGCTGTATCAATAAAATTAGGTATTATTACCAGAGTTGTTTGAAAGTTTGCATTTCGATTTAAATTCATTTTAGAATAGTATTAAATATATTTTTAAAGTTTGTGCCAATTTTTCACAAATTAAAATACTTTTGCTGAATCTTTATTGTGGTTTGAGGCAGTCCTATTTCGTTCACAGTCTTCCAAGCACAGCTAAACCTTGGTTATCTTCTTCATCCAGTTCTATTTCCAAAAAATGAAGTGAATAGAATGAGTTGAGCCTATATAAGAAGCATAGTAGTCCCCTGTTAAACATATTTTCGTCTTCTTTTAGACCAAGTTCTATACGTACCAAATCTCTATACAAAGTTAGAGATTTAAGATCACGCAAACGCCGCTTTTTGTAGTTTTAAAAAATCTGTAACCATGCACCTTATGCACAAGCTGCAAATAAATTTTATTTTCTATTTGAGAAATTTCATGCTCCTATGTCCATCATCCAAACAAGCGCAATACACAGTCCAAAACCCACTCCCGGACATCTTTGTTCTGAAAAATACAATATTTAGTATTTCTTATAACAATTTCAATGGTGTTAGTTATTTTACATGTACATATAAAAAACAGCGTTTCATAAACAGTTAAAAAATCATATTATTCTGAAATAAAAGGTTTTTTTTCAATCTCTCACAATTATCCTAGATACCAATGCAGTATGAAGTAAAACTTTTCAAGTAAACAAACCTGGAACCGTGACTCAACACTTAACCAAACCAGAAACGGACTTGTTATTTCTTATTAAGATCCACAAGTCTCTCAAGATGGCCTCGGGCATAATTAATTATCAAAGTTTGGAATTTCGACCAGAGCTAACTAATTAAGAGGGAGAGTGCACGAAGAAAAATCAGTTTTCGCGGTTGATACATTCGACGGACTTGCTTAATTATGGAAACGCCGGGGGTTAAGTGCCTGCCATCAATTTTGATTTTCTTATTCTTTAAGTTTTTCTTTGAATTTCTTTGCTGGTTGGAAATATTAAGTAATAAGTGTTTCATATATTTTTTTTTAAAGTAAACTTACTTGGTTACTTGCATGTAATTTACTGTTAGTAAAAATAACAATATGATGTTTTATGTAAATAAAATAAATGTTTAATTTTTTATTTACCAATTCCTATATAAGAGACTTTGGTTTACGTGAGGTTTGAACAGTTTAGCCTACTTTCTCCTTATTTATTCAAAATAATTGGAAACATTTCTTTCGAATAGGAAAAGCAGACATACCATATTTACATGCTGGAGTTATCCGTCTGCCTGTCTGTTCGCCCCCCTCCAAATTTTGTTCTTCTCGTCCGATCTTAAAAATTCTTTTTCGTTCTAAAGGTATAGCATCAAAGACCTAACTTTTATACTCTTTGTCCGTCTGCTTGTACATCCGGAATGACGAACATTTGCAGACCTTTTTGTCGATGGTTTTCTCCTTTCAAAATTGGATAAGATAGTGTCGAACTAAAAATGTGCAAGAACAGTAATCTGAAAAATACTTATGTATTTTAACATCAAGCTTTTTATCAAAAGAACTCATTTATGATAGCTTCATCTTTTATCATAAATGTGTTCTTTTAAGGAAAGGAAGAATATTATTTTGATTATACTAGAAATGAAAAAACATAAGAAATATTTTCATATAAAACTTTACGTTTAAAAATTATTAAAATAAAATAACCAAATATTTGGCACATATTTAAGTTAAAAACAGTTTCATGGCACAGTTTCATAAGAATCTTAATTTAGACAACAACAACAAAAATTCATGTAAGATTTTAAATTTGAGGAACACAATGCAAAATTATTTTGTTTTCGAACTTGATTACTGCCATCCCTGTAATTTAAAAATGTCTCAGACATATTTTTCAGTTTTATTTCTCGTTAGAAGAATTATGTACCATACAAAAATGTAACTATTACTGTGAAACTTTGTTTTGAGGCTTTAAACACATCTGGTAAGGTTCACAATTTAATTGCATGCATAATTAAAACTCTTTCTAGTTCCAGACATTTTTTTATTATTACTATATTTCTTCAATTTTTTTAATCTTAATTAAAATATAATCTCCAAGGATTAAAATATTATAAAGAAATTAATTAACTTGCATAAAAATAAAGTGTAAAACCTTTGACGTAATTTAGAAAGAATTCTTAGGGAATTGAAGTTACGAAATTTTATTTAACCTCTATACATTTTAACTCAGATTTTTCAATAGTGTTTTATAAAAAAAATCCCAAGTTTGATAAACTTTAGATTTGCCTTTTTTAGCATATATATTTAGAAATTTAAAACTAAATTAATGTCAACTGAGTAACAGCAGACAAATCAGAAGTTAAACAAATTTGTTTAAAGATTTTTTAAATGTTTATTTAAGCTTAAGTAACTAACATTTTTGAAGGATTATAATTAATTAAAGTAATTAAAAATTCAAAATTCCTAGTCTATGGATATAGTTAGTATAACAAATGTATAAAAATGTTGCGTGGTAAAAGGAAGTGTATTAAATGTATTGCTGCGGTAAGTAAACACATTCCAAATCAAACAAAAACGTTCCATTTTCGTATGATTAACACAAGATGTTGGACTTTTTTTTTCTTGTGAAACTCAATTACCTAAAATTTAAAAAAAAATGGTGATGTTTCCACAGCTGTACTTCTATTCTTATTACCCTTTATGCCCTAAATTAAGATTTAATTTTAATCAACATGACTAAATTAAGATTTAATTTTAATCAACATGACAAAATTAAGATTTAATTTTAATCATTTATCGTTGTCTATTTAAAACTATCTGTATAATTAATACAACTATATTGTGGTAAAAATAGTTAGAACATAAAATGCATTTTATGATGAATTTATTTTCATTTTTTTCTTTCCATTTAGAATAACTAAATTTCACTTACTAACAACGAAATTTTGCAGAATAAATATGATTTACCATTTTAGTCTTTAATGTTTTGAAACCGAGAAAGTCTGCATTAATAAAATCTCCACTGTCATATATGTTCCCTTAAACGAATAATGAAAAGTAAAATAACTTTCTTTGAAATTTTACATATAAGTACCACCAGGGCATAACGAATTAACGCAGGTAACTTAATTTATATTTTTTCTGAAGGATCTGATTTACCATTATAGATTGTCATATGCTAATAGTGTACAATTGAATCCAAAAGTTCCACCATACCTCATTTTTTCCAAATGAACAAAGTAAAATAAAACAGTGGCCTTAAAAGTGATAACTAAGTATGTACCATCAGTAGTTAAATAGTAAAACTTATTAATTTACTGCCGCCAACACTTACAACACATTTATATGAATAAAAAAAACCTTTTTTTAAACTGAATTTATTAATATCTTATACTACATACTTTAGCTTAACGACTATTCATGAAATAAAAATTACACTACTATTATCGATCATAAACCGATTTATTGATAATGTATGATAGACCGTTAGGCACACATATAATTTTTGACAAAAAAAACTTTTTTTATTCGAGTTCATCATCATAGCTTTTCGATAATCAACAGTTTGCATTCAAACCATCTCAATGAAGACATTTCCCGGTTATTTTGCAGAACACCATCGAATTCCATTGGCCTCTGAAAAACTTCGGCTCCTAGAATCGTACCGAGGTAATGTTTTTTGATGGCGGTTTGATTGTTTTTTGTTCGCATTTCCGCGTTTTATTGGAGGTTTAGAGCCTCCAGTACGTCATCTGTATTCGATTGCTATCATTGAAACACCAGGATAGAAGGATACAGGATCATTAGATTTCTTTGAAAAGGGTACGCTGGATTATTTATGAAGATTCTATTGTTTGAGTTGGAAGTACGGGAATAAGTTATTTAAGGCAAACATTTGGGTTTTTCTGTACTCACGTAACTTGAAATTGATGTGGGACGTAAACAATAAAATAGGTTTATGTATGTTGTTTATCTTAAATAGTTTATTGCAAGATATTATCATTATGCTTATATAATATTTATTTAGTGTGTATTCTACTTAATCACTTAACAGAAGGAATTGCTAAATATTAAAAGAGGTATAATAAATAATATGAATGTAAAAACAAATGAAATAAAAATTGCAGTTAGCTTGAAGAAAGTTTTTATATTAATAAAAGGTTGAAAGTGAAACCTTTTTGTTGTATCAAATATTTATCAGCATAAATATGACTTGTTTATAATTCGTTTGTGTTTTGCCAATACTATACATGACCTTACTCTAAAAACGACATTTTCAAAACTGAGTTTAAAGTATTCAAATCTGATTATGTCTTATAGTCAAAAGGAGTCAAGTTAAATATTAATAAAGTTTGAAACTTTCTTTCAGTCATTTCTGAAACAAATTAAATACTAAATAGTGCAACACATGGTGTTCATTTTTAACCATGTCCATGGGTCAGAAAGGGGTTGAAATTGACCTTTTGTGCTCTTTTTTAAAGATGTTCTTGCATCGAAATTGAGAATGTTTATCCTTAGGAAATTTAGTACACCTTTAAAATAATAACGAGTATCACTATCACTTGTGAATTCTTTAACTGTTTTAGTGTACATCTTCGATTATTAGGATGGCTGGTAGTAGGTGGGAGAAGAGCCTCTATTCTACGAGAACTAGTGCAATACTTTAAACATTCGGCCAACAGAAAAGGCCCACAAGATACAATATTGTAAATTCCTTAAAAAAACACGTATTTTACAAAAAAAAAATAATATCGTGATAAATACGAAATGTTCTTATTCGTAAAGCACCTTACTTGGCTTTGCCTTGCATTGGCCTAAGCAAATTTATAGATAAAGAATTTTTGTGTTTCAGAAGTCTAATTTATATGCTTCTAACTTTCAATAACTGGTTACTGACTACGAGTATTAGCAAAATACCAATCAAGTTATGAACGCAAGTTTAAAATAAAATTCTGAAAAATGCATAAGTCACAAAAGATTTACTCAACACATTAAATTTCTTCTCGAAAAAAAATGGATAACTATCGAATATTTTTATTCTTTCAAATGAATATAGATAAATATCAGCGGTTCTCCGAATAAAATTTATCTCCTAACTTACCCCCAAAACAAACATGGCTACATTGTCCATCCCCTAAACTGCAGTTGAATATTTCATCCCAAATACCTCATCCCTCAATCGGACCTTAACCGCTCGACACCAGAACTTGGGATTCCGGCCATGTGCTCGGGACATGGCAGAAAAAGTCACAAAAAACACGGCGCAAGAACACACAAAACACGCCACCCAAAGGAAGACGAATGGCAGAGAAATGGGGGATTACGCACTGAATTTTCTCGTTCGTGGGATAGGTCGCGCCTGGGTGAACGAGACCGTACAACTCATTACAGAGTTTTATTTTGTTCTATCTCTTTTAGGGGAATGTGTCTTTTTTTCAGGGGACTGTTCCCTATCAGTGTGTTCTTGATGATCGTCATTTGTACTGATAGAGTGAAGAGGTAGTTTTTTAGGGGTGTCTTCTTATCGGGTATTTGTTAGTGCTTTGTATATTTTATGGGATTTTTTGTTTGTGTGATGAAATGTAAATGCCG
The DNA here is from genome assembly GCA_019343175.1 of Oedothorax gibbosus. Taxonomy (NCBI): domain Eukaryota; kingdom Metazoa; phylum Arthropoda; class Arachnida; order Araneae; family Linyphiidae; genus Oedothorax; species Oedothorax gibbosus. The sequence continues at coordinate 23,814,920 of CM033280.1, forward strand.
TTTCTTTGGTAAAATGGTATTTGTTTAGTTTTAACGGTCATTAGTTCGTTTTTTTAACTTAAACGAAGTCGCATGGAGTTCACAGATTGAATAATCATTAATTACCATTAAATAATAATACTTTCTTATTAAAATGTAATGTTTTTCCAAATCCTATAATTATGTTATAAGGACGTTTTTATCTGTTATGACTCTACTTGACCGGAATTCCTGTAAAGGATTAAATTGATTTCGTTTAGCATAGATATTTTTTATTGGTACTATAATTAGTTTATTTTCAAAACAAAGTTAGATTTGATGTTAAGGTAGTAAATCACAATTTCCGCAATAGTACTAGTCATATGGAATTAAAGTTGACTTATTTTAAAAACGTATTGTAGTTTAAAAGCTATTATAAGTGTTAGAAAGAAGTTTTACTGTATTTTTATTAGAATACGAACTATAAATATTGATGCAAGAAAAGTATTTTAACCGAAAACAAAAGTTCACTTTATATTTAACCGAATTTAAGAAATTTACTGATTAAAGAGCGTAATAAATTGTAATTCTGAAACCGAATTTAAACTACAGGCAGTTGTGCTTCACAAAATATTGAGTAGTAAAGAAATAAACACAAAATAGTTGAATATTTGCATTAAAATTAATTTCTTCTTCCCAGAGTGTTTATTGTGCTTGTTACGCGATAAATTAAAAAACTTATTTCAAGTAATGGGATATTGTATCAAGTTAAATTTCTTTTAAGTAATATTTCTCTTAGTACGGTGTTTTTTAACGCTTCTTTTAGTTAAATTTCAAGTTTTATTTTCATATTGCTCATTTTATTTCTCGTAAAACGTTTAAACAACAGAATTGTTTTGCGTTCTAAATAAAAAAAGCTCTCCCCTTAAACGAACATTAGATATCAAAAACCTTACCAAACACATACTTTCCTACATGTTGTTAATGGAGTGTCAAGGTTTAATTAGCGTACCATTGAGACCAACCAACTACTCCACACAATGAAACTTTGTTTCTAAAAGACGAAATTAAGAGGCCCTGATTAGTCTGAACCATGAAACGAGACCATTATTCAAACTGCTCTGGACGCGATCACGTGTCTAAAATTAACTCGTTTAAGAATGAGAAAGACGCTTCTTTTAAGAGTTGGGAAATTTAGAAGAGACACTATATGTCAGGGCGTTGTTGGGTCGTGTAAATTTGTCCAAAATAAAGTCTACAAGAAGATAGTTGATACTCGTTTTCTTACAGTGTGTTTAAATATTAATTGTTGGTGTTTAAAGTAAAGTTTGATGAAAACTGGATAAAATTAAAAATGTTAAGGCCTTCAAAAAATAAAAAGCATTTTTCTTTCTTTTAAAAGACTTTAAAAACATTTAAAACTATCCACATTTTTCTGGTGTTTTCTAACCATCAGCTTTTATTTAATATTTTACAGCATTAAAAAAATAATTCAGCATTTAAAAATATAATAAACACTATTAATTTTTATTCACACTGAATATTTGGTACAAGAAGAGATGGTTTAGGAAGCGAAGGTGACTTCAAAAGAACGACGACGTTAGATACTAATGTTATTATTAAAAGCAACCATGCATTCTGCCAATATAAAATTGTAAAACGATAATCAAGTAATACTATAAGCTCGATTTAAAAAAATGTATTTTCTTAGTAAATATAGTTTTTTAAGGCCTTTATCCATATAATATAATTTAAGCTTGGGCTAATCAAGTAATACTATAATCGCGATTTAAAAAATGTATTTTTCTTAGTAAATATAGCTTTTTAAGGCCTTTGTCCCTATAATATAGGTAGAAAGGTTTAAGAAATGGTAAAGCATATAAAAAGTACTGTTTATGTATCTTATTTATTAAAAAAGGTATTTGATTTATGTTAGGCAGTATTTGACTACTTTTGAAAAATAAATTAAAAAATTAGCATTGTTTTGCGTCTTTTATAAGTTTCAAAGCATTTCTGTTTTTGATACATTTGTCAAGTAAGCCACTAAACCACAAAGTAAATTTATTCAGCTCAACTGTCAATAGGAAAAATGATGATAAAATTCTGCATCAACAGCTGGTTTACCCAGTCTTTAAACTTCTGACTGTAAATAACCGCACAAGTCATAAAATACGTTAACAGTCTCATATCTTCTTCAGGCTTAGGTAGAAAGGTTTGAGAAATGGTAAAGCATATAAAAAATACTGTTTATGTATCTTATTTATTAAAGAAGGTATTTGATTTATGTTAGGCAGTATTTCCAGCACTTGGGTTTGAACACAGAATTTATAGCATCCATCAATTTAAGCATATGCGGGAAATATCTCGAAAGTTTTTCAAAGAAGCTCATGGGTATAAATTCGATCTTCACGGTGTTGTATATTTTTCTCTATAGGTTCTTCCTAACAATACGTATAATGTAACAACTGTCTATAATTTTCCAGTATTAGTGCTGCATTACATTTTTGATAGTTTATAAGATGAAAACTAGGTAGCCATTTAAAAGAATCTCAAGAAAAAAAAGTGTACTATAAGTTTAATAAAAAAATGTGTATTTCCTGTTTCGTAAACTTGTAAACGTGCATCACATTTGATATCATTGATATACATTAAAAAGTAATTAAAATTTTGTAAAAATTTCAGATAAATATTATACACCCGTATACTATAACGTATCCTGAATGGTAAATACTTGTTTTTCCAGATAGCTTTAAAAAAAATCAAAGTATCAGGCAAAAATACGTCAGCTTTACAATTATATTTATTATAAATATTTTAGGCGAAATTGCATTGCCTAATTTTAAAAAAAATATTTCAAGTAATTAAGTAAATAAAAAAGCTTACTCAACTTTGAAAGTTGATTTGAGGTACGACGCATATAAATGTACATGTATTCCTCATTCACCTGATGAATTAGTGCAGACAGGAATTTTCTCCATTACATTTAATTTCAGGATTTCGTGACTTCATTTATATTCGGATCATGGTTTATCAATCCTATTTACGCCACAGTATTGTAGAACGGTCAACAGACGCTTAAAAAAAGTTACAGAATAAAAATGATCACAGACACCCCTACGAGCAATAAGCGTAAACTTAATGAAGTTTGAGTAGTAACACTCACATTAAACATTTTCTGAGCAAGCTTTGAGCTCTTAAAAGTTTAAGCTCTGTTTCGTGCAAACAACTCTGCTAAGCAAGTAGAAATAAAGTGCAAGGATTAGACTCTTAGTAATGCAAATGATTGACGTTGTTTGTAAAGTGAGGAAATTTCGGTTCGCTCAAGGATTCGTGAATGTGAATGAAAGGTCAGCACTTATTTTGATAAGCGTTTGATTACTGCGAGCTGTTTTAAAAAATTATAAAGCCGCTATATTTATATATTATTTACTGTGTTAGGATTGTACTAGTTAACATTCTGCATACGCACATTCGTGCACGTTTTTGAATCTGCAAAAATATTTTGTTATGAGACAATCGAACTTTTCCGTTTAAGCTAGTAGTTAAAGTAACTAGTAGTTGGAGTAAGTAACACTCACATTTTTAAACACTTTTCCGGAGACAAGCTTTTGAGCTCTTAAAAGTTTAAGCTCTGTTTCTTCCGTGCAAACAACTCTTGCTAAGCAAAGTAGAAATAAAGTGCAAGGATTAGACTCTTAGTAAATGCAAATGAATCTGACGTTTGTTTTGTAAAAGTGAGGAAAATTTCGGTTTTCGCCTCAAAGGATTCGTTGAATGTTGAATGAAAGTGTCAGCACATTTATTTTTGATAAAGCGTTTTGATTTACTGCGAGCTGTTTTAAAAAAATTAATTAAAATAGTTTACAGGATTTTCTGTGTTCAATTGCGCAGTATATTTGATACATTTTTTTTACAATAACTATTAATAAGTGAACAGAATTATAGTAAGTTTGATGTCTAAAATGTAACTGTATTCCAAACATAAAACCCCATTTCTGAATTCCTTCTTGATTACTTTTTATCATCTAGTCTAGACAGTACTGTCCCTGACTGAAAAACAAACAAAAAAACAGAGATTTTACTGTAAAAACAATTCGTTACATTACTCCTATATGTAGGAAACGTTCCTGGCTTTTTCAAATTGCGTTGCTTTTTTGGATTTTCAAGTTATTCTCAGGAACATAATTAAAATCCTATAGCGTACATCCTTTTTGAGTTTGACGATTCACCATAAAGCATCGTTGTTAACTACCAATCATGGCCATGAAGCGTTGCCCACATTTATAAATTGGTTTAGTGAAGGGACTCTAAGTTTGGAAGATCAAATCTGGGCCGATACTTATCCAAGCACACGCAATTGAGAAAGAAGAAAAAATAATAGTTACGCCATCACAGTTTTAAATACAGGTGCACATTTTTTGACATTTGCAGAAAACTTACTGGCTTTATGAAGAATTGCGTCTGCATTTTTAGGGAAAGTAACTAATTTACTCAGGAAATTGATATGTTCTAACATTACTAGTAAAAATTGGGCAATCAGCTGCTAAGAAATTCTAAGTAACGTTCCTAATTTTTATATAGGGTGCAATGAGGAAGTTATATTATGAGTGTATATCAAAGAGTGAACCTAAGTTGCCTTTAGGGCAACGGTTATCCCAATTGACGTTAATATATAATTATTTTAATTACATCTATTTTTAGAAAAATATGTAGGTTTTGCACTAATCTACTTTGTTAAAAACGAAATGTGTGCTTATACGCCATATGCGTCAAACTCGTCACTTGACCATGGTTCTAAATAATAAAATGTTCAACGGAAACTAAAACTTTGGAAAAATTTTAAGAAGTTAGAATTAAATACGAATATTTTTGTAACTATATTCATTATCTAACTGGTTTTTCATTGCAAGTTAATAAAAAGTAGATTCTAGAATACACTGTGTAAAATATCTTTTTATACGATAGTACAAAAAATTTCTGAAAGAAAATTGAACAGAAAATATCCATAACGCTGCCAAAAAAAGAATTTACATATTTTCCAGTAAAAAACAAATCAGAAACTGTTGATGCATAGCAAATATTTTCTGTATTGCTCGGTACGTTAAGTAAAAAAAACGTTAAGTTAAGACTCGTATACGAACCCTTGTTACCAGCAAAGGCGCCACACGCTCACTACACTATCGTGGCAATTGATATAGATTGTGTATTTAAAAGGTTCTTTTTAATCAAAACGGGGAAATAACCTGTTCTCAACAGGTTCAATTTGTATCAGCGGCAATAGATTTTATTAGTCGAAAGAGGAAATTATCTTTTGACAATATGAGATGTAATTTTACAGATAATTTCAACAGTAATAGAAAATAGAAATATTCTGCATGAAAATAACACAAATATTTGGTTTTCAAACAGAATTTCCTTACAATATATAAGTTTACTATTTCATTTGCACTTTCGTTCGCAATTTCAAGTTTTAACAGTATAGCTAAAGAATTCAGTAAATGATATTAAAATAAATATATTTATTTTTACTGTGTTAGGATTGTACTAGTTAACATTTCTGCATATCGCACATTACGTACAACGTTTTGAATCTTCAAATATAATTTTTTGTTATGAGAACAATCCGAACTTTTCCGTTTTAAGCTATTTTTAAGTATGCTAAATGTACTTATGGTTTAATTGTTTCCGAGCATTGAACTTGACATTTTGCTTGCTTAAACAATGAAGGAATCAATTTAATAATTTGAATCTCTATAAAGTCTAGGAATTTTTTTTAATGTAGTCAGCACCTTAATGCCAAGACAAAAGTCTTCCATGTGTGAATTGAATTAATTTAATAATAAAATATGAAAAAAATGGATTTACTAAGTAAGTTATTTTTTACGCACAGTGCATAAGATTTTTTTTTTTACTCTATAATTCAAAATTTGAATGCATGATATTCGGAAAAAAACTGAATTCGGCAGTGCCCATTGGGGGGCTGTCATTCTATTATATTACATCGTATTTCAAATATACAATGCTTTGTTGAGTCTAGAAAAGAAAACTATCTCACTTTCCATTTCAGCGTTCGGTAAAAAGAAAATATATAGATCATCCTAAAGCATCCCATATATCTAGAACAAACGTCGCATTCCAAACCAACATCTCAAAACACAGGGTTGATTCGGAATGATTGATCTGCCCATGCAAAATGGCGGAAAATCCCGCTATTTCGCTCAGAAAAAATCTTCGGAGAGGAAGCCCATGCAGCATTACTTGCCGAACGTTTGCGAGTTCGGACACGTTTTCTCATTGGAATATTTAGGACTTTGGAATGTTCGTTTGTATGAAAAGTTCTTCCAGAGTTCGTAGTGAGATTTCGGCTAACTAATGATGCAGCACTTTGGGAAATTCCAAAACGTTTTCTACTTTTGTTCTGGGTGGGTGTTCTAAGTTGTTAAGTTCTGCCATCAGATTGCCAGAGGTCACGTGGGACTGATTGATGTCGTCATTATCGTTTGAATGCAATAGGCATCCATGCTGTGATTGCGTTTTGGGAAGCTGGAACATTTAACGGCTGCCATATAACGTAGCGCTATTTTTATTTTTAGTTGGGTGGATGTTGTTGAATTTACGTATTTGGAAACATTCTTTGGATTTTGTCAGTACGCTGATTTCATTTTTGTTTAGAATAAAAACTTTCTTTTGATTATGGAAATGTTGAAATGAAATCTTTTAAATCGCTATTTCCATATATATTTTTGCATTTTTTATGTCACTGAAAATGAATATCAATAAGTAAAGAAAATCTTAGGAAATTAAAACTTTATGTAATACGAAAAAGACCCAAATACCAACTGAATAATATCAAATTGTCATTTACACACCACCACACACTTTCTTTCAAACTCTAATGAAGATGCCGCATGCCTATACTGTTTTTTATAAGGCTGCTTAACATGTCGCTTTAAGGTTCCGTTTGATGCTATCTAAGGTGTCAGCCTCGTCACATAGCCCTCGTGTTGCTATAATGTGAAATTTTTTCAACCAACCCAAATCTAAATTATTTTACGATAGTATATTAAAAATCATGGTCAGTAAAAATCTGGATTAAAATATGACATTGGCTTTTGTGTTATAATTGCAGTGGAAAAACTGATTGATAAATCCCAAATTCCCAAGGTTGCGAAATGTTTACTTATTCGACCCATTATGGTCATTTTGTTTCTTACGCATTGGTTTCTGATTATTTATAAAATTTATAATTACAAATATAGCCACAACACGTTACAAATATATAAACAGATAAAAAAAAACTTTAGCGTTAGTAAAAAGAGTTTGAAAAGCAACGTATTCAAACGCAAATGGAAGATTAAAATATCTTACAAAGCATACAGTCTTTTCGAGACCGTTTAAGTCGTTACGGAAGTTAAATATTATGTTAGTTTTTTGTTGATACATTAATTATAATTTTATTTGGAATAAATATCAATCTTTAAAAAATTAAAAAAAATAACTCACATAAAAATACAACCAACATACTGCTGACCAATATGGATTAATTGATCGTTTAGTAGAATAAAAAAACACAAAAGTGTTACAAAAAGTTGAGAAAAAACTATTTGAAGGCATAAAAAGAAATCTGAAGTACTCTTGAAAGTAAAATACCCTAATGTAAAGCTGTTAACATCAAGTATGACAGTGAAGTAGAAGTATTTTATGCAGTTACTTAGTCTTAAAATAAAAATATCGATTACAAAAAGCACATAAAAGAGATAAAGGTTTTCAGTAGAAAAATAGTCGTTAAGTACTTTATCAAAAAAAAGGCTTTCTTACATAGGAGATGATGTTTTATGTTTCCAAAAAATTGAGTGATATTTAAATATTTCTAGTGTTATTAAAATAAGCTATTATACAAGTTTAATGATAATTAATGCTAGTAATCTTAATAAAATATTAACTTAAGCTATTCCATAACACATATTCTTAATTATCATAAAACAATCATTACATATTTGCCATAAATGAAAAGTTACATTTTATGTATTTTTTGCTCACTTTCTTTTTAATAATTCGGAAAAAAAAATAAAAATGAAAAGTAGGCATTGTCATGCTTAAGATGTTCGTCTGTCCGTACCACCCTTCCGAATTCAGTTCTATCCATCGAATCTTAAAAATGTTTTTTTTGTTAGAAAGGTATGACATCTGATACATACGTTTTGTCCGCATATCTGTACGTCAAGACGTACAACTATGTCTGCCTGTCATTTTAAGAATGTCAATTGTTTATTAGCTACACAAATAGTTCTTTGAATTTTATTTAATTTGCGAAAGTGACGCCCCCTGCCCTACCCACGCGACTGCCCTGACGGCCGAAAGGCTTTAAATTTTGGTATATTTTTAATGTTTTTTTATTTAAATAGTTGCATCTGTCCCTTTTTAGTTGATTTTTAGACAGAAAAGTTAAAAGTTATCTAAATAATCACTTTTAGGTCACACCATTGTGATGGATAGCGTTAGCGTAGTGTGGCCATGATTTACAATCTCATAAAATATCGCTCGTTCTTTTCCCTATAACTCAAAACCTGTTACTCATAGATCAAAAGTGTAAAATACAAAGTTGTAGGAAATTTTATATTCTATAACATTTGTATTGAGTTTTTTTCCGTATTTGGCATAGATATTTATTTAGGAACTATTAAAAAAACACCCCAAAATCTCGAGTTTTTTAAAACTTTAAGCCCCGTGGGGCACGTGTTATTATTAATTGAGTTTGGCTAAAATTTTGCAGGAATTATTTTTTGATATGAATGAACAAGTTGAGGGGGTGAAATCGAAAATTTGTTGTTAAGGACCACCCTTTGAATCACTGGAAAGTATAGTTTTGTATACTTTTGTTTATCCTAAACTTGTCCTCTTTTCAGGTACGTGAATTTAAAATGACCGTCTTTATCTTAAAATTTCTTACCCGGAGCTCATAGCTTTCTATTTCAGAAATCAATACAACGTAATAAACTATAGTTTACGTTGGATTGGCTTCAACAGGCTCTATTCAGATGTAATTAATGAAATTGGAGGTGGAAAAATATGTCATCAGTATAGCTACTTGAACTTTCACTTTTTATACGACAAAAAAGTTCAAAAAGTTAAAATTAAAGGTTTAAAAAGTTTTTGGCAACTTGACTGAAAAAAATATTAGAGATTTATATATATTCTTTAACAGAAGTATAAAAAGCTAGGTTTATTCGTGTCCCATTTGACCCCACAGTTTCTGCCCCATTAGAACCCACCGTGTTATTATTTATAAATGATCCAACACAGAACCACGTGTATTTCACCTCAGAATTTGACATGTATTATGATCTATGATAAGTCTTCTACCTAAAACTATAGTTTGATTCATGAAAAGTTTTTTATTTAATACTTTAAAAGTGTAAAAAAAGCTACATTTTTATTTTACTTTGGATTCTCCAAAACAACAGTTCTTCTCTTCACTTGAACACATGCTTTAAATGGCTAATCTTTGGTTGTTAAAATGTGAAGTCTAACTGTTACAATGTTGAAGTGTAGAAATATTTGTAAAAAAGTATAGTTTTCTCCGCTTTTGGACCCTTGTCCTATTAGCCCTGCGTCCCATCAGCCCCCCACTCTCCCCTATGCTTTTCTAGTTGTTTCAGAACATTTTGTTTTAGTACAATAATATTTATAGACAACAGCTTTTTCTGAAATATTGATGATACTGATAACGACGTTAGTAAAACAAGTAAGCGAACGGAAAACTGTCAGCAAAGAAAAGCCTTTTTATAAGCTATTAAACGTTATTGAAAACCAATAAATTTTGAATTTGAAATTGTGTTTAATTGATTTTAATGCTCAAATAAATGAGGAGAATTTTGTTCTATGTAGATAACACGAATATATTTAAATATTTTATCAAAGAAAAAAATCTGTCTTACAAAATCAAATGATTTTTAATCAATATAGTTGTATCCCAAACCTTATAGTTTAAGATTCCTATTCTACCGGTACAAATGTGGTGGAAGAGATTACATCGAAAAAAATTCAATATCCAATAATAGAGTTTAAATTACAGTAGAATTGAAAAATGTTATCCCAGGCTTCGAATAAAACACTTTTATTCCCTGCTCCAGAACATAAAGCGAATCTACCGATATACAGCTTTAGAATCAATAAAAAGATTTCATTTTTAGTATGACAGGTAAGATTAATGGCACCCAAACACACTTTTGTACCCGTAAATAATAGTAGGTGTAAAGATTTAAATGCCCATTTTGTTCCTCGGGTAACATTGATTTTACATTCTAAGATACTTACAGATAAATTTATGAAGTGAAACCGTTCATGCAAAAAAATTGAACATGCGAACAATAGTTTTGCATCTCTGTGAGAGATAGTATTGCTGATTTTGTAAATTCTTATAAAAATGAACATTCTGTATTCTACCAAATAAAATTATATTCAAGTGAAGTTTTGATGAAGATACCCTTTTTATGTACATTAACTGAATATTTGTTTCAAAACAAATTTGAGAAGAACATTTGTAAGTTTTACCATTAAAAAAAATGCGAAGTGGAGATGGTTGATTGAAAACAGAATTTCTCGCTAAAAAATTTATTTGTTAAAAAATTAATACAAATAATTAACTAAGAAGTCACGGATGGAATTCCTCTGCTGAATCGCAAAATGTATTCACTTGTGGCAGAATCGCTTAGTAACGATTTTTATTTTTGTTTTATACAGATGAAATAATTAACATTGAAGCTGGTCTCCAGGTTAAATAAAATATTTCAGTCGAAAATATATTCAAGCCTGCTTTCAAAAACCATTGAGGTACACACGTATTTGTTAAGACATTCTTGCCACTTAAAAGTAATTAAAGTTTCACAAATTAAAGATGCATTTCTGCAAACAATAAGTTCCTTTTCATTGTATTTTTTGAAATCGCCTTTTATAGCAACCTTTTAGCTAAGAAAATGAAACGCTGTCCAATTTACTGTAGATGCTATTTCATTTGTGATCTCATTTAACACTTGACAGTACATTTTCCTGAGTGCAACTTTTTAGGAACTATGATGCCTAAACTAGAATAAACTAATTTAACTCCAAAACTAAAGTGAAAAATCACAAACCAGCGTCTTAGAAATTTAATAGTAGTTTCCTATTTATTCTTTGAGGGACTTAAGAGAACAAAGTGGAAAATTTTAGTGAAGTTGACGGGAAAGAGACTTGATCTATGGAAATTAGTTCCCTAGCTGAGATAAAAGAATGTAGTTTACGATTTAGGGAAATGTCTTAAATTCACTGTGTTCAGTTTTATTAAAGAATAAGTTCTTCAGGTGTGATTTATACTGGTTGACTTTAAAAGTTTAATAAAATTGTAGGATAAAAATATTTTATTATTTTAGTTACATTATCAATTTTCCAGATTCAAAAAATGAAAGTTTTATTCGAGAACTAAACAAGCTCCAACTGTTATTTGAATTTATTTTAAATGTTTAAAGTATAAACATATTACTTTTCTGTTTCTTGATCTTACCGAGAAATCATTTTAATAACTTTACAGTTTAGAGCTATTGCATTAATTGTCTGCTTTGGATATTTTTGCTTGGGAATGAAATCTAATGAAAAGTATTTCTCATAAAAATATAATCCAAATGCACGAATTTAAAAGCATAAATGGATAACTTAGGTAGTAGTACATTTAAAAAATAATGCACATGTGTTATTAGTCCCTTTAGTCAAATACATTTTCTCTCGAAACTAGTAAAAAAAAACTGGTCTTCTTAATAATGTTATTTACTAAACTCCAGGGTTTGTTGCAACAATTTTGTAACATTTAATCGTTAACCATTTATATCATCAATTATTTTTATTCTTAACCATTTTAGTTTATCTACTTAAACACTTTATCATGGGAAGTTTCAAACATTTTTTAAAATCTTTAGAATTGACTCGTGGTTGTCCAACCAGGAGAGAAATTGACTATTCTTAGTATTGATTTGACAATATTGCAACCATCAATATTGTCTAAACTAAATCTTGTACTTGTAAGAAAACTAGTAACAATGTTTTTTAACGAAACAGTCTCTGCTAGTTTAGGAACTAGGTATGGAACTATGATATTTTAATTTGGGTGGAATTTAATATTGGTGTAAAATAAATCTTAACTTGTGAAAGGGTATAGCTCTTAACGATGTGAAAGGGTATAGAAACGGCATATAGAATTTTGTTTGGTGAAACTCAAGAATAATGTAGAAATAGAAGGATGATGTTAGACATTTTTCCATTTGTAGAATATCGGCTATTTTAATCAAACATCAGGCAGTGATATTAAGATTAGAACCAAATATTAAACATTTCTCCTTTAAATGAGCAACTACTTATACAGATTGTTGAGAAGAGAATTTTGTTCGGTTTGATTACGAAAGGAAAATTAGATTAGTACAAAGTACGACCGTGGCCGCGCTAATGTAGTAACCAATGTGCCTGACTAATATTCATGAAGGTTCGTATTCGAGTTATTTCCTGACTAAACTAAACTAAACGGGAAAGTTCTGTCAACCGATTTTTTCCGTAACATTACGTATATGTTTTGGAAACCTTATTGCCGGAATTTTCCAGACTATAACAAAACATTTTTGACTGTGTATCATTATCCGAAAAAAAAGATAATAAAAATTACTCAATTTCTCCATCAAGAAATTCCTCATTCCTTCAGCAATACATTTTTAAATTGATTTAATCTCTTCAAATTACATATTAAAGTAAAAGAGATCAGGGCTACTATTTTCTAAAAACAATATCTAAATTATATTTAAAAAGTAAACGTAATTTTTGACAGCGAATGATACAATCCGAGTATTTTGGTTGGTAAAAATGTCAATCAATTTTCCAACCTAGAAAAAATTTAATATGAAATCTTGTTGAGTTCGGATAGTTTTTTATCTGTCATCACATTGCACACTGACTAATAGATTTGATTACTTCAGAGGTGCACGCATCACTATGAAATTGAAAAATCAGCAACACCGCATTTCGATGTCCACCATTTAAGCCCTGGTTAATTGTCTAGTTTTATAACTCAAAAATTATATATTTGATGCTATAAGACTTGCTGATTTAGGCCAAGACAGTTTTTTAAATGATAACAATGTTAGAATACTTGCCCCAAATGCATTTTGGACACCGCAAATGTCCCTGTCAACATAATGGAGCTTTGACGCGTAAGTTAAATAAAATAAAATACGAAACTTCATTAAAGAATAACCTCAAATAATGTACTTACAAAGTTGAGTTTCTTCATTTTATGCTAGAAAGTGTATTTTAAGTTTCAAATAAAAAAAACTAAAATTTATTCATAGTTTGAAAAAATAAAAACATCGGATCTTTCACAACATGCTAGCTTTTATTAAATTAATTATTTTGTCAGATGATTGTGCTGGGTTGCTACCTATACCAGTTCAACAACTTCCATAGTTTAAAAGGTTTTTATTTGTTTAGAGGTTGTTGGAAAATTTGCCCTAATGGAAAACTAGTCAATTTCTTCTCTATGCTCTTGTAAAATATCCTTTTTATATGCTTTTCTCTTAAATGTATTTATTGTGAACTTTAATTATCAATCGGTACAATAAAATTTTTAACATGTATTTGCAATCATGATACTTTTAGCTTCCACAAGTCCCACAGACAAGTGGGATACGTCATTTTGAAGCAAAAAATCAGATTAGACTACATGCCAAATTTCATTAAAAAATTTAAACTAGAAGCTTATTTAAAATTTAAATAACTAAAAATTTAATCTACATTGAAATAACATGCAAATTCCATTTTTATTCAATATTTTTACTGTTGCCATTTCGTTAAACGTACGAGAAACTTTTGTTAAAATAAAAATACACTTTTGAAAAAATATTTATTTATGTGATATAATTCGGTTTGGATTGTTGTATTATCACAATAGAGTTCTTTTAATGGTTCTATATTATATATATATATAATATATATATATATATATAATATATATATATATATATATATATATATATATATATATATATATATATATATATATATATATATATTATATATATATATATATATATATATATATATATATATATATATATATATATATATATATATATATATATATATATATATATATATATATATATATATATATATATATATATATATATATATATATATATATATATATATATATATATATATATATATATATATATATATATATATATATATATATGTATGTAGAAAGATGCATAAAGAATTCTGACTTGGCATAAAAAAATATGCTAAGTTTCGCTTTTATTTTTAAAGCATCAATTGTACAAATTATAAATTTTTTGAACTGTAAATTAATTTAACAAACTATAAATAAGTGAATTTTCGAAAGAAATGTAAATGGGAAATTGTGGCGACAAAAATATTTATTAAAAAAGATTACATCATTATTCTTCGAACTTCAAACAAATTTAGCAAACGATAAAGTCTAATTATTAAATCTGAGAAAGAAGATTAATGAAAATAGTTAATTTTGGCGTTTAAAACTTTGAATTACAAATAGCTAAAGGCCCTGTTTTTATTAGAATTAAATCACATTTGCCATTCGCAACATTCGCTCGAGAAACTTTAATTCTTTTAGACAATAAATTAAATAAATTTATTTTTGCGACATCGATCAGTTTGAAATGACGTCAAATATATTTCACTACGGAATCCTTGTATGTTGATATGAAATGTTTTCATCCTATTTAAAAGCGAGGAATATGACATATTTATTCTTTAAAATATAAATTAATTTTTGCAAACGATAAGTAATAATTATTGAATTTTCGAAATAAAATAAATGAAACTAGCCAAATTTAGCTTGTAAATGTTAAATATAGAATTAATGTTGTGTTTGGCGCGTTTTTTCCTGTTAAACACAAATATGTGGAAGCGAGTTAAGTGACAGATTCTGTTACAAACCTACTTGTTTTATATTAAACCAAGCCACAAGTTAACTTTGTATCAGTTACATTAATTTTAAACCAACTTATAAAAATATTGGCCTTAGGGCCGACTTTTCGTGGGAGAATATCTGTCAGCAGGAGGACTTCTTAACTTTAAGTCCTGGGGTCAAGTTTTATTGACTGTTGGACAGACTGTCTAAAAAAACTACGAAAGTATATTTTCTAGAAGACTTTACACTTTGAGAACTTTGAAAAAGTACATCTATGCTATAAAACAAAAATTGAAGTACTTTTTTATAAAAGACAACAATTTTGACAACAAGTACCAAACTTTCGCCATAGCTACTATGTATAACACATTTTGTTTTAAAGAATACCATGGCATTTATTGTGTAATGAAAAATATTTTCATATTATAATTTTTAAATAATCCGAAATAACCTAAGAACTATTTTTTTCGTTTTTAAAATAAATCTTAAACAGTTCAAATTGAGAGCAAATTTCCCAGGTTATCTTCTACGAGTGTTATACTAAACCTACAGCAATAATATAGTTACGCCTGCAATTTTTTCAGTTGAGGAAACTCAAAACACTGCATTTGGAAATAGAGTATTAGAGAAAACGGATTCTAAAACAGAACAATAACGTGGGAAAAGAACCATGGGACGTAACATGAAACTTCGTTACACAATTTCCGCCGGCTTTAGTGAAAGAAATTTCCTCTTAGCGAAGCAATGGGACGGATTCCGGCAGCGTTTGGGAGAAACTGATGCTGTTTTACGATTCACGCCATTTTTAGGGTGTTATTTTTTTTCTCGATCTTAGTTTTGTACTTTTTTACCTGCTTAAATGGAAGTGTGAAATGCATCCTGTAAAAGTCACGCAATGAAAAGCAACGGAAAAAATGTTTAGGAAGTAATGAAAAATCGTAAATGATAAAAACTGTAAATAGAGAAATTTTTAACAATTGAACTTGAAATGTATTATAAATTGCGATTTTCAATCTGTTTTCAGCATTTATCAAGTTTCGTTTTTTTATAACATTGCTTCAATACTTATACTTCAGAGGACATTAAAATAACTTAAGTTTAAAACGAAAGCCAATTAAAAAAATTCCAATAAAATATTCCAAATTTATTTTAGATTAGGGATTAACAACATATTATAGGATATTTTTTCCTGTTTAGGACATTCTTTTCTCTTTAGAATTTATCCAAATATTGTAACAAATCAATTGATATGATCATTTGAAACCCAAGCAATGAAGAAATAAATACCTGAGGAGATTAGGTATCAATTTGGAATCAATTAGTCGTTCACTATAAAAATTTTCTGTAAAAAAACATCATATTTGGCAGTTATATTTTACGTCAATGTACTGTAGAGTTTGGTTTACAGCAAATTGATGTTTTATACGACGCACAGTTTCACATAAACAACTTATTCTAATACCGTTTTAACACAGAAATTGAGTGCATCTAATGTCAAGAGAAATTTTTTTTAGCCGGTACCAGACAATACATTTTACATCATATGTAAATTCACAGCACAAGGTGATAGCAGCAAGTTTACCATCACTTTGTAACGCTAAATTAGAGAGTTTTTACAGTGTAAGTTAAACTAATTTTTGTAAAAAGAAAACCTCTACAGAATAGAATTGTGAAATTAGGCAACTAAATTTTTACATCATATACAGATTAAGTGTGTAGCATGAGAAAAGTATGGCTTTGCATTTAAATTGAAACATTTATATGACTAAGAAAAGAAAATTAAGAATTTAAAACATTTTCAATTGTTTGGTAAAACTTTTTTTGGAATGCAATAATTTTTTTTAATATAAAACATTATTTTTTTATTGATACATTAAAAATTCAGAGTTTAAAATTTTAGGTTGTGGAATAGTTAAAATTTGTTTCTGACTTATTTCCCATAAAACTTATTCCAATCCTTATTATAGTGACAAGCTCATATATGTATAAAATATTATTCACTTCAACTTTAAACACAAACTTAGTATAGTTTAACAAGTCTGGGTTAAACTTCAGCTTCCATTCTGATACTTTGTCGTAATTTTCCATCAATATTCACTATTTATTTAACGTTGCCTCCACAGCCTTTAGAAACTCGCAGACTTGTTCAAGAACTAAAACTACTCCCACTCAATTTTCGGATGAATACATGCTTTGGAACTTTCACTCCCCTATTCTTACCTCAGCTGTGCCACCCCCATGTTTTAAATATCAATTCGGTTCCCATTCTTATTCAAATTCAGGTGAATTTTTATGAAATTTATTCGGTTTTAAATTCAGCTTGTTCGACGCAGCGTCGACTGACTTCAAAGGAAACTAATTTCCTTGTTCTGAATCTTTCATGGATATAATAATCAGTCCATTATTTTTTTGCTAGGTTTTCGAAGAGTTCCTGAGGGCGTAATAATTTTTCGACGAAAACCTATTTATATTTGATGAGGAGTTTTCATGCATCATTATTTCAATGTATCAACGTTGGTATTGTTCTTATTTTTGAAGTTGTGAAATCGCTTGATTAAAATCCTTTGACTTTCGCATTCCATTTGTCATTGTTTATTGACATTTATAAATAAGTACAATGTTTCACTTTGATTTTGTCAATTAAAGACGTTTTGAAGCAGAATTGTATACAGAAGAAAAAGGCTATTCACTTTCCTAATTCTAAAGTGAGAATCCAGCGAATTTAATAAGCAAACCGTATAGTCCAATAGCAACCATCAGCGGTCACCTAACACAAGTATTCAATTCATCTCAAGATAGTGCCTCATGTCGATACGACTCTTCCAAATAAAAAGTAAGATGCATTTTCATAATTAGTTTTATGAGTAATGTGATGTGTAACAAATGCGCCAATATTTCTGCTCAATACTCATGGGACAATTTGGGGAAAAATTATTCTTTATAAGCTCAGTTAAGGTATAGTATTTGATTCTAAGTTGAAATTTTGAATTCGAATTGTTTCACGTAACTCTTAGTTTTAGAGACGTAAGGGGGAATGGGCACGCTGGACCAAAGCAAAGTGCATCAGTGTTAATCCAATGGCCAAAAAAGTATTTTCTCTGCCACATTTCTCCGGATGTATTGGATATTTTACAAACGGATTTTTTATGTGATAAATGTAGCTGACTTACAGGTCCCGACAGTCCCACTTTTTGAAATTGGCTCGATTTTTTTTTAATTTTCAATAAATATATATAATAATAAATATATTCAATAAATATATTCAATAAAGTTTTCTAAGCAATTTTAAAAAGTGGGATTATAGAGACCTGTAAGTTATCTACAATTATTATTTTAAAATACCGTTTGTAAAAATATTCAATACAGCCGGAAAAATGTGGCAGAGAAAATAGTTATTTTTCCCATTGGATTAACACTGAGGCGCTTGAGTTTGGAGACCCGCGATCCAGCGCACCCATTCCCTCTTAAAATGTTTTCACACGCACAAAGAATTTTCTTGTTCAGATAATTTAACGGTAGCTCCTGTTTTAACTATAAATATTATCAATTTCATATAACGGAACATACGTTAATAACCTACAAAACCAAGTTTAGTTTTTAATTTAAGGTTGAGTCAAAGGTTTGTTCGTATTTTACGTGGCTTTGATTGGAAGGCCTGAAGGTAATATATGCAAATTACAGTTCCTGCGCAGACGATCTAAAATGGTAGAGTGGAGTTCGACCTTGAAACTCATTGTCAGTTGCTGTGATTTATTGCACCTGTGCATACCTGCCTCATGAAATGGCGTACGATAAGAAAGAAATTTGTGTTAATTTAAGTTTCAATTGGAAAAAAGATCTTAACGCATGGGAAGAGGTGATAAAAATTAATAATATTAAGGGTTTAGGTTCTGTGAATGAGGGCACTGCCCAAAATTGGTTTAAACGTTTTAAGGAAGGTGATACAACCCTTAAAAATAAACCAACATATGAGAGGCCATTTGTTGTTAATAACGAAGTTTTGCAGGCAACTATTCAACATCAGCAGAGTTCTAGCACTCGAGCGGTATAAGCAGAACTTGATCTTTCCCAATGTACCATCAATCAACACCTCCGCCAACTGGGGCTCGTGAATAGGCGCTGTTGAGAAGTTCCTCGTGAATTGACTCCATCTCAGCAGCAACTGCTAGTGGAGATCTGCAAATAACTGCTTTCCAACCCACAAAATATAATATTTCTGCTCAGAATCGTAAGTGTAGATGAGAAATAGATCTTTTTGCGAAATCCAGACATGGGAAAACAGTGGCAACATCCCGGTCAGCCCCCAAAACCTGCTGTAAAACGGGGCTGTTTTTAACAGATGGTCATGTGTGCGTTTGGTGTATTTTGAGGAAGTATTTCGCTTTGAGTTTGTGCTGTATACGATGACCTCTAAAGTCAGCATCCTGAAAGAGTGTACGATGTTCTGAAGGCTCGGTATCCAGCACTAGTCAACAGACTACGTGCACTCCTACAACATGACAGCGCTCCAGCACACACAGCCAGATTGACAAAGAAAAAACGTGAAGACCGGCAAGTTATCAAAGTGTTGCCCCATCCTGCATACATACCAGACCTTGTTCCGTCGGATTATCATCTTTTTCGGTCGTTTTCTCACTTTCTGTCCAGACCGCAGTTCACTAATGTGAGTGATGTCGAGATGGAATGTCGCGAGTTCTTTGCCTCGAAGCCGGCCGAATGGTAAAAACATGACATTGAACCTTTGGCAGAGAGATAGCAAAAAAACAGTCTTCATAATGCAATGTACTTCAAGAAATGAATCCTAAGTATTGTGTGACTGTTGTGCATTTCCTTTGTAGTAGAAAATACGAAAAAACTTTTGAGTGAACATGGTAAATGGTACTCATATTTAATTATAAAATAAATACCTACTAAAATTGGTAGATCTAATGAAGTAGATATGGATAGAAGTTTTCAAATGAAAAATTTGTAAATATTTTAAATTGTTAAAATAGTTTAAAGTTTGTCAATGGGGTAAATTTGGCGCGGATTGAGTTAAGCTTTATTCAGAACTTAATAGAAGTTCATAATACAAATTTTCAATTACATAAAAGATTGGTAATTTTGATACTGGCCTATAAACCTCTTGACACCAAAGTTGTATACTGTAAAATACTTCAAACTCAGATACTACAAAAATTATATTCTCAGTATTGCAAAATTCACCACTTGCAAAGCAGAATAGTTTTAACCCTAAGCACCTACAGTTTATTTAAAGTAAATATTTTAATTTTGACGCCTAGGAGCCTGAAAAAATTTAAGTTTATCATGATGCAATACTAGTTTTAGCGGATATATATGCCCGGGCATAATAAATAGAAGAGCTTTGTCCTAACACAAAATCAATATCCAAACTACCTTTAAGTTTCCAATAAATACTATGCCAGGATTACGCTATTTATTCTTTGGGCTTAATATCGGTATAGGACTTATCCTTCCATCAATGTCAATAACACACATTGACTTATCGTTCCCAATTACCCTAAAAGCAGCGAAATATTCATAAATCGGATCGATTTATAAACCGTAAAGAGCTTAGTGAGCTTGCAGCTGGCAGTGAAGTAAAGTATTTACAAAGTTCAGAGGATTAATATGTTGTGTTTCTTGGTATTTTTTCCTTTATTTTGGTATTTTTTTAATATAATATAAGGCTTTTTTTGCCAAGTACGATATTAATATTATTATTATAGTTTGTAAATAAATCGCAGAGGGATCTCGTTTTCGAATAGCAAATCAATACGGATTGTTTATAATTTTTTTTTTAATTGTCAGAGAAGTTCCATCGCAAATTTGACAAAACTACACCAAAATATTATTAATTTTTATGGTTTGCTTACTTTAAAAAATAAACACAATGTACATGTTTTTTTAAATAATTTAACAAATTAATATAGTTTTTAGATTGAATTTTACAGAATAGCAGTTTTTTTTAAAAATTGTATACATAAAATTTATAAACTTTTCAGTTTATCATAATCTATAAAGTTCTCATAATCTATAAGGATAAAACCTACGAAGTATAACTTAAAATATACATTCTAACTATCTTTACTAGCAGAGACCTTGAGTATTTAATAACATCTACATAGAAAATGGAAAACCGAAAAACTTTATTCAAACGCCATTATTCTTTTTCTACAAAACCATTTTCTAGCTAGCTGTTGCCCCTCAGGACAATATAAAAAAAAAATACAACTTTAACAAAATTTTGGTATAAAACTATAGGAAGAACATTTTCATGCATACATATGAATAATAATAGTAAACAAAACACACTTTAAAAAATT
Organism: Oedothorax gibbosus; assembly: GCA_019343175.1. Classification (NCBI taxonomy): domain Eukaryota; kingdom Metazoa; phylum Arthropoda; class Arachnida; order Araneae; family Linyphiidae; genus Oedothorax; species Oedothorax gibbosus. The sequence goes on from CM033280.1 coordinate 23,836,172, forward strand.
TACAAAAATACCAATTTTAAATAGTTTAAACTAGTAACATTTCAGCATTATTACTTAACCAATATCTTATTAGATATATTAAATATAGTTTTATTTTTTTATTTTTCCTCCGTATAATTGACAAGAAGATAATTCTTAATTTAATTGAACACCAAGATATTTATACTACACAAAAGAATAAAACTTAATTATTTTTTAATTGTTTCTATTATTCATGTTCTTACCGTGAACAAAAGAAAAAAACTGTGAAACCTTCTTTTAACAATTCATTGCAGACTTTAAAAAATAAAAGGTATTTACGAAGTTAACTGAAACAAGTATGTCTGAATTAATTGAAGAAGACTAGCATGAAATCGATTAAGCCCTCCTTGTTATTTAAATTTTCCTCACCTGGGCCCGATACTTTTTTATAGTCTCCATTCGACCTAATGAAAACAAACCTACGTTGATAGAGATAGTATAAAAAAACACCCCCACCTTAACATAGTAATTAATGATTCTGTCAACTCTGTAGTATTTTTTTTGCAAGCCCATAAAAACCTACACATTGAAACATTTAGAGCTGTATGTAAGAAAAAAAGTAAATTATAGCAGTTTTATTAATCACGAGGTTTTTTATTCCCATCACAAAAACCCCTCCAGGGAGAAGATTAACGAGCTAAAGAATGGATTATCATTATTCCAAAAGGTATCAACTGGGGAAAAAAGAAAATTTTATACTTGATGAATTAAATATTTTTTTATATATTTATTAGTTGTTTTATTAAAAATGTCAGCAAAAATAGTGTATGAATATCAAAACACTCATGACTTAATTTTACTTCACATCACTGTCATTGGTTTTTTTGTACGAATATATTATAACATACACGACTATATTGACTAAAAACTTCGGCAAACAATTTTACTTTTTTAAATCTCAAGCAGTGAAAGCAAGCTTATACTACAGTCAATTCGCTTGTTCCTCATGTTAAAAGTACTTACGAAAGTCAAGTTTATAAAGAGGAACTTAGTAAACATTTTTCAACTTTGATCCTAATTTTTATTTTCAAGTAGCTTCACATGTTGCATGACATGCTTACGATTCGGTTATGAAATTGATTAATTATGAAAACACATAAATTTGGTGTTTTTTAATTGAATATTGGCACACACACATGAGCTGCACCAAGGTTATTGATGACTAGCCTCGTAATTTTGAATCAAGGTCAAGTGTCAAATTGACATTTAAGCTTGCAAACCAAGCAGTATTATAGCAGCATCGCACGTGGTTTAAGACAAGAACAGAACCCCCATAAGTATCATCCGTAGCATAACGCCTTAACCCACTGCTTTACGCTACATAAAATCGAAATAAGAATCACTGAACAGGTTGACAGTTTTTACAAACAGTGTGTATATAGATTGACAGAAAAACTTCAATATTCACAGCAACGACTATTAACTCAATTTTGATAAAATATGATTTGGTTCTTTTCGGTGAAACGCTATCCAATTTTATAAAAAAAGAGTTGATTTGAAGGTGCTGAGAAATCCTTTTCATGGTTGAGGTGGACGGGGCTTTGGTAGAATTGAATTTATAATTTAAAATATTGGGGGAATGGCGTGAAGACGAATTAATTATCTTATTCTAATTTAGAGACCGATTTAATTACTACTGGAAAATCCATGCGCTTCACTGGACACTATTATTACTGTTTAACCCTTCACTGAACCGTGTGACATATTTGAAACAGAACTATATTTAGACAAATAAAGCATTAGATTTACTTTTCATGCAATATTGTTTACTATTTAGAAATGTCAATCGGAAAATATATTAAATACTAACCAGTAAAAGTTTAATTGATAACTTATATTAATTAAACTCATAGAATGATTGCCCAAATAACTTTTAAGGGTCATTGTTATAAAAGTGCCTATTTACAGATGTGATGAGGCATTACAAATCTGAAGACAAAATTAATTTCTAAGATTAATCATCTATTAAAACTTATATAAAAAAATATAGCTAAAAATTATGGTTTTCCGTCTTTAGCACATGTTTTAAGATGTATAGGTAACGGTATCATATTTTGGTTAAAAAAATAGAATTTTTTTTAAACATTACCGATCGTACTTATACTCTTACTTATAGTTTTTACTTAAATAGCTTTTCATTTATTTATTTATTTCTTGTATAATTAAACTGGAAATCAAGTTGGATTTTCACGTCTACGAAAACTATCATTTGATTATCTAAAAGTTAAACTAAATATTCTTACTTATTTTTCCACTGGAAATTTTTGAAGTTGCAGCAATATACATTTAAACAAATTCATTGCAGTATTACTGGGAATTACATTTTCAGCCTAAACTCGTTTCAGACGTTGATGTTACCGATCTGACATGTGAACTTGTGTCACTAATATTTTGCATCTTACAGCGTATTTCGGGTAAGTCTTTATAGAAAATTCATGTATAATATTGATAATTGACAAATACAAGTAGTTTTTTTTTATCTAAATTATGTATTTGTGGCAGTACAAAATGAATAAGATATCATTGTGTCGCTAGTTGTGTAAAAACAAGTATCCCTTACAAATGTAATCATATACGTCGTTAATGGAGGTTTGGGGTTTTTTACACATTTTTGAAGGATTCTTATACCAAAGAAGTGGATTTCGAATATTGGTACGTCGATCTGTCTGTCTTAAACCACTATACAACTCGAACTAAAACAGCTGAAATGAAATTCGGTACTCGAGTTCAAAGTACCTGTCGAACGTCATAATAAGTTTTTGAGAAAATCGCGAATGAGCAAAGGGTAGCTTCCGTATAAGTTTTAGAGTTTAAAGGTGTTGATATTGCTATATAGTTTCACTTATTTTTTATAGTAAATTATATTTAATTGTATTGATTTATTAAATTAGACAGTCATGCACCATTACACATCCGTAGCTTTTGTCATAGCTTTGAGCATCTTTAGTATAATGCTTTTCAAATAAATCTTTGATGTGGAAGAAAAAGAATAAATGCATTTTTTTTTCATAATTTTCCAAGTAATCTAGTCAACTGAAGATATTAAATCTTTTTTCTATGTAGAAAAAATAGATTAAAAATCCTAGTTTCTATGCAGTGAAATGTTAATTGGTGTTTAACTTTGACTAGATTGATAAGTTTATCTTCCACTGCTACATTAAAATAGGGACAAAAGTAAAGTAACAAAAAATATTTAATCCCGAAATCAAAATAAAAATAAATTAATCGAAAAATTAAGTAGCCTAATAAATTTACAGCTTGAGGCAGCTTGCTAATTACTGTATGCAAATTGAAATTATGCTAATCGTCTTTAGCAACAGAAATAAAAATATGTATAGGCTTTTCTAACACTTCAGTTTGTCTTTTTATCAAAGTGTATACCGATTATCTTTCAAGTTTATAAAAATTATGTTCTATGAGGATTTTGTTGTTGAATTTTCCTCAAACGATGTGTTATTGCCAAACTTATTTTATAATTTCAATCTTAATAAATTCTGAAAAATCATAACGATCGACTTCAATCTGTGTTTAATTCCTAAATACACCAGGTCTTAAAACATATTAAGGTAAAATTATTTGGTAAAATAGAGTTTGACGATAATGTTGAAACTATCACGTTTTACAATAAAGTTACTGGTTTCTTCTAGTCTATATCTAAAGATTATATTTAACAAAGCCATTAGTAGTATAAAAGCACCTTTTTAAACTAGATTTATTTAAAAAAAACTAGTTTAGCCACCTTATATACTGATATTCTTACGAATTCAAACATCTACTGCATAAGGATATACTTTAGATATTTTAAAAATAGAAATGATGCTGTTAGAAAATGTATTGCGTGAACTATGATATCTTTAAAGCAAAAACAGACGCCACAGAAAGTTACAAGCCTTCCAGATTCGTCAATGTTTTAAAAAATATATACATGAATGCCTAAATCCAAATATTTATCGTAACTCATTAAATTAAATGACTTCCATATACGTATTATAAAATAAAATATGTGTGTAATTAACAATTGTATTTAACTTTTTTAAAAACGATTAACTTAAAGAAGCTGTCAGTATGTTTGCCCAGTATGTTTGTTTTATTCTTATTGTTTAAGAGCACCCCCTTTTTAAAAAAAATGCTACAACCAATATAAAGCCGGCGATATTCAATCTCATGCATTTCAAAGTAAACAGTCATTTCATCAAAAAAAGCAATTTCCTCCAATAAAATATACTGATTACGGCCAAAACACAAATAAAAGAAATTACTGCTTTGAGTTCACGAACATTTATCCAGCGATCTACTTAGAAAGTCTTCTTAGCAGAAACTACAAGAGCTAGAGAAACTAAACGAGATTATTATAAAGAACATGTTGTCTATGTTACTGTATCATTCTTTTTCTAATTTTTGTGTAGCAAGATTTTCCACCCGTACTCTGGTTTTTAGCTTCCACACTACGTTTATAACGTAAAAAGTGGAAGGTATTATAATCGTTCAGTCCGTCCGTCTGTCTGTCCGTCTGTCACCCACTTTCACAGAACGAACCGTAAGTCTCACAAACAAGTGGGATACGTCATTTTGAAGCAAAAAATCAGGTTAGACTACATCCCAAATTTCATTAAAATTTTAAATTAGAAGTTGATTTAAAATTTAAATAACTAAAAATTTTAACTACATTGAAATAACATACAAATTCCATTTTTATTCAATATTTTCACTGTTGCCATTTTGTTAAACGCACGAGAAACTTTATTTAAAATAAAAATAAAACGTTTGAAAGAATATTTATTTATGTGATAAAATTCAGTTTGGATCGTTCTAATATCACAATAGAATTTTTTTAATGGTTCATTATGTATGAAGAAAGATGTATAGAGAATTCTAACTTGACATAAAAAATATGCAAAGTTTCGCTTTTATTTTTAAAGCATCAATTTTACTAATTATATATTTTTTGAACTGTAAATTTAATTGGGACGACTAAAAAATATTTATTAAAAAATTGCATCATTATTCTACGAATTTCAAACAAATTTAGCAAGCGATAATGAGTAATTATTAAATTGCGAAAGAAGATTAATAAGAATATTTAATTTTGGCGTTTAAAAGTTTGAATTAGAAGTCCCTGATATGCGAATTTCTTTCTGAGGTGTATAAATAGTGTGTTTCCTGTTGAGCATAAATATTGTGTAGAAACGGTTTGAGTGACAGATTCTGTAACAAACCCCTACTTGTTTTGTTTCAAGATAACTTTAATTGCCTTTAAACATGGATTGATAAGAATAACTTAACATTTTAGAAGGGAACTATCCTTGCAGACAATGAATAACTTCATTTACACGTGGTTAAATCTCAAATATATCTGTGGTACTCTCAAATAAGACAGTAAACTAAAAGATAAAATCTCAATTATTTAGAATCAATATAATAATGATTGCGAAATAAACGCAAAAAAATTCCATGCCAATTACCCAATATCTGAAGAAAAAAATTAACTTCCTTAACATACGATATACAAAAAAAAATTGCACATCTGTTAAACCATTCTCCAACTTCTTTTTTTTTAAGATTACAATTAAATTAAGAGTATTTCGGAAGTTGCGTTACAATTTTAACGCTGACTGAAATAACCTGAAAGAGATTTATAAAATGTTGACTCAGTTTTTATGTTCTCGGAAAAAAAAACAAAATATTATTGGCTTTTTTGTTATTCTTAAGATGGTTAAAAACAATCTTACCAACACCAATTTTTATTTTATTTCACATCTCTTACAAGAACGGAACCGAACTTGGGGGAAATCGAATCAGCCTGTAGGGAGAGGGAAATTGAAGCCAGCGACGCGTATATCATCTGGTTGTTCAGTGGCCCAAACGGAAGATTTCCCGCCAGCATATCGGGATGCTTTGTTAATTGCGGAAATGACTCTTCAACGTTAGATAATATTTCCCATCTTAGGAAAAGACTTCTTTTGAAAGAAATACATTCTATAGAGACCTTATTATACGAAGTTTAGTACATGCAACTCAATTTTGTTTTAATCACTGAAATATTTCTAATTATTATTTACTTACACCCCAGGGCAATATTTTCACTTATCTGTGTGGTAAAACTATGCGTCTTCAAAATATAATGATAGAAAAAAATGCTTAGTTCAAAATCCCGAAACTTTGCTATTAACTACAACTGATTGCACGAAAATAAGTAATACTGTGGTAATAATTGTAATATAAAGATTGAAATCATTAGTTCTAAACGGAAGAAAAAACAGTGATTCAAAATATAGAATTTTCGTTTTAGATTTTTATCACTGTGCCTTTTGAAAAATCTGATACGTAACACATTCGAATATGCTGCTCACTTTGCTATTTTGGAAGTTAATTTCAATATAACTTTGTTGCCAGCTTCAAATATCGTTATTCCTTATAAGCAATTTTCAGCCTTGAGGACCAATTCTCTCTTTTATATTTTATTCATCCCCTTATTCGGATGTATATTATATTCTTTCATAACTACTCATTTTGTGATAACAAGTTTAAATGAAATGCGATTTCTGAAATGGTCATCGTGTTTCCTCTACCCTCAACAAAATATAAATCATGTAATGCATAATAAGTATGCAATTACGTCAATAAATTCAAACAGTTAAAAAGCGCAATCAATTCAAACAATAAAGTCAATTTTTTCATACAATAAATCTATATATCATTAATACATATCATGTCATTAATGCATATCATTAATACATACCATGCATGTAATTAAGTCAATAAATTCCAGCAATTTACCACAAAGCTGTCATGAAACCATACAGCTGTCATGTGCAGGTAAACTGCAGTATCCCACCAGTGAATTCAACCCTTTTTGCCCTAAAAAGATTCCTCTTTAGAATGCTTTCTTGCAGGTGGTAGTTATGCAAAAAGGATCCAAGTCATTGAGGGGATACTTCAATTTACTTGCCAACGGCAGGGATATAATATATAATTACGTTTAACAATTCCGAACAAAACTGAATAGTCAAACAGCACGACCCAAATTATTCTCAAACTCACAATTATTTTGAACATTACATAACGATATGCTGAACAGCAACCACATGCAAATCTTGTATAAAGGCGCATTGATATTCCTTCACCCCGTCAATTCGGCGACATTTCTTGGAAATATCTGCCATCTGAAGCAACCAAGATCAAAGGACGTTAACACACGGTTTTAGGCGCCGAAATTAAAGCTATGCCACTGTCTCCAAGACCTTTTAATTAAATGCAACAGTCCCTTTATATAGTGATATCGAAAGGGCTCCGGAGAGAGTAGTGTTGGTGCGGTTTGCCAAACTTTTAAGAACTGTTGACTAGTTTAACAAGATTGGTGAGAAAATGAAATTTATGCTGGGAAGCCTTTTGATGTTGAATTTTGATTAAATATAGCTCACAGTTCTACCTAAACAATACAATAGTATCAGATATGACGTATTGACACTAACGAGTTAAAAAAAAATGCCATATTTGAGCAAAAGTGCATTGTCTTAAGTTCTTTTTGACAAGGACTGTTAAAACTTCCATGTGTAGTTTTTTTATCGTATTTAGTTTAGTGAAAATGTAAGTAAAATATAAAAGATAATGCAAAGTAACATGCTAAATTAGGCGAGTAATATAAAAAAAACTGCTGATAATAGCTTTCAGTTTTACTTTAAATATTTCGAAATGTTATGATGCCAATTATGATATGGATAAATAGTTTTGTTTTTAATGTCTGAATCCAATATCATTATTTATTAGGAAATCTGGCTTCCTAGAAATCTGATGATGGATAAAAGTGTTTAGTGAAAATTGTGTTTATAGTTCTTATCGATGTATTCAAGGTAGTCAGTAGTTTTGCATTTACTTTAAGTACATTCAATACTAAACGACTTCGAAAATAAACAACTTGGACTCACACTATATTTTAAAATAATGGTCTTTACATAAAGGGAATTTTTGACAAAACTCACGGTTGCATTTTATCCAAACTAAGCACGCATAATGGAGGTTTCTCCAGATGCAATACTTCCCTATCGTAGACGATGGTAATCAGGTCTGATGCATCAAATAACTCCTTTGATGAATTGAGTCTTGAGTTCTATGGGATTGGACAAAAGTTTGATTTTAAAACACGAAGTTATGAATTGATGTATGGATTCTCGAATATGTGCGTGAGTTTGTTTAATTTTATCATGCATTTGTTGAAATTATTGATGATAACTGTAAATTATTTTAGATTTATGTTCGCTGACATATATTAAATAAAGTGAACTTAATAGTATTTTCTTTAATTTTTCGATTTTGTAAATGAATTTCATTACAGTAGTGAGTCTATTTATTTGTTATTGCATTTCCAAAAATTGATCTATTAAAATGAAATACATTTCATTTTAAAATGCATTACATATTTATTTTATTTTTTACAAAAAAATGACAGATAAAAACCAAGTATTCACTTTAAAAAAGGTTGCGTTACACGTGAACATTTTTAAAAATAAAATAAAATAGTTTTCTAATTTAACGTCTTTTTGAAAATAAAATTTCTGAAGGCTTTAGAAAATTCACTATGTGAAGTATTTTATGTATAAGTTTGAAAAGAAGTACTGTATTTTGGAAATTTAAAAAACATAAATAAAACAATTCTTTGAAGGAAAAATTTCTATATCTATTCCTTTCAAGACACATTTGAATTATGTGTTATTTTTCACATGTTTCTGCCGTTTGTTCAGAAACTCAGAATTTTTAAAACACATCTTGAACTTATGTTTGGAGATCAAAGTTTTTAACATTTCATCTCGAAACTTGAATATTTGAATAAAAATTCAAAGAAAGAAATTCGAAGGTAGTCACGAATACTTTTTCATGGTAAATAAAATTGGAGAGTGCTGTGAAAATAGTTTCTTTGTTTACATATTTTTACTATAAATTTTACTTGATTTAATTTTACAAATTCGTTCGTATTAAAATAATCAACTTTTTTTTATAACACAATTGGGTTTATAAGTTGAACACATTTATTGTGAATAATAAAACCACATTTTACAATTACTCAGTTTTATTACTTTTACCACAATTCTTCTCTTGGAATAGTAGTTTTAAAACATGTACACAGTGAAATTTAAAACCAGCGCCGTACCATGTAAGCACTACAAATAAACATTGTTTAACGTAAAACGATTGAAATAAAAGCTTAGTTCACTTACGTCTTTATAACAAAAAGCGATTCAATGTGACCATGATTTTGTTTGTGTGCTTTACCTTGAAACCATGTACTGCAGTTTAAAACTTCACAGTTAACTTATTAATTCAATCTTAAAGACACACAATTTACGTAACAAAAAATTTTGTGTTTTAATAGAAAAGATACAATTTTCTTAAAACATAGTTGATATCGTCTATTTTTCCTATTATGACACAGATTTTGGTCAAATGCTTTATTGATACAAATGTTATTTTTTTAATTATAGTTCGTTAAGGTAAAGTATTTTCCAAAATAAACTCTAAGTAAACAAAGCAAACATTCAATCTAAAAAGATATTTATTTTCAACAACTGATATTTATTTTTACTTTGCCGAAAGCAAAGTAAAAGAAACAAAACATATAGCTTATTGATTTTGAATGATATAGTTTATTTTTTTCTTTTAATTTTGGTTTAGAATTCTCTGCAATTCATATATACAAACATAATTTCTTATTTATAAAATATGCTATATAAAACAATAAGCGCAGTAGTATTCTCATTCAAGAAATTTCCTCGCTTGCAAATAGCGTAAAAGCAAGTGCGTTTAATTTGTAAGAAAGTTATTTGATAATATTTATTTAAATATTTTTTTGACTTTTAATGATTGATCAGCTTTTTCAAATATAATTCTAATTATATTGTCACGTGGCTCCAAAATCCATTTAATCTTGATGCTCAAATAGGGATATATAGAGGAATATATATGCATTGATGGATAAGTTAAGGCTCATTATTAAGGGTACACCCGAGCAACGCCAATCAATTAAATAATATATTAATGCATAAATTAAATTGCATATTTGTAGTATTCAAACCTAAACACAAGTACTGAAAAGATAATAACCAGTAATATATTGCAAACACTATCTTTATGAATAGTTTTATAAATATTAAAATTTTAATATAACTAGGTACTATTCATAAATATGTGCATTGTACAATACTAGTAACATTCCACCTGCATTTCATTGAAGTCATGTTCCCGCCATCTTTTCATTGTTCGACAAATTAATTAACTCTTTGTGGCATTAAATGTTACTCCCCATAGAGAAAATGCTAAGTACAGTGCGACATTACATTTGAATGTTCAATTTTCCAAATTTTAAGCCGAAGCACAAGATTTCAGTATTTTTATGTTTACAAAGTATTTATTTTGTTTGTTGTATTAATTTAAAGCATTAATCCACTACCATTCTTACGTATATATGTTGCTTACACACAACACGTGCCGCATTGTTCATTGAGGCATTGCACAAGTCGCCCCAGCTTTGTGTGACAAATTAATTAACTATTACTTTGAGGTCTGAAATCTCGAATGTTCCGGAAGCATTCAAAGGGAACACTCCCACCACCCCGTCCATGTTCAACATTTAAATGAAGCTTTCCCGTTCCTGATTCCTGGATTCAGGAAATCAGGAAACAGGGTCGTGTAGTGGCAGCTCGATAAATGCGCCGATCGAACCAATCACCGCTAACCGAACCATGATAATTGACTGCGAAGTCCGCCGAAGCCCTTCAATTTCTTGGCTCTTCGTTCAAATCTGAATGATTGAGATTTGTAGTTATTGGAATTGTCTAGATATGATTGGGTGATATGTATTGGATTCGACTTCCATTGTGTGTGTGTTTGAATCATTATTGGATTCGCAAATTGGGATGATTTCTTTTGAACTATCTTCTCGCTAGTTAGAGATAAAGAGATTCGTTAAGAAATCAGTAAAATGTCATATATTTCATTTTGTAATACCAGGCTATAAATAATAGTTTAAAAGAAAGTGCAATATGGTTTGCTAGTAAATTTATGTCCGTGTTTAAATTTAGAACGATTTTTTTATCAAAATGTAATTAAATAATGATTTGCTTTTAGCATGTAAATAGCATAAAAATATACCGTATTGTATAGAGTATAAAAATATAATACACTGTAGAAAAACTAACTTTGAATGTAGTTTTTAGATAATACCATTATACGTTTAATGGTTTAAAGAGCTAAAGCTATTTTTTGTGTAACTTACAGACCTGAGAAAGGATCACACGTAAGTAATTTTAGTTTTAACCGCACCGCAATTGGACATATTATTATCTTTCTATGTACAATTTTTTGATAAATTTTTTGTAATTATTTTTTTTCTAGACTGTAAACAATAATTGAATAAAACTGATATAATCGGTTCTTGACTTTTCCTAATTAATATAACCTTCTAACTTCTAACTTCTTATTTTAACTTTATGATTCTACACTGTAAAAAAAATTTACTGAAATTAACGGGGAAAGTATCGGCAGCAGAGTTGCCGGGACTTTCCCGTTTCGTTAAGTATTTTACCGTGTATCTACAGAAGTTCCGTTTCTTATTTCTCCATTGTTAAAATTTTCCATTTTGCATTTTCCCGTTGTTAAAATTTTCCATTTTGCATTTTCCCGTGTTTCTACTAAAGTTCCGTTTCTTATTTCTGCGTTGTTAAAAAATTTCCATTTTGCATTTTCCCGTGTTTCTACTTAAGTTCCGTTTCTTATTTCTCCGTTGTTAAAATTTTCCATTTTGCATTTTCCCGTGTTTCTACTTAAGTCCCGTTTGTTATTTCTCCGTTGTTAAAATTTTCCATTTTGCATTTTCCCGTGTTTCTACTTAAGTCACTGAGCTAAAGAATACTGATCTGGAGTGAGTAGTCAGCGCGCCGAAACCACTTCACACCTCAATCTTTGTTTATGCGTGCGAGTAGGCAAAAGAAGAACTATTTTTCAGTTTCATTTTGCTATATTTTTTTATTTTTTCGTATACTTCCTTCAAATTTTTCATCTTCTATTTATCACCTTTAACCTAATGCAAGATTTAATCGAAAATTTTGACTTCTCGAACTTCGATTGAAAATTTAGTGTTTTTTTACGCGAGTGCAATTACGTTTTACCGAACATCCGAAAATGATAGCCGACCGCGCAGCATATCCTCACGGCAGTGGTAAAACGCATTAGGCGCTGAGTGTTACGTACCATGGGACGTTAGGTTTACAGTTTCCAATCAGGCACAATTTCTTTTATTCCTATCTTAATGTAATATTTGTTGGACAATATAATTCTCTTAATTGTTCTACTTCTTTCCATACATAATCCATTGACAAATAAAAAAAAATTCCATGTTTCCTGATCACTTTTTCAAACCGTTTTGGAACTGTGATCATTTCGCGTATTCAAAACCATATTGAATTTATAAAAAAATTACGAAAACTTTTTTATGCATTCTATATTTAGAAGGGTCAAAAACATATAAATGCAATAAAAAAAATTGTATTAATATACATTTGAATTTTACTTGGAGTTTATGTCTACATACTTCCAACTCATCACACATTTAATCCCCTTGAATTAGAGATTTATTCTTGTATTGGAAACAAATTTAAATTTTAAACGTCTCTAATAAGGCTTTGTCTTAACTACAGTTGCACTTCTCATCCATATTTAAGGTTAAACTCAAATTTTTTCAATTGGTTGATTACTCTTGGATATTTGTAAAAAGATAAATTTGTACCATGTTCAACATTTTGACAACAAAAATAAAAAACAAGAGAATTTTTAAAGAAAATAACTAAAATATATCACAACTTTATTGAATACACGCAGAACATTATTGAAAAGCTGCATTGTTAATCAAATTAACAATGCAGCTTTAACATTGTTAATCATTGTTTTCAAATTTATATCATCACATTTAAATTAAATATAAAAGTTATATTTAATAACATTATTTTTTTTAATAAGATCATATATTGAGATATTTATTATTAAGACTATTTTCAAATAATGAGTAAGATATATGTACTCATAAAAAGAATTTGGATAAGGTACTATCTACTTATAAACAAATACTAAAGTGAAGGAACTTTTTGTTTCCAAATCAAAACAGGAATTTACACTGAGCTGACATTCAGTGGAAATTGAGTGCCTATTTTTAAAGAACGATTAAGCAACCTGCAGTTGTAAAAAAGTATTTATACCCACTGAGCTAAAGCCAGTATTCTTTAGCTCAGTTTTCATACGAGGTATATCTAACATATACACCAAGAAAAATACGGTATATATATAAATATCGATGTTATTTACGGGAAGGTACTTATAGTAAAGTACGATTTTTACTTTGATTTCATTCTTTTGTATTCCTGACAAAACTTTATATTTTCGTAATTCATTATAATAAAATTCAGCCAATATTAGTCCTTAATTTTAAAACTTAAGAAATCCCAATCGTAATCAGGCTTGTACATGGATTGTCGTCAATGGGAAATTATATTGACACTAGAATTGATAATTGAATACGGACTTTCTTCCAATGTTTTGCTTCTTTTAGCGACTCCCAGCGTTTGTAAAATAAATTACCATAAAAAAAGTATAATTTCTTCTACATCAAAAAAAAGGAAATTCGTTACATAAAAACACGATGATTAAATGGACAGTGTAAAACGATGTTAACCAGCGGAGAATGAGTTGGGCAAACGGGTCGAATTAGTGTCTTTTTGCCTACTTCCAGCTTTTTATGTATCACTCCGCGGCGCTCGTTCGGTTAAATGTAAATCTCCCAGAAGTCATCACTCCAGGTTAGTATTCTTTAGCTCAGTGACTTAAGTTCCGTTTCTTATTTTTCCGTTGTTAAAATTTTCCATTTTGCATTTTTCCTTCAATCTACTGAAGTTCCGTTTCTTATTTGTTCGTTTTTAAGGTTTTCCATTTCATATTTTCCGTGAATCTAAGCAAGTTTTCCGTTTTGTATTTTCCCGTTATTTTAATTCTCGTGTTTTTTTGCTAATGAAATGTCCATCTATAGTAAAAGTCAGAAAAATCTCAAAAAGTTACGCATATTTTTTCATGCTCCTTTTCGCAACAATGAAGTGAAATCTCTTGAAGTGCTTTTATAAATTTTTCTCCTAAGGCTATTTTTAGTAGAAAAACAATAAATTTAACATTTTGAAAAAATTAAAAAGCACTTATAAAACGAAATTTTAACTCATTATAACAATTGCAAAAAAAAGCATAAAAAATATGCATAACTTTCTGAGATTTTTCTTGACTTTTCTCCATAGACAGCATTTTTGAGTCATGGAATTTCAGCAGGTATCCGTTCTCTTGAAAATTCAACGTTCAAGGTATACATATTTCATGCTCATACTTTTACTAATATAAAAAGTTGAAACACTGCAATATTTTAGTATAGATTAAAAACTAAACAGATTTTTTTTCTTCAAATTTCAGAAATATTCGCTACCAAGGTCAATTAAACTTGTTAAAATACATTACAGAAGAAACATTGATTTAAACACAATTTTTCAGCATACACAATTTATTATTTATTTCAATTTCTCATTCAACAAATTTACAATTTATACAGATATAGAGGAAATCTTACTTTAACTTGAGATGATTGGAACCCGTTTTAACCTGTTTATTAGAGAAGATAAAGATAATATGTTCATTGATACAGCAAAATTAATTCTCAGGTTGGCAAAGTTATTAAGTTAAGATATTCAACCCTCTAACATTATACTTGATTACATATATTTTTATTAAGAATAATATAATTGCAAAATAATAATTTTTCTCAAAAAATTGCTACAAAATACACCTTGTATATATTTTAAATTTTTTAATTGTATTTACAGTTTAAAAATTTTGTCGAAATCATTTGTTTGATTTGCTAAATTAATAATTATTTTGTAATTAAAGATGGTTTTCCGGATTCTGCTTTGTTGCTTTTGATCCTCTCTTCGTATTAAGATCCGCAAGACACCTAATAAAAGATAAAATACAGTCTTAAAATTAACAAATAAACATATTAGCATAATTGTTAAATGCCCCCCCCCCACCATAATCTTTAACAACCACAACACGAGATTAAATTTGCCCGTCTGGTGACTGAATGATTAGTGCTCTGGCGTTTAAGTCACTGTGAGCAGGTTCGAATCATCATCTAATTAGCTTGATATGCAAAAAATGACCATAGAACGACAAACCAAAACCAAACCCACACAAGTTTGAATGTCTGTAAATTGTGTTTAAATAGTTAGACCTCTGATATTTTTTTTAATAAGAAACAATAACACACTACAATAACACAATAACACACAAAAGTTATTAAATGTTTTTTTAATATTGCATACGAATATTAAAATTTTGTGGATGTTATCAGGGTGCGCAGCTGTTCTTGAAGATGCCTTTTTTTTTAAATTTTAAGTGCCTTTAAAGGTGCTTATTTTTTGTATTTTTAAAAAGTATTTCTTTTTAATTAAAGTGATTATTTTTGTAATAGTTAAGAAATGAAAAATGTTTTTTTTGCTGATTTTACCCATAAAAAATGATCAGGTTGCTGCTTTATTTAGGAAATTAACGCTGCAAACGACTTTTCCCCGTATTACCAGAAATCCTGAAACAGCGACATCCATCAGGGCGTGCTTATTGAGAAAAGCGTTTTATTATAACGCTTCAAAATATGTGCAACTTTCCAGTTAAATTTTTTTTTTAAAGTTTTATGTCAGGACAAAACTTTGTTCAACAAAACTTCAATGCCTCAAAATATATGCTAGTTCATGGCGAAATCGGAAGTGTCTCGAATCTCGCTATTTTTATAGTTTTAGTCAGGACGCATCGGTCGACTAAACTTTAAAGCCTCGTAATTTTTGCTTATTTGCAGGAAATTGCAGTAGTGACTCGTTAGTTTTTGTAAAGCAGAACCTCGATTATCCTGTCTAATTGGGACTGTCGGTAGGTCGGATAATCGAAAATTCCTGATAAAAGAGAGTTTTTATTAAATCGTAAAACTTCTCTAAAATAGGATCGTCCGAGTTTTCCAATATAATCAACAGCCCTTTAGAGTCGTATAAACGGTGTTTTACTGTATTAATGCATGTTATTAGACAATACAATTTTAAGGAATAGGAATCACAACATATAAAATAATAAGTTTCAAAATAAGTTATATATACTAACACTCACCTTTATAATCAGTAGAGCGCGGGAAAACCCAAACAAGGTATGTAGGTAGGTAGGTTGGTGCATGTATTTTCCGGTTTGTGTGCTTGATCAGAAACCCGCTTATAAACCTTCGTCAAGTAAGACAAACACAGACAGAATTTTACAATTGAAAGTACACCCAGGGCGAAGGCGGGAATCGAACCCGCACCAGGTACAGTGCGCAGACTGTTAGCGTAATGGGCTGCGATCAAACCCACTAGGCCACCCGGGCCCCAACCCAAACAAGCACTTCTTAGTGATTCGCATTCGATTCGATCGACGATTCGAAGATGAACGTCTCCAATAGAGGGTTCTTTTCCACATTTAGCGACATATTTCAGTGTTCGGCGATATCGAACATATTTCACATTTAATTATATAAATGCAGTTGAGCCCGGTCATAAAAAAGTTTATTTTTTTATTTTTAATTGATAGCTGGATGCTTTTCTGAAAAATATTTCAAAGAAATAAATAATATTTCGTAAAACAGGTATTTGATGTTCGAGTTTCGATGTGTGTATTCTTAGTGCATTATCGCCAATTTATACAGGGTAATAAAAGTATGGCAGCTCTAAAAACGGGAAAATTCCGTTTTCATCTTTTCGCTCGTGGTTTACGGACATTTTCCGTTTTTAGAAGGACAAAACCCGTTTTCAGATAGAAAAAAAACCGTTTTCATCTCTTCGCTCGTTGTTTACGGACATTTTCCGTTTTTAGAAGGAGAAAACCCGTTTTCAGATGGAAAAAACCCGTTTTCATCTCTTCGCTCGTGGTTTACGGACATTTTCCGTTTTTAGAAGGAAAAAACACGTTTTCAGATGGAAAAAAACCGTTTTCAGCCAATACGGGAAAGTTCCGTTAAAATCAGTAATTTTTCTCCTGAAATTTCAGGTTTTTTTAACAGTGTAGGTATTGATTCATGTTCTATGTTTTATGAACAGATTTATTTCCTGAATAAAAGTTTACACTCAGTGACAAACACATTTTTTCTCAATAATCAAACTTCTTTTTATCATAAAAAAATAATGTAAAAACATAATTTAAAATTTATACTTAGTATTGCATACTTATTATAAATTTGTATTCAGGTATATAACTTAAGGTTCCATAAATTTCAATATCAATTTTATAACAACATCCTATTTTAATGCCATTTCGATAGGTATATTCATATAATGCTAGAAAACAAATCAATCTTCCCCAATGAACTCAATGAAGAGGCATACCAATCACAAAGTCGGTAACTAAGTTATTCATGAGACCCAATACTATTCTGAACCCAAATGCGATTTCCAAGAACTAGTACTAACTACCTATCTACTAGAAATCTGATCTAGCAACCCTATCCGGCATCACGTAATCTCAGTGAATCGATAATTATTTACCCAACACAAGTACAAAAAGCAATGCATTTCCCCATAGTACAGTATGGCATCCCCTTCTTTGGTGGAAACCAGTTTCATCGGATCTAGTTTTGTTTCAAGGAACGTGCTGTTAAATGGATATCTTTTTTTATCACCCTGTTACATAGTATCCCATATTTCCGAACCACTGGGCAGGAAAATAGCCAATCTGACAGGATACCTAACGGATAAAACGAATGCCCCAACTTACGGAAAAGAGAAAGTAAAAAACCGGCGATGTACTAACAATGAAATGAAGTTGTGTCTTGACAGCTGGATACCAGAAACTTGAACGGAGAAACGAAATAAGTCGTGAAAAGTTTTTTCAAAAACCCAAATAGAATGTCTTTTAAATAAAACTATGGTTTAGAAATCTTTTTGACAACTCCGCATTTATTCAAAACCCTGATCAATTCACTCGGCTGTATTATAATGTGCACAAAAAAGACACTAATTATTATCTAGTACTATTTTGTTGAGTGCATTTAAAACAGAGTCAAAGACAATATCGATAACTGAATCATTTATATAATGTTTTGTTCGGATATATATCACTTAATTTTATGACATCCCATATTCATTACAATATTTTACTCAAAGAGTGTTTCAGAAAATAATTATTTATGAAACATTTTGATTAATTCATTTACATAATGCTTTTGTAATAATTTCATAGTAGACTTGTTATGAGTTGCAAACATTGTATGTATCAATAATTTAATTGAATCAAGTAGTAGCAATCGTAGATTAAAGCTTGCATAAATCCATGTATGAAATATAATATAGTTAATAAGTCAATAATAAATTTTATAAAACACGTTGAGCTATAAAAATGTTAGTAGTAAAATGAAAAGATTTATTTTTAATTCTCAATGGTTAATATATTAAGCCTACTCTCATTTCTTTGTTATTGATATTATTTTTGAATTCAAATAATAAAAATACTACTTTCAAACAATACCTACTAAACACTAAAATAAATACACAATTCCATAAAATCTACAGGAATTTAAAGAAACCATTCATCTCAATTTAAAACATGACCAGCATGCAGCCGTTCACCATTTATATAAATCACTTTACTAAACACAGGCTAAAGTTTGAAGTCAAACCGTTTTTCTTCGTAACCCCCTCTTATAAAGCAAAACCCTAAGTCTTAGAACCTAACTTCTCGTATTCTTCGAAACTAAAAGTTTTTTTCTCTCTCTTTCTGTCTCCTCATAATATTGTTGTTTCCACACGTGTAACCTGGCTTTCGGTTCGTCGTATTCGACTGTTTTATCAGTGTCAGCACAGAATAGACGCTGGGGTATAAGTTAATCTTTGAGAGAACAATATATTTTCCCGTTTTTATATTGGTCGACAAGTCTCTCAAAGGACTCAATTCTAGATAGAAGAAAGAACTAAAATACTATTTTCTCCATGACAGGATTTCAAAAGAGCTTCAGGGCCGGCCTTTTTTTTTTTAAATTTTTGTCTAGTTGTATTAGTCCCGATGTGTCAAGTAATTTGATGCAAAAACATAAATATAATAACTATAAAACAGCAATAACAACTTTTGTATTCATTTGATTTATTTTCTAGCCTACCTTTATTTCACCTAAAAGACGTCCTTACTGCTTATTATAATGATTACAATAGTATATTAAATATTAGTCAGGAATATTGGAATAAACTAATTAATTTTTGCATTTTTAATAATTTTATTTACAATAGTGAACAAATCTACCAACAAGTTAATGGAATACCACAAGGTAGTTCCTTTTCAACTATCCTTGCAAATTTATTTTTACACTGGTTTAAGAAAAACTACACTCTTTTAAACTTCACTGCCTTCCGATTTGTTGATGACCTGATTGTCTTTGATTATCCTGATTTTACACACCTTTGGCACAAAATTTACCCATCAGAACTTCTTCTTAAGAAAACCAAAAGCTCCATTTCTTCATTACAATTCTTAGACATACAAATTCAGATCTCAGATAACTCTGCCAATACCAACATTTATGATAAACGTAATGACTTTAATTTTGATGTTATTCGACTTATTCCTTGGAATTCTAATCTTTCTGTTAAAGTCTATAGAAACTGCATTATAAATCACCTACATCGCATTAATATCATCTGCAACGTCAATAACTTTAAAAATTCCCAAAAACTTGACCTCCATCGTACACTTATCAACAACAATTTCCCTCCAAAATTTATAAGGAAGTATCTGCAATAATTTTTTTTGGGACGTCACTAAATTTTTACTCATAGTCTATTTTTTCCTTCACCGCACTTAATTTCTACACTGTAACTGTCAATAGTTTCACCTAAGTTTTTAGTTCGGATTTTGTGAGAAGCGGTTGGCTTCAAAGTTTCGTGTTGTTTTTTATTCGCTTCATCTGCTTTTTGTAAGTTTGTCTTTATCTATGTTTTTAATTTGGATTTTATTTTTTGATTTTGTTTTTAATTCTCTTCTGGAAATTCTACAGTACACTTCGGGGTAAAATTGGGATTTTTTGATTTGACTCTCGTCCATCCCAATAGAGAAAAAAAGTGTATTGTTTTAATAGTGGCGTAAGGTTTTTACCTCCTGATGAAATGGCCTTTCCCACTATTTTTGGTTTCTTTCCATATCTTATTTCTATATTTTTTTGTTACATTTATATATATTATATATATATATATATATATATATATATATATATATATATATATATATATATTATATATATATATATATATATATATATATATATATATATATATATATATATATATATATATATATAAAATATATATATATATATATATATATATATATATATATATATATATATATATATATATATATATATATATATATATATATATATATATATATATATATATATATATATATATATATATATATATATATATATATATATATATATATATATATATTATATATACGTACCTCAAGGGACTCAATTTGAAAAGAAACAAGTAGGTTTGTAACAAAATCTGTCACTTAACTCGCTTCCACATATTTGTGTTTAACAGGAAAAAACGCGCCAAACACAACATTAATTCTATATTTAACATTTACAAGCTAAATTTGGCTAGTTTCATTTATTTTATTTCGAAAATTCAATAATTATTACTTATCGTTTGCAAAAATTAATTTATATTTTAAAGAATAAATATGTCTTATTACTCGCTTTTAAATAGAATGAAAACATTTCATATCAACATACAAGGATTCCGTAATGAAATATATTTGACGTCATTTCAAATTGATCGATGTCGCAAAAATAAATTTATTTTAATTTATTGTCTAAAAGAATTAAAGTTTCTTGAGCGATTGTTGCGAATGGCAAATGTGATTTAATTCTAATAAAAACAGGGCCTTTAGCTATTTGTAATTCAAAGTTTTAAACGCCAAAATTAACTATTTTCATTAATCTTCTTTCTCAGATTTAATAATTAGACTTTATCGTTTGCTAAATTTGTTTGAAGTTCGAAGAATAATGATGTAATCTTTTTTAATAAATATTTTTGTCGCCAAAATTTCCCATTTACATTTTTTTCGAAAATTCACTTATTTATAGTTTGTTAAATTAATTTACAGTTCAAAAAATATATAATTTGTACAATTGATGCTTTAAAAATAAAAACGAAACTTAGCATATTTTTTTTATGCCAAGTTAGAATTCTCTATGCATCTTTCTTCATACATATATATAGAACCATTAAAAGAACTCTATTGTGATAATACAACAATCCAAACCGAATTATATCACCTAAATAAATATTTTTTCAAAAGTGTATTTTTATTTTAACAAAAGTTTCTCGTACGTTTAACGAAATGGCAACAGTGAAAATATTGAATAAAAATGGAATTTGCATGTTATTTCAATGTAGATTAAATTTTTTGTTATTTAAATTTTAAATAAGCTTCTAGTTTAAATTTTTTAATGAAATTTGGCATATAGCCTAATCTGATTTTTTGCTTCAAAATGACGTATCTCACTTGTATGTGGGACTTGTGGATGACAACAGTGAAAATATGAATAAAAATAGAATTTGCATGTTATTTCAATGTAGATAAAAAATTTAGTTATTTAAATTTTAAATAAACTTCTAATTTAAATTTTTTAATGAAATTTGGAATGTAGCCTAATCTGATTTTTTCCTTTAAAATGACGTATCCCACTTGCCTGTGGGACTTGTGGTTCTTTCTGTGAAAGTGGGTGACAGACGGACAGACGGACAGACAGACGGACTGAACGATTATAAAACCTTCCACTTTTTACGTTATAAACGTAGTGTGGAAGCTAAAAAAGGCTTTGATATCAGTTTTACGACATTATGAAATAAGCTTCTGGGTTTGTCCTTTTGTTTTTTCCAGAAAAAATCAGAATTGTGTAGTTATTTAACTATATATTTATATATTTAACATATTATACATGCATTTTAAAATGTGTGTGTACTACACTTAAATTACTATATTAGTATTTAAATGTAGTACTATTATTGTGAAACTACTATTGGGAAAAAAGAAAAAGCTTTTAATGTAGGACCAATTTCTTACTTCATTTTTTTAAACTTCTATATCCGCAGAAGCTCTTCTAAGAAGGACATTTATATTATAAATATCGCAATCTCCAGATATAATCCAATTGCCTTTTTGGCAATATCCATGTTTGGAACATAACTCAAATCCCTGTCAGCCACAAAGAAAATCCTGTCGTAGGAAGTAATCAATCAAATCTTGTTAACATTGCCTCTCAACAACCTTAACAATGGACTTCTTGTGCCTTGAAAAACGACTAGGATTTTTTTTTATGTCAGAACATTTAATTTGTAAATGCAAAATGTTTCTGATCGCTAAGGGACTCAATGATTAAGCTGGAGACAGTTAACCATCATTCTTCAAATATCAAGTTTTATCTTTAAAAAAAATGCATGTAGTATGTTTTGACAAAATAAAGACAAGCACTACATAAAACTCAAATTTTTGATTTACTGATACTCTAATTTTAAAAAAGTAAACGAATATAAAGAGAATAATAAAAGTAAATGTTTTTGTCGAATTAATAAATGGAAAAAATATTTTTTTAATTAGCTCTTATGGTAGTACTTAATAGAAATCAAAAATGTATTAAAGAAATTAATTCAATATGTAGAATCGTTTATGGTGTCAATTGTATAAATATAACATTCTCTACGGTTGATAATTGTAAAATATAGAAAATACTTTAATTATTTACGTTACACAATTCCAATATTCAGGAAAGAAATATTTTTAAAATTAATTAAACTAAACCTTTTTTTTAAATAATTTTTGCGACTTTTTGAATAGCGTAACTATTTATGAATATTTACGAGTTTTATATCTTGATTTCAGTGTTTTAATTTCTATATTTTTGTAAGCTAACACAGAACTCTTTTTTTATACTCATTTTCCACATTAGTGAGGATAGATAATTAATTAAATTACGTTTCAAATAACTTACTTAAATAATTAAAAAGAAAAAAAATTTCAATTTTAGCAGCATTGCTTGTACTTTTATTGGCAATAAAGAATTTTTGAATCATAGAATTAAACAGATTTTCCATTGTTGTAATACCATCAATTCTGGATTTAAATTATGAAAAACGTGAAGACGAAGCATATGCCAAAACTTTATTGTTAAAACCTTACTATGTATAATTTAATCTTGTTTTTCAGAAATATCAAATTTTGTTAGAGAAACTAAATTATTTCTTTTTTTAAAGTGTATACGCCGTTTAAGCTATACAATTTGAAGAGCTTATTATGTACACATGGACTATCCTGAATTGTACCATTCATATACAAAATTGTTAAACAATATGATTTTTTACAGAAGTGAATAAATTGTAATCCGATTCTGACTTGAATGTGCAAGAATTAAGCCTCGAATTTCTGCAGCAGCACTTCGCAAATTAGATAGAAGAAGAACTCCAAGCTTTGTTGAAATAAGAATACTTTATATGAAAATCCGATTACAGTTTTTCTTTAGCTACTATTGTTATCTATAAACTTAACATTCTGAATGTGTTTTGTTATTTAAGTGAATACTTTAAACTCAAAGTGAATCGTCTTGTCACAAAAAAGTTTCTATTATATGTCATTATTTAAGTATTAAACTCATTGTTAAAAGATAAATAATTTTATTTTGATAAATAATTATTTTCATATTGTTTCAGTTGAGTTATGGTCGTCATATTTTAGAAATAGAGAATCTAAATTTTCTTCAAAATTTTTTGCATTGTTGAACATTTTTAGATTTCTAATTATTAAGTTTTTATTTTTATGATTAAGTGTTATGTCAAAGGTATAATAATTACGCGTCTCTCACTTTCACCAAAGCGTTGTAAGATTGTGCACCACGTTTAAGCCAGATAATTGACTTATTTATTGCAATTTGAATTTTTATTTTTCGTACACTATTTTAAATTTCTCTCAAAATTTTACACTCAAAATAAACTAAATATTTGTTATTAAATAATAAGAGTATCTATTTAAAACAAAGTATCCGACGTTCAATAGTATTTCCTCGAAAAAAAACAGACAACAGAAAACTTAAAAATTGACAACTTCATTATAATAGTATAACCATAAATTAAAATAATTATCATTGGCTATAATAAACTGTTATATATGACGCGTTAACATACCGAGTTAAAGCCGTAAAATATTACGTTTATTCTGAGTAATATATAAAACCTTATGTGGCAACACAAAAACGAGGATTACGTGATATTTTTATGGCTTTTATATGAGATATTTCTAAGGTAGCTATGCTTATTAGGTGTGCTGCATTAAAGCTTGTGAAGAAATAAAAGTTTCACAATATTTCACCACTGTTTAAGGAGTTTTGAAGTGCTGCATAATGTTGCTTGAGTTTAAAATCTCTTTTTTTCCTTCCTTCTAAGTTTTATGATGTTTATCTAACACTAAATTTTCATATAAAATGTTATGTTATGGTGTGAACCTTTGAAAAAAGACATTGTAAATATTTATTACTTACTTTTGTTTATATAAACAGTGTAGCTATAAACTAGAGAAAAGATAAAGCAAATTTTGGAATCTAATATCTAAATATTTTTTACTTTAAATATAGAAATATTTTAAGGAAAAATGTAAAATACTAAACGGGTAAAAAAATCTTTGATAAATGAAATACCCGCTGTGGGTTTTTTCTGCCAGTATTAAAAAGAAAACTACAAAATTCAACTTCAATCATTTTCCGATTTGTCATTATACGAACTGTGCCAAATAAATCGGTTAAAAATAGTTTTCCCATCACTCATAGGATTCAATATTTTTAAGGTGAATCAGTATACTTTTTACAATTCTTTTTCGAGTGGAATTTCACGAAAAGCGATTCACCACCCTTCTACTTTTCATCTGATTCCAGTATTTTTTTTTGAATTCTAGAACAACGAACTGTAAAAAGCGCCCATTTCTATTTAAAAAACAGGACTTCGATTTCCTATAGAAGAGTACTCTTTTCTTCAAATGAACGAGGGTTGACTCAATTTTGTTTCAATTGCGAATGAATCTTCTGTCCATTACATCTACATAGTATAAAACACTTTTAGGCGTTTGAAGCAACTAAAGCGTTTTACTAGATGAAACAAAGAGAAAACCACAAATTTACACTGCTATAAAATTAAAGATATTATCTCTGGGTTATCTACTGTTTAAATAAATAATGAATTAAATTAGTTATTTAACAAATTCGAAAATTTATTCTTTTCCTCTGAGGTATATAGGCGTATAAACTCGCATCTTACCATCAGGTTTTCCAGAAACACACAGAAATTTTAAAAGTTATTAATTTTATAATTTTACTTAAGTTTAAATTTTTAAAGTGTGGAAGAATTATTTGTAGGGAAGAGTGGGGCTAATGGGACGCAGCGCTAATGGGACAAGGGGCCAAAAGCGGTGAATAATATATTTTGTGACAAATATTTCTACTCCACAGCAGAGCAACAGTTAGACTTCATCTTTTAACAGTCAAAGATCAGCCATTGAAGGCATGTGTTGAATATGAGAGAAGATTTGTTGTTTTTGGAAATCCGAAGTAAGTTTAAAAAATTTCTTTAATTGAATTTGTGTTAAATAGATACTTTTATTAAATTGAACTATATTTTCAGGTAGAAGACATATCATAAATTAAGATTAGATATGTCAAATACTGTGGCAAATAATGCATGCGGTTCTGTGTTGGATCATATATAAATAATAACACGTTGGGGTTTAATGGTACAGCATCTGTGGGGTCCAATGGGACGACAAATAAACCTATGTTTGCTTGATTTTCTTGAAAAACTATATAAATATCTTATATCTTATTCAGCTTATTCAGTTTAAAACATTTTAGACCTAAATTGTACTTTGTTTTGTACACCCTATACTATGTTTCTAAAGATTTTAAATGATCAGACTTCAAATTAAGAGTAAAATAAAATAATTAAATAAAAAGTTCATTATAGTTTTTCTAATCTGATAATTCTTGTTTCAGTTGGAAGTTTCCCATATACTAAACTTTTTAAACTTTCTTTTGCAGATGCCTAGAAAGAAGCCTTAGATAACAAATATGGCTCGGCTGATGGAGTGAACTGGCTGAATTTTTAATAAAAGCTACAACATGGAAACTTGACAATTGATACAAGAAAATCGTCATGAGATATATCTAAGATAATCTAGATCTAAAGTTTTTGTAAAATTGGGAATTAGAAAACAAATAAGAGAAGTAATAGCTTTATGAATTTATGAAGCGTCATAGTTTTTTCCTGTTTTGTCACTTTCTAGCATGAAATATATAATTGTTTAAAAGAATAAAATTTCATTTTATACTTATAACTTAATTAGTGTTTGCTTTCAAATTTTATTTTCAGGTCCTTTTCGAATTAATTTAAATTTTTTTCAAATTTTAATCAAGACAGCATTTATTGGAGACTGGGGAGCTTTGGCCATAGTTTCATAATTTTAATTTTACAAACTTTATTTTTACACTAAATATTTTATATGATAGCACATATTAAAGGAAATTTTATTGGCAACAAGTATATAATAGTGATAATATAAATAATGCATTTTTTTAAATATATTGTTTTTTAAAACTTAGAAACTTGGCCAAGTCTCCCTTATTAAGGGAGACTTGGTCCATGGTAAGGGAGACTTGCCCATGCAAAAATGCCAAATTTTAAAGGGCAAAATAATAAATATTTGAAATAAATTTTGTAAGCATTAAATGTAAAAAAAATTATATTATAATTCAACACTCTGGAACTCATTTAAAAATCATGTTTACCGTAATATTTAGAGTAATACATTTTTCTAGTATTGTATGAATTAAAAATTCTAATATTGTCCATAACAAATAATTTTTTATATTTATGTTAAATATATTTTATTCAGTTTGTACACACATTAAAATGCACAAGATATAAGCCTCAGTTTGATTTTTTTTATTTTAATGGCACAAACTGTAAAAGTCAAAGTCAAAGCGCACTTTCAAAGCTACTCGTTCGTCCCCCCTCCCCCTATAAATAAAAATCTGATAATATCCTAATAATTATCTGGAGTATTATTATACTTAAATTAATAACTTTTCCAGTGGAGAAGGGATCAATTGGTACAAAATAAAGGAGCCTTGGTCTAGTGGCCAACCCTCCCTTACATAGAGTGGCCAACCCTCCCCACCTAAACATTTCGTAAAGAATGGCACATGGTGCTTTGAAGCCTACTTCATTGCACAAACTTTATAGCTAAAATAAAACCTTAATATAACAGTATTTTAACAATACCATATACTTAAACTTAATTGAATTGGTTTTTCTGGAAAAATCTTACAAATTATGTCTGAAATGTTTACTTTTTGGGGTGAGAAACTTTCTTTTTTCATTTTCTCCTCAATGCAAAAAAGTAGCTCAATAAAACTAAGGTGACTATCTGCTGACAACAGTAGCTTTGAGTACCATCTATTGAGAAAAAGGTTAAAATATTTTTAAATACTAAAATTTAAAAGTAAACCAAGTCTCCCATATGGCCAAGGCTCCCCAGTCTCCAATACCATGTCCCGTTAGCCCTGAACCATAACCCATTAGACCCCACACATGTGGGCTAATGGGACATTTTCATGTTTGTATAAAGTGTTCCATAACTAAAATATGGAAATGTTTTAGCATATGCTGAATGATTTTTTAAATAAATGAATGTTCAGTTTATATGCTTGTTGAAAATAATATTAAAATTCGCACATTTTGGTTAGAATACAGTGATTAATAAAAATTTGTGCCATTAGCCCCCACTCTCCTCTAATCACCTGCTACTTAAATATGAATTTAAAAATAAATAAAATAAATCTTAAGGTAAAAACTTAATTTTAATATTATACAGTGCAACAAGTTAACACTTCAGCCAATGTGCTTTTTCCTGAGAAGATAAATTTGATAAAAAAAAGGAGGCATATTAAAAAGCTGACGTAGCGCATTCTTTTGCTTTTGAATAAGGAACCGATTAGCTTATCATTTTCCAGCCAATACTGTGTCAATACACTATGCTTCACAATGTACAAAATTACTACGAAAATCGCAGACACATAGTGACAAGATGTCGTCTCTGGCATCTTATAACTAAGATGCCTTGTCACAGAAAATCACTGGTCCTGCACGAAGCAGGCTACAGTTATGGGAGATTCGAAACTGACGTTTATGAGTTCCTAATGACCTACAGTGCTTTCGGACAGTATGCTGCTCTATTGAGTTATGTTTCGGTATCGGAACAAACGTTCTTATCGGAGACGGAATCCAAATGGCCTGCACTAACGTCTAAATTGGCATTGTCAGTCTTTGTTGCGAATCATCGTGTTTTTTTTTATTTGGTGAATCATTAGTTATCTCTTGAATTATATATAATTGAATTGTATGGATGCAGTACCTCAAGCAAAGGAAATAAAGCGTTTTTTCCCCTTTTACTCCATGCTTTATCTTTGGCTCGTAAGAGCTATTTTAATGTTTGTATAAAGCAATATTTCTGGACAAACTGCACAAGTTCACAACTTTGAACAAAGAAATTTAGTTTTTATTTGCATTTTTGAAAACATATGTTATGATTAAAAGCAGATAATAAAATAACTCGAATGAATTCCATAAAGTAAATGAATGAAAATATCGAATACTTTTGTAAGTTTTTGTTAAAGGAACTAAGGAACCCAGTACATTACCGTATATCATATAAATCTAACAGCATGATCACGCGATGATATGGCCGATTAATTAATCAAATCATAAATCAACACCATAAAAAATGACGACATCATGACACAGTATCAATTTACCGACATCGCACACTAAACCACAACTATTTACCAACTTTTTAGGAGCGAAATGAAAAATCAATTAATCGTCGATTTATTAACGCGCCGCAGTGTGTGTAGATACTTCATAGAATCCAATCAAGGGTTGGTTACTTTGATAAACCTGCCTCTGCTTTTTGATAGCAGCTGTTTCAAGCTTGGGTTCATCACAAACGCGCTCGCTTCCGCTTCATTACGCACACTAATGAGAAACTCCAGGGCCGATGCTTGAGTGGGCTCAAAGCGGTCGGTTAATCGAGGTCGGATAACCGAAGGAAAGACTGTTCAAAGTAAAATAGAAAGTATTTATGTGGGGAAGTGACTCGCTTTGCTTTAAAACTATCTGAAATGAGGCCGATTTAAACGGAATTGTTTGGGAGTTTATACAAAGGGAATAAAATCGTTGTTTAAAAGCCGGTTATCTTGGTTTATAAATATGGAGTATGATATGAAAAGAAACTGATGGTAAAAAGTACAAGAAGAAGAAAGTCCGAAAAGAAAGAAAAAAGACAGAAGTTCACTTATAATTTAGTCAAGTATTTCTAATCGAAAATGTAATCCCTCAGAATAAAAATTAGGCTTAGTCCAACTTTTCTATGTAAAAAACAATAGCTTTACACATTATTTATATAATCATTGTTATATATTTAAGAAGGTTTAAAGCGGTTGCAAAATGTAGGTCAGATTACCAAAGATATTAGTGATAGATATGATTAGGAAGTTTGTGGTCTTTGAAAATTACTTGAAGTGCACGTTATGTAACTTGTAAAGTAGAATGGGTGAAGTACTCAAGTGCTAAAATTCTATTCTTACTGGCTATCAAAAAGCATTACTATACATTTGGAGATAAAAAAAAAGATTACGTGTGGATATTCTCGAAGCAATCAATGTTTAAAGGTAAGTGAATAAAAAGTTACAGTAATTTGGTGGATTTAATTAGAAACTATTCACATTTAATCAATTTGATTTTTGGTTTTATAGAACGATAAAGTAGACCTAAATAAGCAAATGCATTTGGCTTTGACATTACTTCAGTCTTTTTACTCAATTCCTCTGAAAGTCAAATATAATAAGTCAGTCTGTTCTTATAAATTGTATAGAATAAAAATATATTTATTTAGCTCAACATTCGCTACATACTGGTAAGTCACTGGTGAGTCTTATTTAGTTGTATCAAAGAGGGCTATTAATTTAAGGTCTGAAAAAAAGTACAAAGTATAAACTTATTAATATTGCTTAAAAAAATTATTTTATAAATCAATGTTATAAAACTATCAAGAAAAATGTCATTTATTGCCACCTAAAAATAAAATAATCGCATCTACTAACACTTATGTTAACCTTCTGGGTATTAGATCAGGATAATTTTTTTTTCATATTTTACACCAGGATTTCTAGCAAAAACAAAACATTAAAAAAAATTGAAAAGAATTTTATCCATCTCTTCAAAAAAAAATAAACTTAATTATAACCTTCTAAACAAATAAGCTATTAAAATATACAGGGTGTCTATAAAAGAACTCCGGGGTTTTAAAAATTCATATCTCACTAACTATAAAAGATAGCAAAATTTAGTCGATTTCTCTGAAAAGAGTAGCTGAAAAAGTTTTACTCATATCAATTGGGAATGTTTGTATCAACTGTTGGCGGCGCTGCAGGACGTTGACCTTAAAATGACGTCGCGAAATTTGAAATGATGGCGACTCCGCAACAAAAGGCTCAATGTGTTATTTGGCTCATAGAAACGAAACGTTTTTCTTCTGGGGGCATATCAAGAATCTTGTGTATGCAGATAAAATTCGTGATGTTCAACATCTCTATAAGATTTTAAATTTTATTTTTCAAAGTACATTTTAGTTTAAAAAATCAATTTAAAAATTATTTTTTATATTGACAGCAAACGTTAAGATAATAATCTTTGAGTATAAACATTTAAAAAATTACCAATATTATAAAAGCTAATAAATTAAATAAATGTGTCATGAAAATTATTTAACGTGTGTATTCTTACATATGTTGATTTTATTATTTAACAAAGTCTATACCAGTTAATATAAAAATACAAACTTTTTGTGCAATGGTCCAATGGGGACCAATTAGACAGAAACTTGATAAAAAAATAAGTGAACTTTTTATTTTTCAAAATATCTTGATAAAAAGTAACAATATTATGAAAATTTTGATAAAAAAATACTTTAAATCTTTAGCTTTCAAAATATTTATACTATTATAACTCAGCTGTCAAATAATATATTCAATATCAATGCTTATAACGAGAAAGAGTTTACTGGTACTAAATAATTATCTGTTCTAGCTGAAAATATGCACGGTATTTTTATGTACATGTCAACATTTCTTTTTCTTACAATCGTGTAAATTTCATGACACACTATATTTAAAAAAAATATCTATATAAAACTTTAGTGAGAAAATATTTCTATGTTCCAAATACTTCTATTGTACTTTAGTGCTTTATATTTTCACAATGACAATAAGAGCAAAATATTCAAATTAATGATTAATTTCAATTTCATTACAAACAATGCTTTCAAAAATTTTTATTTTAGGCCACATCAATTGTTAATTTCTGAATTCTCAAGTCT
The DNA here is from genome assembly GCA_019343175.1 of Oedothorax gibbosus. Lineage (NCBI taxonomy): Eukaryota > Metazoa > Arthropoda > Arachnida > Araneae > Linyphiidae > Oedothorax > Oedothorax gibbosus. Next base: position 23,867,810 of record CM033280.1, read on the forward strand.
TGATTAAAAACGCCGACAGTTATAACAATCTAATAACAAAATAAATTATTTTTCTTTTACCAAAAAAAAGCTTCGAGTCATAGAAAATTAACTCTGTATTGCTTCTTACGGACACAAGAATTTTAGGAATTCTACGAATGCATTGTATATTTGCTGTAACGATGAAAGGTTATTTGCGCATTCCCTAAACAAGTTTGACAACACTCTAACTGTCCTTAAGGCTTTTAATTAAAATTAGTTTTGTCATTAAAAATACGGTAACCATTAATTACCTTTTCTTTGATAACACTTTTTTACAGTCACATATATGGCTAAAAAAATCGTAGAATTCTATGTTTGATATAAAAATGAAATGCGATCTCTTTTAAAACAATCAAAGAGTCTATGGATTAATATAGTATAAGAGCTTAGAGCGAGAATTGTTGCAAGGTTTATGTCGTATTTGAATCTCTTTACAAGAACACTGTTTGATTTTAATCGTTCTCCATTGCTTCCAAAGGTCATTGTCTTATGTAAGTTGAAAAACAAATTCAAACGCAAAATTATTTTTTTCCTTATCAATAATTGGGTCTTTAAAAATCTGAATAGAAAACTTTTTTTTAGATACGCGAATCTTTCTCTTTCATTTGTGTACAATAAGAAACCAAAGAATTCCTATCAATGAAATTCGATCTGTCACACCTGTTGTTTTAAATATGCAACAATGAGTATGATATTAAAAATGAAGGACAAGGTAGGTTTGATATAAATATGGAGCTTGTTATTTTTAAGAGGAAAAAGCATATACCTTACCACTCTAATAAACTAATGTTGCCCATGGTACACATAAATAAGATAAAACAAGTAAAAGTAAAAACAAACAGTAGCACAACATCCTTATTTCACTGACACTCGAAATGAAACCTTCGAAAGAAATACTTTTTTTTTCGTTTAGATCTCTATTCGTCTGGTTAAAACTAATTTTGCGAGACGCATTTTTGCGATAGTGCTGAGAACCGTGATAAAAACAGACCCTTCTAGCAATTTCCCCGACTGCTGTAAGAGAATTCTTGTGTCGTTCTGTCTTAATCACTTGTCTTTTTTTTACCTTTTATTACGTTTTATAGAAGTTTTTTTCCAGCAATTGTTTGCAATAAATATTTTCGTTGAGTTGAAAAATGTTGGGAGGGTTGTAATTATAAATGTGTTTTCGCTGTTTTTAAACTAATTTTTCCACCATTTAAATATGGACAAATTAATTAAAATGAACTGTTAATAATAGTTAAAATATTTCTAGCAATCACAATGAAGTACAAAAACGTGATATATAAAAGATATACTGCTAAAGTAAATTTTGACACTTGTAATTCAACAATGTTGTAAACAGCATTTTAAAATAATGCTTCAATTAAAAAATACATAAATTTCTAGCCAACTATAATGTAGGTTAATAAGAATTTTACATTGATTAAAATTTCTACCTACATCTTACAATTTGGCTGGGTGAGTCAGTCAGTCAAGTACTTTTCCTTTAAAGATATAGATAACTATCTGATGCAAAAATAAAAAACGCCGCCTTTCAAAACTAAAAAAAATCGGTTGGTTTGAATTAAATTTAAATGGAGAATGAAACAAACATATTGCCAGTTAAACAGACAAATATATAATGGTAAAAACATATACATATTTGATATCATACTTTTTAAACAAATAAGTTTACAAATCGGTCGTTAGAAAATCAATTTAAGATTATGAACAGACGGACGGACATCTTTTCACTTTTTTTAAAATTGCTTTCCAATTGAAAGAAACGAGTAGTTTAATAACCAATTACTCATTTTTGAATTCTGTCTAATTAAAAAATAAGTTAAACTTTGTTTTTTTTGCATTTGCGCATGTTTAAAACAAACATAACTATCGTTTTTAATTGAATTATATTGTTGAGTTTGTGAAGCTTTGTTAATAGCAGAACAAAATTCTAAAAAGTACTAAACGACACTCGAAATATTGACTTCTACGAAAATATATCCTCAAAAGTAAATCTTACACGACATTTACTAAAACAAATTAAAACACTTCTTAATAATGACTTGTTTTCGGAAAACACATCCAATTTCCCTTCCAAACTATCAAAAAGTCTCTTTCCAAGATAAATACAGACTGGTATTAGTCTTAACACCAAAATTCGAAAATCTGTCTTTTCAAATGAGTAAATAAAAAACGCATTTGCCCCTTTCTTTCTATCGTTCTGTGGGGTTCCCTAATGCCCCAGTATAAATGGCCATAATATCGGGAGAGACAGAAAGATTAACAACCGGAAACAACTGGCTTAGACAGGCGTCACTTCAAAAATTGGAATTAATTGCTTAATTTTTCATTTCTTGTGTCATCTGCTTTGGATTGCGTGAGATTTCACGCTGCTAAATAACTTCATTTTTATACTTGTCAACGCTGGGTTGTATAACCTCTAACTGGCAATTTCGACGAAATATAATTTTTGGCAAGACTGGCTTTCACACTGTAAAAAACTAGTGTAAAAACGACATTTAAATACAACCCCTAAAAAAGATAAAGAAATATATTAGTTTCCTATCTAAATAAGTATCATATAACTCTTCTTTAAAAACACTACACTACCCTTAAGAAATTAGAGCAAATAAAATAAAAAATTCCTTATCTAATATACTATTCAATATATTGTTCTAATATATTTTTAAGCACAAATTAGTAGAAAAAATATATCCTTCTTATATAAAAACATAATACGTATGCCTTTTTTGTGTCTTCAATATATCAATTTCTACAAGGTTCATCGGGTTACTGTAAGGACTCTGTCAAACTCCAAAAAAGATTTATCTTTAGATTTGGTTTTCAAGAAAAGTGATAATTGGCAATAAGATCTTTTGTAATAATCAGACCCATCTGTTGAGCTTGTGTGGAAGTATTTAAGAAGCAATTTTTCTAAACTTCTGTTATCGAAAGTTGTTTTGATAGCGTTTCTTAAGGTATTGATAATTAGTAATTGCTTAGATTATTATGAAGTTTCTCGTAAAATCTCATAATTAAAAAAATACTTCAGAGAATTAAATTGCAAATGGGTTTTAGGAATGCACCATAAATAAGTTTCTATAAAAAAAATATGTGTTATCAATGGATTTAACAGCATAAACGTTATTTATCTTGATTTATTCGTTCTACTTTTTACTGGTTATATTCTGCAAGAAAATCAGAATAATCCGGGTACTTTAGTTGTTACTGGGGTATATTCTAAAATAAATTCAGTTTAGGCTTTAATGCTTGAGGCAAAGAGTTGTCCCATTCTACGGTATTTCAAATTAGGTTTAAATATAAGTAATAACCCTTTTTATTTTATTTATATTTTATTTGATTAAAATTTATAGTTTCATAAATGTATTATGTATGAATGTATATAAATTATATTTCTTTCATATATAATACTTTCATATATAAAAGCGCATTTTATAATTAGAATTTTTCAGTTTTGTTTTATGTTTTTTTTTATTCCAACAGAGAGTTGTAAATAAAAATGACATTGACATTTAAAAAAATTATAAATAACTTTTTTTGTGATGAATAAATACAGGTTTTAAGTAAAACAACTGGATAGCTAAACTAATATTCAGTTGAATACAATATTTTTTTAATTATTACTCGTATTAAAAAAAAATATTATATTTATTGTAAATGATTGTATATAGATTAAAAAAGCAAATAACCGAAACTCTTAAAATCAAATTTATCCTTATTACTTATTGTGCTTACTATTTTCTTAAAACCTTAAATAATTTTCGTGTATAATTTTGCATGTTATTTTTTTTATCCGAATATAAACTAAAAGTATCCATTTTAGAACACAAAGTGTAATTACAAAATCAAAATTAAAAATATTAAGGGTGTTCCCACACATTGAAGACTTCACATAGAAATTACCTCTTTTTTCATTAAACCCATAAAAATTCCCACCTATTTAATAATTCTCAGACTCATCACAAAGCCTTTTTTATAATGAAGCCTCTATGGCAAAGTTTCTTCATCTTTTCTAGAAAGGAGTTTCGCACCTCGCATTATCAAATTCTTCCCTTCTAAGGACGGTCTAAATGCACCTAATAAGGACGGGAGTGAAATTCCTTGTGATTCCCCCTTTCTCGGTGACAAGGTGCATCTATTAATCACTAAAAAACGGATATTCCCGGATCTGTTCGGTAAAGATATATAGCTATTGGTGTTATTTTTAAAGAACAAATATATATATTGAAAGTTTTGTGTTGAAATTTTACAACCTTTGTGTGGTCTTTTATAACTTATCTACCCTTTGAAAATCCTCTTAGTGCCAAGGTTACACTGTGGAAAAGTTTGGTACAAGATTGCACTTGAATCATGGAATTTTTTAGCACCATTACTATTTGGAGAGTTTATTCACAGCTTTTTTAACATTTAATTGGTATATTCACGCTCCAAACAGTGGTGGCAGATATAAAGTTCCAGGATTCCAGAAAAATATTGCGCTAACTGTTTAAGATTGTATTTGTTTGTAAATTAGTTGCAACGTGGCATGTTCCTTTTAAATTACCCTTGAGACAATAAAAGAAATTAATTGAGAAAAATAGTACCAAAGTACTTTGCAGAATTAAATAAGGCAATATATTTATATATCAGTTTTAGTTTTCAAATCAAAACTATGATTAAAAATTAATATCATGGTTTAGTATTGATTATAAATATTTATAATAGTTACACTGTCAGGAATATGAAAATTAACGTGGCTCAACTGACAAAAAGTATAAAAATTACATAACTTAACGGACATTGAATCACAACAAATCTTTTGTAATGACGCAAGGAAAAAATCGATATTTTATTAAAATTTATTTTTTTACTATGTGCAGAAATCTTCCTCTTTCGTAAAAAAACAGCATTCTAAAATAAAACTATTAAAAATTAAAAATCTTGCTATATATAAACATATATGATTGCAGTTAAATGGTATTCGAAACAATACCGTTAATTTACAGAAAAGCAAATTTAAAAAAAAAAAAACATTTTTAATTAAAAAATAAAATTTTAACGAGAAAAATGTAAAATCATATTTTCGAAAAAAATATTTACTGAATTTTTTTGTATATCTTTTAGGAAAAACATTCTCTGATTTGGTATTATGATTCCTTAAAAAACACGTACAAAATTTCACTTTCTTATTTCTTTGGCATCTCTAAGCTCAATATTCCCTCCCGTTATTGCAACTTTGGTGTCCTTAGGGACTACGATTGGACTGTAAGGGGGATGTATAAGTGGTAAAATAACCTACGTAAGCTTATATATCACTTAGAAAGAATCAAACAAGAAAAGAAAGGAAGACATTTCTAATTTAATTCCAGCAATATTTTTATCATTGAGCTATATTGATAATTGAATTAGTCACATACTTTTCGTATTTCACACTTTTAAAATCATTTATTTACAGAAATAAAAATAAAAATAGCTATTTAGTGATTTTGACTTTTCTACATTAGTTATCTAAGAAAAGAAATATTAAGTAGTATATTTAATTCTTAAAAAATAAATTATTAAAAAAGAGCAACTGTTTTTGTTCAATTGCAGACGGCGCTAACAGTAAGACATTTGCTATATCTGTTTAGATAATGAAACTTTAAAAAAAATTTAGTATGTTTAAGGTTCATTCGTTTTTTAATCGTTCATATTTTTAAATTGCTCATTAAGCAGACATACAGCTAAACAAATCCTTTCAGCAGCAACTCACCCTGTAAGCAAACTTTTCAGCCAATAACGTAAATGCGTAGCAAAACAACTTCTACAGATACTATGTTTTTTCCCTTGTCTTGCATTTAACATTATACTTATTTAAATATATATTATTTTGCGAATTGTATAGATGTTTTATATTTAAATAGCTTGAAAGCTCGGATTTTAAAAAGCAAATATGTTTATGTCAAGCAACCTAAATTAAGTATATTTTAAAAAAAGAGTTCAAAAACTCAGTTTGCTTATTACTACTTACCGTAAACCAACCTATAAGATATTTTTAAATCAACCTGTTTTTATTAATTTTATAAAAAGTTCATAAATGCATCCTACATTATTATACAACAAGACTTATAACAAATAATTGAAAATATTTACCTTTTCCCTTTTTCTCTAGGTTGAAACTAAAAAAAAGTCAATTATGTTATTTCTTCTCCCTACTCAGTTAAGCTGAATGCAATAGCTGTGGGGGGAGGCGGGGGTAGCAGCTATTGCATTCAGCTATAATAGCTTAATGGGAATCACGACATCTATCATCATTAGCTGAAAAATAACCAAGCGGGACTGCCAGTACCATGTTTTTAATAACCTTACTCGTTACACCATTAGAAGGTTTAAACATAAAATCGGATGTGCAAAAATTGTTTTTAAAAGAATAATTTAAATTAAAATGCAATATTCAATAACTGTAGGATTTTTCGATACAATTATAAGCTTCCGATTTTCCATCCTATCTAAATTTCTCAAACAGTTCGATTTTACAATAGGTCATGAGTGGGTGCTAGATGCGTAATTAGGGAATTATTCAACAGTTTTTTAGATAACTACTTTATTTCCAAATTTACATATAATAGCATACTTTTAACACAGACATGTTAAATCACGTGGTATAACGACTTTATTTACTCAATACACTGAATTCCCCACCTACGTATTCAAACACCCTAACTTAAACAAATATTTATTAATATTTGCTTTCCTTCTTTGGCATCATGAACAATTTTAGAATTACTTCTTTATTTACCCGAAAATCTGTTGAGAAAAATCAATAGCTGCGAGGGTTTAGGAAACAAATATATGGCTTTCCCCATTAGTTAAAAATAATCCTAGGTCTGGACTAGATGTTTGGCTACTCTCTTTCTTGTTCTTTGGTCTAAAGCGGCTTTTGTTTAAAACAGTTTGGAAATAAAATACATCACATTTTTATGCATCATCGAACCTCATAAAACTTTAATATTATTAAAATACATATATATATGATGGTGATAATTGAAAAATTATCACAGAAATGCCCCCACAATATTAGATTCCTTTCTTAAATATCTAATAACAAACTGTATTCACTCAACACATTGAAATTTCAGCTACGTGTACAAACGCCCTCACTTATAACAAATATTTATAAATATATACCCTCGCCCCCACGTAAAAAGTCATTGCTACTGTATCTCCTCTAAACTCAGTTAGGCTGCAGGGGTTAGGGTGGCAAATAGCCTAAGGGGATGGCAACATCTATCACCATTAGTCGGAAATTAACCCTGTGTGGGTGTCAGGGCCATATGTTTGGGGACAAAACTCCCCCTTTCTTAGCAAGTCAATTGGGGATTCCCCCACACTGATGCTGTAGTCGGAGACAAACGGGGCCTGAAACAATAGTTTTATGTTTTTGCTTTATTGGATATAGGGGAGGGATGGTAATTAAACGGAAAGTCGGTAATCTAGAAATTGGGATAAAAAATGCTCTAGTGTTAGCAACAATTCTTTGTAGCATCAAATGTAAAAGCCTCAAAGAAGACTTCCCCAGTTAAAATTAAAAGTTCCCTACCCGAATACCGCCTTTCACAATCTTTAAGGACGGAGATAAACAAGATTATGTTGTCTTTTACTGTTTATGTGTTCGCTTTATTGGCTAACAGAGAAAGAATGGCAACTAAATGAAGAGTCAGTAATCTACAAATTGAAAATGTCTTGTTTTAACAACCATTTTTCTTAATAACAAATGTAGTGGCTTCTAAAGAGACGTTCCACAATGACAAGTAACATTTTCTTTGTACAATAATACCGATAACAATTTTCAAGGAAAGTGTAGTGACAGAGCGAATGTTAGTATTGCATTCAACAGACTCTTACCATCTTTTTAGAAGACGGTGAAATACTATTTTTTGACAGAATAATTGTTCATTTCCACTAGATATATTCTTGCTTGGTATGTCCATTCTTACAGATGATTATGCAAGTTCCACAAAAGTAATAATCCTTTAAAAATTATTCGACAAACGGGCGAAAGCATTTTAAAAGTTCCAAGAAATTACTTTAAAAAATGAAGTAGTCTGTAGTATGACCAATTTTATTACATATTTTGAAATTAATGATTTTCAATTCGACTATAGCACTATTTTTATTTCAAAATAATAACATAAAACTCAAAACGAATTAAGTATAGAATTTTAAAATTAAACTACCGTTTAAACATGCATCCAAACTCTTACCACATAAATTGTAGAAACTAAACAAACTTACAACTCAAAATTGGAAAAAAGATAAATAATACACAGCAACACGTATCCATCTTTCCTAAGTCAAAGAACCCCAACATTTAATTAACATTCGAAACATACCAATCCTCCAACCTTTTGAGCTCAATGCAACCCCCATTATTTGCGCCTAAAAGGACGTAATTTTTCCTAAACAAACCAACTTCTACATATTCTTGAATAAGTTTGAGAAAATCCTAACTCTCCTTTTCTACTCAAAACTAAGATTTAAAAAAATAAAAGCTGATATGCTAGGATTTGGTTTAAATAACTTTGAACTATTCAAACGAGTTATTTTAGCTGCAAGCTTCGCAATTTTAAACCGCGGTCGAGTGATAACAAAATACTGAAGAACTAAGTACTTAAATTCTATTTCTAGTAGATTTAGAATTTTCATTGAAGGGGTAATGGGTCTTCAATTCGTTAATAAAAAAGAAAATACAAACGCGTAAAACTAACAATACCACAAAATATCTTTTATTTAGAACAAAATTGAGTATTTCATATTATTTGTTAAATAATCGTTACTTAAATGCCATTATCTGTCTATTGTTACAAATGTATGGTATTATGCGTGCTAGTATTGAAGCTAAAAATGTAATCCTTTAATTTGTATCATATAAATTCACTCTATCAAAGTTAATACTCCTTTAAACAGCAAAACCATATTCTAAATATGTTTCACGTTGTATAATCTTCTAACTAATGTTATCAGATAGTTTACTATAACTAATGTTTTGTTCATGACGAAGTATCAGCCTTTGAATACAAAAAATGATTACTGATTTATTTAACATATTCTTTTAACAAAAGATATGTCAAGGTTATTAATAAATTTTTAAAAAGTTATTTGTGTTTAAAATCTGTATAAATTAGCTCATATCCAGTCTTTGTTTCAGTATACGGAACAGCAGCTTTATATTGAACAGAAGCTGAGTTTGAAATAAAGTGCATGAATTTGAAACCCTGTCAAAATGTATATTCTTGTGTATGTGAAAATACATTAAGCTTAAGGGAACTGTTTAATCAACCCTTACGTAGCATAAACGGTTTAAGAAACGGTTTCACCGTTTCAATGGTAAACGGTTTCAAATAAAGCGAAAATGAGGGTTAAAATCCTACCAAATTGAACTTTGCATCTCTTTGCAATCAATATTAGGAATTTCTTGGTAGAAAAAGGCTTTAATGTGGCCGCAAGAGAAATCTTGTTATCTGTGAGTTCCACACGCGGCTCTTAACATCGGATCGCAGTAGCTATCAATTCATCTTAGGCTTCCATGGGCGGGGGGAAAAAACTACTAACGGCTTTGACGCAAATACCATCAATTATTTAGACTTAGGAAATGACTCTTCAGGCAGGACGAGACATTGTTGTTCTGCAGAATTTGGAGTTTTGTTGATTGAATTGAGTTTTCTGAATTGGGAATTGAATTAGTTTTCGATAAATTTCGAAAGAAAAGTCCATGGGAAACGCAACTTAAATCGTATTTTCAACATTCTTGCTAAAAAAATCGGAAAAATATTTATAATGGAACGATTTGGTACAACAACATTTAAGGGAAAGCACGTAGATTTATGTGTAATTCCAAAATGTCGTTAATTATTTATACCCATATACATGCATTATTTTTGGACTAATTAAGGTATTAACGATTAGGAGCTTACATAAAATAAATCTTCACAGAAACGATCTGATTTCTGTTTGGAATAGAACTGTCAAAACAATAAATATTCCATTGGCAACAACGGCTTTGATGTATTTATAATAAATTATTTTAAAAAAGTAAGGAAAACCAATCTGGTTGTGGGCAATTTAGGGTTTTGTTAAATTAAGTAGTCTTCCATTCATAGCTCAAGTGAAGAGCTTAGTGGAAGAACGTGATAAGTGACATTTTTGAAAAAACTGATATTTTTGTGTCAATGAACATGTTATTATGAAGATAACAAGACTCCCCATTTTCGTAAACTTTAATCAATATATAAGCTGACATTTTTTAAAGTATTTTTAATTGTCACTATCTTTTTTGCACTTCTTTATTAACTGCATATTGTTCGGAGTGGTGATTGCTGGATTCAATTCACCTGCCTTAATGTCCACACTTTATAACATTCCATAACTACCCGCCATATATCGAGGGAAAAATTGGTTGTTGATAAAGAAGCATTGCTTTGAATAGCACAAAAGCATGTTCGTTGCATTAATTTTATAATGTTTCTGTGGAAAGCTTTAGGAACATATCAAAATTTAAAAAAAAATCAGAAAAGCATCTTTATATTCGGAAAAATAAGGTAATTTTTACATTGCAGAACCATTTCCGAAGTACAAGCATTTCAATCGACCGCAAATAATTTACTGATACATCTTAGAAACAAAATCTTGACTTTTGGGAAATTCAATCAAACTAAACGCATTTAAAAAAAAACATAGTAGGGGGAACTAGGGATACATGACCCAATTTGTAGTTTTGTGCTTGTAACTTTTGAAAAACAATATTTATGAATGTGTAAATGCAGTTAATTTATACTTTATAAAGTATTACACCATATATATTAGTAATTTAAGAAGTATGAACTGCAATAGTAGTAAAATATAAATTGTTTAAAACTTTAGTTTTGGGTCATGTATCTCTAAGCATTGGGATACATGACCCGCCCATTAGGGAAACGTGACCCAACACAAAAATTTGGAAGTAAGACTTAAAACTATCAAAATACTTTTATCTAATAACAAAAATAACATCATATTATAACGATTACATAGATTTTATAGTTTTTTAGACAAAATTATTACTCCTTATTTTTATCACATTAATTATGCTTATATAAACGAACTAATAAAATTTAAACGTAAAATCTTTTATAAATACAAAACTGGGGATTCTTTTATTTTGCAGTGAAAACACAGGTGGTTGAAGAATCGCTTCTATTTGATCAATATTAACTTGGGATGTATTATCCCTTTCAGGCCATTTAAAACATTTTCAATCAATTCTTTCTGCATACTGAATTGTAATCTCGTTAAAAAAATGTCCATTGTACCTTTCCAACAAACCTTATATTCCGTTAAGAACCCAGTCATTTACTTTTGGGACTCCCGTGATTTTTTTTTTAAAAATTACTTGGTCTACTTATGTCTACTTTTGTGTTGTTTATTTTGGCCACTTATCCCAAATCGGCTTGGGTCAAGTATCCCTAGTAGCACTTTTTTTATTAACCCCAGAACAAAGTCATTGGCTAATAATTACATTAGCCCTATTATGCACGTAATTGTAGCTGAAATCATGAACAAACAAGTAAGCAATGAAAAAAATCTGTCCTTTAAACCAAAAAAAGCTGATTAAACATGATTATAGTTTTGCATAATTGTTTCGTGGATCTAATTCCTTACCAAACAAAATCTTTTCTTCAATTTTACTTCCTGACAAACCAAACGCAGGTTTAATATCATTGAACCAACCTGACCAGTATATCGAAAAATCTTACGGCACCAAAAATTTACTTTCAGTGCATAAAAACATATTTCTTCATATAGCTTAACACATACGCAATGATTCAGCTGGTTGTTTTCACCATGTGATCAGCTGAATGAAAGGAAAGAAGTGATGCCACTTCCAACTCATAATTTTTTTTCAATTCCAAGAAAAAAGCATTGGGTCATGTATCCCTATGGGTCAAATGTCCCTAGTTCCCCCTACCAAGCATATCAAATAGTGTATATTATCACATTATTAAAAAATTGAAAATAATTCTGAGGCTAAAACACAAATAAAATCAGCAATCCGAAAAGAATTTTTATTATTCTTAAAGTGCTGGGAATTATAACAACGAATGTTAAATGCTAGTTTCTCTGTTTGGAAACTATCACTTCGTTGAACTCCAATTTCACGCCCTGTATTCCGTTTATTAAATTTAACGCATCCACGCTTCTTTCTATCCGAATTTCTCTATTTCTGATCTGCATACAATTCTTTAAACGCTTAAATTAGCTGCATGAACGAAAACGCATGTTTATGCTAGATAGTTTCTCAATGGAAGTAATTGTTTGAGTAATATCCGAAAACCTTCCACTTATTCACATTCCAACAATACGCAGATTATTAAAATACGCAGGTGACTATTTTTAGTTTTATTTATTTTTATTTATTTTAATTCATCGATAAATACCTTTATTTTAAAAATAAAGGAGTGAATGCTATTTGATTTATTGACGGATTTTTTTAAAGAAAGTTAGCATTCATTATAAGTTATTTAACTTTAGTATCGAAATTATTAAAAAAATATATACATATTTAGTAAGTGTGCGTAAAAATTACAAATAATATTTGATTCACAAAATTTAATTATTAAGGTTTGAATTTCTAGTTCAGTATTTTGCTTCATAATTTTATCGTACTGTTCGACAAATTCAGAACACAAACAATTAGGAAAAGCTTATTTCCTGAAAATTATATAGATTATCCAATCTCAAAAAATTTAACTCAATAAACAAATTTTGTCAGTTGCGTCAATTTTTCATGAGAAGTACAATATCTTACTTTAAAATTAAATACCGCTAATTTTAATTTTGCTTAAATAAACATGCATTATTTATTTTATGTGTTGACAATGTCAAACAACATATTTTCGTAAGTGGCAGTACACTTGCACGTACACCTATTCTTCCATTATTAAACTTCTAATATTATAAAGTAAAGAATAATCTACATGCTTGATTTTAAATATTAATTAAGATACGTACCATTTGAAAATTTTTAATAACGTCATCGCTAGATAAAATTAATTAGCAAATACGCTATCAATTTTCGCTATCAATTTTCAGACTTAATATTAAATGAGAAATTAAATGGTGACTCTTAAATTAATTTTTTGCGATACCAAGCAGTAAAAAAAGTGGTAATCGGATTTTTTTGATAAACTTAATACTTATTACAAATTAATTATTAAGCATTTTGTTTCCAAAGGTTTTTTTTAGTTTTTTTTCAGGAAATAAATTTCCTATTTGCTTAATATTTATCTGAAATTAAGATTTTTTATTTTACAAAAAAAACTCTTAAAAGTAATTGAATGAGTTGCATTGAGTAAGTTGTAAATGTAATTAATATATTTTATACATTGGTTAAAAACAAAACTAGAACATTCTTTTAAAAAAAAAGAACTAAAGTATTTTGAACGGTTTAAGGGTTTTTCTTATTGAAGCGGAAAAATTCTAATAATAAAACATATATTAGATAATTCATTAAAATGTTCACATCGCGTAAAAATCAATAAATGTTTAAACTCTTCAAGTACATTTTTATGTTTAAACTAACAAGTTATTGTCATAAGATAAATAATTGCTTAACGAATAAAATGGACAAATATGGTGTAGTAATTCATTTAATAAAATACGAACAAAAAATTATTACAAAATGGTTACAATAAAGTTGCGCAAGATTATATCCAATCGTATTTTTTTAATGTGTACTAGTTGTAAAAGAGATAGTTTTTGTTATCTATAATAAAATTGATATTTTCAATAATAAATTTTTGAAAATAAGAAAAAATACTAGAATTTGGAACTAGGAATTGGGTTAAAAGAGTTGAATAAAAAATTACAGCTGTCATCTACAGTTAGAAAGTCAATATTTTAACAAAATATTTTAGAAATAGTAATATTTTAGAAGTCCATATTTTACAAATATGTGCTGAAAATTTATTCAAATTGCTATATTAAAACTATTTTGTTTGCAAATAAATAAATAGCTAAAAAATAGAAGAACATGAGAAAGTAGTTTATATTTCTTTATGATGTGTGAAAAGTATTATATAAATTATGTGGTGTTCTACTGGTAATCCTGATGGAATTATATGTTTCATTAAAATCATATGTTTCACTAAAAATATTAAAGTTGACTTTTTTACGAATACATAATCCAAATATATGCATTTGCGAATTATTTACGAATTACTTACCAATACATAATCCAAAATATGCATTTAAATAACTATATATGCTCATGCAGACCGATCACTGCATGTCTTCCACACTCTTTCATAGTTTAAGTTACGTTTTTGTAGAAAAGATAATTTCAACAATTTGATATTACATTTAAAAATGAATCACCTTTCTAATTAATGAACAACTGTAAACAAACGTTGAAACGTAAATCGAATCACATATCTGTTTTCTGTTCTTGCTGGTTAGTAATTTTTTGGGGCATTTTTGGTGGTAACATATTTTCATATTCCTATATTCTAGTTTATGGTCATCATTTGGGAATCAAATTTAAAATCCGACTAAGAAGCATCCAAGAAACTCTTTTTAATTTTAATGATAAGGATAACAAACAAAATTACAGTAGAATCCAATTATCCAAAATCCAATGATATCGTTCTGATCTATCTATTAAACCAATCGTATACTAAACAGGTAAAAGTGTTACCTTTTCATTTATCGAAAAGCTATTTCTATAAAACAAGGTTTTTCCCAGCTTCAAAATCTATACAGAACCCTCTAAGGGATACACACAAATAGTCCCGGTCACCTGACTGTCAGGTTTTCCAGCAAACAATTGTTCAAATTTTTGATTTTGTGAATGAAAACTGGTGTCACATAATGCGGAAAACTAGAGATCTTTTGTATTTATATATTTGAAGTGAATAAATGTTTGATTGACTAAGCTTCAACATTTTGAACATTTCCCCTTAATAATCCTCACACAACTCATTCAGAAACTATGCCTAAGAAAAAATAATGCATGAAACATGTCTTCCGATTCCATCCATATAATAAATGAGTACCATTCCTAAAAGAAACATCCGTCAATAATTTACGATCCATGGAAAAGGCTTTCTGACTTTGTCAGGTGACGTGATCTAATTGGCTGATAACTTGAATTTCCCGGCATCTGCCTCTGACTATTGGATGGATGGCTATTAGGAAGGACGGTGGTGTAATTAACTTATTTTTTAATGGAGATCAGATCATGACCGAAGTTAACGTTGAATAGAAGTATTGATAGACTTGTACGGAGTAATTAATGTAATGGTTTTGCCAGAAACATGTCCCAAGTGTAATTATAATCAGTAAAGTTTGTAAAGTATTTTTTTAAGAACTTTATATCGATATTATATTTTTGACTCATTTACTAATGAAACAGTGGACTAAATCTTCAAAAGTCTTAAAATAAAAAATAAGCTTTAGTAGAAAACAATTAAAAGACATAATGGGTTTTAATAACAGTTTGCTTTTGAACTAAAAGTAATTTTGTTCCACAAATTCCTTTTTCGAAGAAAATTATTGCAAACTTTTAAATATTGCTTTTTCTTTTTCTTAGATACGAACTTTTTGATTTTTGTAAATCAAATACAGCAATTATATGTTCAATATACTCACCTTTAGGTGTTGTACAATCTTAAATGATTGGTTAACAATTGTTAATAAAAAAAAGTGTATAAAAAAATCTTATTACATATGCTTCTAGAAACATCAGGTTGATGAGATACGGGCAAATTGAACAGTGAAAAAGACTTAAATAAGTTACTTAAAATTTGAAAAGCCAAACTCGAAAACTAATTTCTAAGAACATAAAAAACCTTCTTGATTCGTAAGTAAACTTAACTAAATATTCTAATTATTATACATATTTCAATACAAATATATGTATTCAAATAAAAACATGATATTTTCAACCCTAAAAAGTCCCATACCAACAAAAAAAACCTCTCAAACTCAATGAAACTAACTGTTTTTTAAACTAAAAAACCAGGTGAACCGTAGGATCTCATCCCACATCAAATAGCTTTTTATTCTTCTTATCTGCGTTTCATAAAAAGCTTCGCCAATGCGACTCTTACGCTAATGACGGGTTTGGAGGGGTTCAAATGAGATCGCTAAGTACTTCAAGCGTTTCCCTCATTTGCAGTGATACGGACGCCAAACGCACTCAAGTGAGATTTAAAGCCATGATAATGATGATGTAAAGAACTTTCCTATGTATTTGAAACTGCAAAACTAGTGAACCGCAAAAGTCCAAATTTGTATCCCTTGGGGGAAAAGCTGGAAAGGTATTTAAGATTCGCATATTAATGTTAAAAGTATAAAATGTCTTTTTAGACTTTTTTTCTTGGAAATAATTTTTTGTTGTTGTTGCTTCAAATGAAACGATAGATATTGTTTTGGTCCGAAATTAAAAATAACAAATAAATGGCTAAGGTGGGGGACACTTCATTGTTTTCAATTACCAATCAATAAATCAATGCATTTCAATGTAATCAGGTACTGTGTAAAGACAGACTTTTGATTGGAATCCCCAGGGACACCGAAAGAGGGGAAAACCAAGAAACAGTTGGAGACAAACGATTGAAAAAAAACTGAAGGACGTGGGGACAACATGGCGGGAGGTGAAACATCTGGCCACCAACAGAGTGAGATGGAGGAACCTGACAGAGGCCCTATGCTCCAGCGATGGAATGCAAGAGGGATAAGTAATTAAGTAAAGTAATGTACTATGTAAGGTAATTTTAATAACTTTAAAACCTCATGGCAGCTACCATTTACACATGACCGCATTTCACAAAACATTTGTTATGCCGTCTGTCAGGTACTGGGAACTCGCAATTTTGAAATTTGTTCAGAAAGCCGTCTATTAAAACGTCTATAATTGACCTTAAACTATATTAAACGTTCTCATACAAAAGTTTATAACTTTTAAAAGTTTAATTTTTTCAAACTTATAAATATTTATTAGTGTCTACTTTGTTACTTTAATAAAAAAAACTAAATTACGCAACATTCAAACATTTTATACACTTCCATCAATAATTTTTTTCATTTCTGAAGAACTACTTTCCACAACGCGAAGCAAATTGCTCTACATATATTTCTGGGAAACGAATTGAATTCAACTGACTAAATTAGTAAATAGTATTTTTGATCGGTGTACTATAATTTGAAAGTTAGTCACAAGCACAGACGCCGCGTTGTCTAACTAGAGAGAGATTAGGTATGTTGACCGTTGCCGCACAATTTGGTTTATATTGTCGGGTTTGATTATAAGCTGAAAAGTATGCTAGCTTCTATCTTTAACTATTAGAAGATAGTCTAAATACCTTATTAACATTACAGCCAAATGTCAAATGATTAATTACATTTTATTTAATGTTAACGGTTATTGCTTACTTATTACAAAATTCAAAGTCAATTTAAAGTTATCATAATCATTTAAATTAGCGTCCAACACATTTTTAATATTTCTTAAATTCATATATCATAAATCATAAAATACTCCAGTATTTCTGCAAGTTTTGTGACCTTTCTCTTTCCATCAATGGAGTCAATGCGTTAAAAGGGCACTTTGTGACAATGAACATATTAAGTTAATTTTTTCTTTGATTTTTATATGTGTATGTAATTTGCCCAATTCAGAGTATACAAAGCGAACTGTTTTGAAGTTAAATACAAATTTATCAGCAATCTTTCGTTAATGTTTTTTTTGTAGTAGGGTAGTTTTTAGTCTTTATAGCAATATAGGTGGGTAAATTGTACGTTTTCAGGCTGCCTATTTCTAGCTTCCATGCGTAGCTTAAACACAATCAATTGCACCTCATATTTTTGAACCCTGGTAAAGTGACGAGGTCAACAACTGAGCAGGCCTCAAGCCTAAGCTTTGCGAGACATCGTACGTTACGCAACATCAAGATTTTTCAACTCCAGAGATTTAGCGAGTACGTATGCCGCAGTGTACTCAAATACAGACAACTACATAACACAAATATTCATGCCCATAGGATAGAATATTATGATCCCGGGACCTTCTCACTGCCTGGCCAGCTCCTTAACCATTCGGCCACGAAGTCAGCTATTAAAATGTATTTTAAAAACAGCTACCATTGTACCATTCTTATTTCAGTATTACAAACTATATTAAAACCATTCTCATCCTAGAAAGCACTGATGACGTTTATTCCAAATGATATACTAGAAAAGCATCTCATTTAAACTGGACGCAGCTCTGAAGCGATATAACTCTTTGAGCTAGTTAATTTTGATACCGCACTCTAACAATAGTCACGTGATAGCCATTCCTGTGCAAAACGTCGTTATCTTGGCTCGCAAGGCTGCAGGGCTACCTTAAACTAATATGGACCACTGCAAATTAGAGACTCAATTTATGGGTCTAGAGTAGGAGGATCCAAATTATTTAATAAGTAAGCGTTTCGCTGCACTTTAATCGTTTCGAATTAACCTTCTCTGGCGGGATTCTAATGGTGGGGTGTGAATCAGGACTTGACTTGGAGTGGGGAGAAAGGGCATCGTGTTTTAGAGTTTAGTTTGGTTTGACCATTTACAGCAGTTTATTTTACGCCTCCGAAAGGAGCCATAATACAGTCACTTACGCCCCGTAAATTTGAAACATGGCCAGGAGACGAGGTAGACACTTATACCGACTCTCAACAGAACTTTTAGTGATTAGCTATTGGAACTTGTAATTCCGCAGATTTAAAAGGCACCTGTGTTCCAGTGTATTTTTGGATCCCAGTTTATTAAATGTGGATATTTTTTTTCATTACTACCATAAATATTTTTAGAGGATGACCTAGTTTAGTTATAGTTTATAAACTCAATATAATTTATCTTTTTCAAATGTTTTCGACTCGACCCCGACTGCCCCGATTGCACGGTCAGACAACGGTGTTGTACTTTTATCCCATGTAAAATAAAATATATATATTATTTTTGACTGTTTATTTACTGAGAGTGAAAAACTCACTCAAAAATTGTAAAAAATTAAATTAAAAAATATATTTATTGTTTCTTTTATAAAATGCGAGTTTATGATTATAAGTAAGGTTAAATCACTATATATTTAATATAATAAAATAGCAAGTTAGAACATGAGAAGGTATATCATTAAAATTTTGACTACATGTTCTGGTTCCCATTTTAATACCTCAGCATTGATCTTCATTCATTAATATTCAAATTCCAGAACAACTTATCACGAATACAATGCATCTAATTTATCATAAAAATATCCGGACTCGGACACTCAACCTGTCATTTCTATCAAAGGAATTTCATTGTGAATGCAATTTTAACGCGTCGATAAAACTTCCCTAACAATGCATTTTAATTGGGGTGTCGGCATCAACCGTCCGTCCTGTCCCACGTTCGTCTTAGCAACTAATAATGGTATTAGAATGCATGGAAAGCCGTAATCTGGCATTTATTGCAGAGCATGTAATGTCATCTTAATTCCATTGGTTTGTAGGTTAGAATCATGGTTTAAAAAATCCTTTGTTAGGCAAATATTAACTTTCATAAAAATAAATATATTTCTTTTAAAAAAGATAATTCAAGAATATGGTATATAATGTATCATTTCGTTATTGGTATAAAATTATAAGATCATACAACTATCAAACAAATTATATATATGTTATGATAATTATTTGTTTCGACGTCAGGCAACAGTATATGTAAATAGAACTATAAAAATAAATGGATGAACACATTCAAATTAATTCTCTTTGTACTTTTCAATGCATTTTTTTTATTTTTAAAAGTACTTTAATTGGCGACAAAGAAAAACAAAGTAGTATTTACTATGCTTCAAATTGACATTGGTTTCGCAAGAACGTAACTTATTTACAATTTTCTTACTTACGGACATGAATTAATTTGGAAATCTAAATCATGTAAATGGATTCACCATGTATAGCTAATAACTCAAAGAATTCTTGACTACGTTCAAGGAACTTTTAACAAAAAAAATATGATGATTCTACAGTAAACCAAAGTGTAATAGTGAACGAAAAACAAATTACGAACTCCAAAATCAGGTCAATTCAAGATAACAGCTAGAGTCCAAAACAATTTTCAACCCAGACCACATAGAAACCGTTTAACCTCATAATCTAGAACACATTTAGAACAACAAAATTTAAAAGTATCGCATTTTTATGGGCTCGTCACATTTAGGCACGTTTAACTATTTATTACCTAATTTTATATTACTTTTTTAATATGTAAGCATCAGTAGTATAGGTCTGTTGATATCTACCTCACTTTCAACTGACTTGTCAAGTGTATCAAGTCTGTGCTTGGTGGAGAGCGTCCAACGTTTCTCCCTGTGTCAAGTGTGTCAAGTCTGTGGGTCGATGTAGATGGTTCAACGTAGTGCACTAGCGACTTGTCAAGTCTGTGGCTAGATGTAAAGAGACGAAAAATATAAAAGCCCTCTCGCAGCTTTTTTTCTATTCATTTACTGATTTGCACTTGAAGAAGAGTGTCGTGTGAGCTTGACTGCGACTGTTGTGTTGTGTAAACATTAAAAAATATTTTTGAGTAGTGTGTGTTTGAAAAGGGTGTTGATAGAAAATGGCGACTGTGAACTGGAGCGAAGTGTCACGAGCTCCTGAACTGACGGAAGACCTCATAAGAAATTTTGAGTCTGCTGTGGATTGGTCCCTTATTTCTCATTACCAGAGATTATCTGAGGATTTTATATAAGAATTTAAAGACAAAGTGGATTGGGACTACATTTGTGCTTATCAGAAACTCTCTGAAAAATTTATGATTGAAAATGAAAATTTGATAACTTGGTCTGCGATATCCAGACATCAAAAATGGAAAAGGATTATTCCGAAAGCGAAACTGTTCGCCACTGACAGCAGATGTTGCTCAACCACTTTCACTTTTTAATGAGATCCGTGACATTGATTAAAAGATATGACGCACTCTAAATTTATACAGCGGCTCTATTTCCAATGGAAGATAAAACTCACAGGCGCATCGCATGAAGCGTAACGGTCGGATTTTTCTGAAAGTGAAAGTATTTACAACTGCAGATGTTCACAGCATGCATTTTCGATCGTGTCATTGTTCGTACCTATTCTTTTGAACAACATACGACACCGGTCGACGCTTGAGCGCTTATGTTCTGTTATACTGGAGTGCCGTTTACACTCAAATGACAGCTGGAATATGACTATCAAACACGGCTATTTTTAACCGATCGCTTGTGCTTCTAATTTTTAATGATAACAGATGTACACCCTATTCTTTTGAACAACATGCTGCACTCGGCAACGGTCAACTCTTGACCGCTTATGTCCTGTTACTTGTGGATCAGTGAACACGACAGACTTCAACCAACACATTATTATTTTAACAATTTACCGACTTTACTGATTGTCAACGGTCTTTTACACTTCACGAATACAAACTTTTCAAACGTTGTGACTATTTGGAACGTAAACCCTTCGCCATATGACACATAGACAGTTACTCAAGAGAACAGCTGTGTTCCACTGTTCACTCTCCAGTTGACTTTTTCAACGTACAACAGCCCAACACACCAACGCTCTCAAAGCAAACGTTAGAAATCACCTCTTTACATCGAGCCACAGACTTGACACACTTGACAGGGCACAACGGTAGATGCTCTACATCGATCACAGGCTTGACACACTTGAAAGTGAGGTAGATATCAACAGACCTACACTACTAGCACATATCTACAAAATTCAAAGCGGTATCTATATAAAAGGAAAGTCCTGACTACCTGACTCACTCACGTATTAATGCCCAGCTCAAACCACTGGAGGTACAGCTACCAAATTTTTGGAAAATATTCTTTTTATATCGTAGACGTCATTTAAGAAGCGATTTTTTGAAATTCGAACCCAAAGAGGTGAAGGAAAGCTAAACGTGGGCCGATTTCTCCATAGGAATAGCATTGTAAGATTAGAATTTATACTTTTTAATTGAATTTAAAAGAAATTTCAGCGTGAACGAAAATTAAGAAAAAACACGAAAGAGCAAGTGAGTTTAATTTGTAGGATTTTTATTTGAATATCATTATTTTATTTTATTTATTGAATTTAAATCTTTGATTTTTTTATACCGAATTTAATTTAATTGATGTTTACAAATGGTAAGAAATGAAGATATTTTTACAATGTCTCATGACAGTAAAGGCAATAACTATACTAGATCTGATGAATACTTCTAAGAAATGTCAATTCTCTCTACGTATAGCGTATGTACTTAAAGTTTATGAAACTGGAAATTTGGTACAGCTATGATATAATGACCGATTGAATTGTGACATTGGCGGCTTTTGGCCAAGTTGAAAATTTAACGTAGGGTAGCTATTCCCATCCAGTTGTATGGGTTAGGGTTAGTTTGAATTTTCGTCTCACTAGAGCTATATACGAGGGCTATTGGCCACGGGCATCTTAATATGGAACCACACCAAGTGACGAGCCGACACCTGAGTAGGCACCCAATGCAACTTTTACATTGTACGCAGCGTCGGGACTTTGAAAAATATTTAACGTGCATTCCCGCCACACGGGGACATTCGTCGGAAATTTTTGGCTGTATGGCGCGTTTATAGGTCGGCAGTTATTTTGACGATGCCCGGACCCGAATGTGGGACATATCGCATGCAAGGCCAACACTTTACCGACTGGGCTACCGTACCCAGCCCTGTCGAGTGGTCGAATATGGAGTGGAATGTTTACCACATTTTGGGCATTTTCGGGTGTAGGAGGGCAAATAGAAACTGGCTATTATATCATAGCTATTCGGACAATTTTAACAGGGCCTATGGGAAAGCCCTCTAACTCCGAGAAGGGCCTGGATACAACCGGACTTCTTTTTTTAAAACTAATGCTGATATTAGAATGGGAGGAAATGCAGATCAGTGGAGATAAAATATATTGGTAAAAAATATAGATTTACATTAAAAAAATCACCTTTTTTAAGGGTACATCCGTGTAAAGCCGGGTTTATAAAGCTAGTTTTTCTATAAAATTGCATAATTTCATTACCCATGATTATACTTTAATACTTTAAATAGGCAAAAATATAATACCAGAGACATTAAATAGAATGGACTGCGCATTGGCAAACCTAAAGGCGATCCCCTCATGGTCACGTGATGGGGTAAGATTTTACCTCATCACGTGATCGCGACCATTTGGCGAGTTTTTTCACAACTACTTGAACATATGAGGCCGACAATCTGGTGGTATGAAAAATAAGTTGGGAAAGGAACAAAGATGAATTTCTATTTCGGTGAAAAAGATTGCTATTTTTGGCAACTTATCGCAGTTGGTTTAATAAAAAAAAAGCTAAACATTATTTTTTATAGTTATATTATCGTGGGTCTGATCAATGCATGTGGCGCAGAAGGCTAATTCGAATTTTTACAGAATATTTTTATCAAGAAAATAATCCCTGACCTTTAAATGAGCTTATAGAAAAATTTACTCTAATCAAAGTATAGGCTTTTCGGAATAAATTACTATAAATATACCTATCTAAACAATCTTACCTGTAAAGTATCACAGATCTTTTTAATTTATGTTTACATTTTATAAACTGCACAAAAATTAGGCATCTAACAGAGAAAAAACGAATTGAAGCAGATATTTCTTATTGAACACAACAGCAAACCCACGTGACTTGGACATTGATGTGAGTCCCCATTGCGGTTTGCCAGGCTAGTTTTATCTGATTTTCAGGTCTGGCGACAATTGGCATAGTTCTAACGAAACCGTAGCGATAAGTTGCCATATGTTGCAACATTTCTCCTCGTGGCGATTTTCATCTTTGGTACGTTTTTAGAAGCTGCTTGACTATTGAATGAGCAGTCCATTCTATTTATGTCTATGGATGATACTTGTTGTATATTACCACGTGAATAATACAGCAAGTGTAAATCGTTTTAATTGAAAATTCAATTTCGTGTTGGCAACAACTGATTTTAAAAGAACGAGACAACTCTTTCAGGAAGAAATTCCGTTTGTAAAATAAGTTTTGCGTATTTTAAAACGTTTAAAAAAATTCTTAAGCTGTTATGGAAAGCCTTTTTAGTTTCATTAGTTGTAAAAAGATAGCATCTCTCCTGAAATATGTCGTCAAATTCTTCTGAACAAGTGATAAAACTTGCCACATCTTGCTACGGCCACGGTTTGGAAGATCTTTTTGAAATTTTCACATCTGCCAACGGGAAGGACGGAAAGTTAACAAGTGATACAATGCAGCAATGGATTAAGAAGGCCGAGATTCCTGATATCACAGAAGACGACGTTAAGAAGTATTTTGGGAGAGATGGCGGATTGGACTTAGACGAGTTTCAAAAAGCTGTGGAAAAACTTGCTAATGAAAAGAAACACGAAAAAGAAATTATTGTAAAGGAACTGAGTATTCTATTTTTGATGTCCATATAGTCTTACAGTGACGAAAAAGAGTAAAAATATGTATTTTCAAATTCAGAGGCACTCAAATATTTTCAGGAACAACAGTATTCGTTTACCATATTGCGGAGTGTCACCCAATTCCTAAACTGTGACGGTGTTTTTACTTGTGAACAGCACTGACAACTGAGACGTTAAATAGATCACGACTACTTCTTTAATGGCGGCCAAAAGAATACAAATTCTACAAACAAAGCGTTGCTATGACACCGGCTTCACAACACAACGACTGTTGCCACTCGCATCCTAATTATTGATACACAACATACTCCCACCTTTTGTCTTGAGATAGCAATAAGACAAAACCTTCTTAGCAATGATTACAATTCTCGGATACCCTAATATCAATCTAAAGCTAGAGTTCGACTAGGAGTCTAGGTGCAGCTCACAAGTTCAGCCTCTCCAACGGTTTCACTCGTCGGCCACATCTAGTTGAGTAGGTGTCTTCGCTAGGTTCGAGTTCGGGCGTTGGTTCCATCTCGAGGTCAGAGGGCTTCCTTGGTTTGACCGAACATGTTGGAGTACCGAATTCTTGGCGAGGATCGTCGCAGAGGTTGTCCACAGAGCCAAACTCCAAAGGATAAATTCGCTGGAGAGGTCGTACAATTTCTCCAGTGGCTACTCGTAGCTTGGCAACCCGTTCGACCTTGTCCTTGCCTGGAAACAACTCAACTACTCGAGCCAAAGGCCAGTTCATCTTGTTTGGGCTCCTAGCTTCGACCAAGACAACTTCTCCTGGGGTTACGACCCTTCTTTTTGAGCTAGATCTTGGATTCCTTACTAATTCTCCTAGATACTCCTTGTAGAAACGTTTTCGTAAATTTAGTCGTAGACTATGAAGATAGCGTACACGTTCCAAGTAAATGCTGAGAGTCGATTAAATCAAATCAATAGTTTCCCGTTTTGTTAGGTCTTGAATGAAGTGAGCAGGCGTAAGTGGCATCAACTCATCGGGATCATTCGACAGATACGTAAGAGGTCGACCATTAATAACTGCCTCACAGTCGCAGAGTAACGTCAACATTTCTTCATAGGTGACACAGGCTCTGCCTAAACACTTTCGTAGGAGCTCTTTCACGCTACGGATCATTCGCTCCCAAAATCCACCGTACCAGGGGGCTGAGGGTGGGCTAAACATCCACTTAATTTTCATCAGAGCGCATTCTGTTTGTATGAACTCCCAATCCAAAGATTTCAGAGCATTCGCTGCCCCTACAAAATTCGTTCCGTTGTCTGTATACAGGGTGGAACAGCGTCCTCTCCTTGCCCAAAATCGTCGTAACGCCTGCAAGAAGGCTTCTATGAAGAGAGAGGAAACCAACTCCAGGTGGACCGCCCGATAGACAGCACATGTGAAGAGTACAATCCAAGCTTTGCTTCCTCCTCTTAGGGAAAGGGGACCTGCGAGATCAGCTCCCGTTACTTGGAACGCGGCAACTCGATTTATTCTATCCGGAGGTAATGGAGAAGGATCCGGGTTCACGTTCTTGGAGGACAACCTCTTACAGGGCACACATTTCCGCAGAATTTCCCTTACTACCTTCCTTCCTTTGGGAATCCAAAATCTCTCCCTCAATTTCGCTAGCGTTGTCAGGACTCCGGCATGCATAAAGGATCTGTGAGTGTACGTAATCAGTGTTCTCAGAAGTGGGTGGTCAGGTAGAACTATGGGTCGAGTGAAATCTTCCGGATCTTGACCGAGGATAAGTCGAGTCTTGACTTTCAACATTCCATCTTCTGTGACAAATTGCATCGTATTTTCATACTTCTCGCGTATCTCAGAGGGCCACTCGGACTGCATGATTCTGATCAAAGTATCCTCTGCCTTTCCAATTTCTTCCGCTGAAATCCCTCCTGACAATCTAGGAACGCTTTTCTTAATGTTGTTGCAGAATCTTAACACATAGGCAGTCATTCGAAGAATTCTTGTGTAGTTTGAGAAATACAAGAATCTATCTCCAAACTTCTCGTCGCCTTGAGTGGCTAAATTTGCTACCACTGTCTTACGACGTTCTAGGAAGGTTTCATCCGGCACAGACATCTCAGATCTAGGCCAAGATTGTTCCTTTTCAGCCAACCACTCTGGCCCCTCCCACCATCTATGCCTAGAAAGGTCGAGCCAAGTGCATGAACGAGATGGTACATCTGCAGGATTAAGCTCACCCGAGATATGTCTCCAACTACTAGCATCCGTTAGCTCTCTAATTTCTTTAACGCAGTTGCCCACAAAGGTGTTCCACGGTTCCTTCTTCTGTATCCAGGCCAACACGACCATGGAATCCGTCCAGAAGTAGGTTTTCAGGGGCAAACCTAACGCTTCTATTGTAGACTTGTACCGCCTCGCTGCTATTGTTGCTCCTAACAACTCCATTCTCGGAATAGTAGGCTTATTCATTGGAGCAACTCTAGATTTAGCAGACACCAAACTTATAAAAACCTTCCCCTGTTCTTCACATCTTAGAAATGCACAACAGGCATATGCCCCGCCGCTGAGGCATCAGAGAAAATATGTAAAGTCGCTTCTTCTATTACTCCATAGAACATTCTTCGGGGAATAGAACACTTCTCTATCATAGCAATGTGCTTGTTCCAGCTATTGAATTTATCCTGGAGGTCTTCCGGGAGCGGTTCATCCCATCCTAGGTTTCTTCGCCAGGCTTCTTGGAGCACTAACTTGGGAAGTAGCATGGCTGGACAGAAGAACCCTATGGGATCATATACGCAGTTCAAAGTAGACAGCAGCGTTCGTTTGGTGATTTCTTCATCAGATTTCACTATAACTTTTGGTTCAGCACATGATAACTCGTCAGCAATGCTCCAACGTAGACCTAACACAGATTGACTTTGCTCTACAGGTGTTGAGGTCCAGCAGCGTAAATCAAAGCAGCCTGCCTCCATTATTTCTCTTGCTTGATTCTTGAGAAGCTCAAATTCTTCAGCATTCCTAACATTAGTAACAAGGTTATCAACGTAAAACCCTTTTTTCAGCTTAGCAAGGGTAAAGGGAAAGGACTCCCTATGGAACTCCTCTAAGCTTAGATGGTGTGAAATGGTCGCATTCAGCAAGAAGGGTGAAGAGGTCAGACCAAAAACTACACGACAATGCCTATATTCAACAACTTCAGAGCATGTCGCATCCTTCCACCACAAAAAACGCAACACATTCCTATCTTCTGGTTATACAGTGATCTGCAAAAAAGCCTGCTTAATATCTGCTGTCACTCCCTTGGCATCTATTCGAAATCTGTTGAGCAATGGAGGTATTTGTTCTGTAAGACTCGTTCCAGTGCTTAAGCAGTCATTCAAAGAGGCGCATCTAGCTGTCTTCAACGAGGCGTCGAAAACTGGACGTATCTTAGTAGTCGCATTCGATAACTTAACCACTGGTCTGTGAGGCAAATAGTATGTCCCAGTAGTGTCTTCCGAAGGCTCCAGCTCTTCTACAATTCCGTCTCTCTTCCATTGTAGAAAGACATCATGGTAGGGCGACAGAATATCTTGACGAACTAAGCGCTTAGTGACAGCTTTCAATCGTGATAACAATTTCACGATTACTAGAAAGGGATGGGTGACCTGTCAACCAAGGTAGTGAGACTTCATAACGTTGCTCCTTGTTAATTTTGACAGTTTCTTGAAAATGAAGCAAGGTTTCTTCATTCACAATTTCCTTCGTCTTGTCTTCTATGGGTCGATAATCCCCAAAGTATCAAGGTCCCACAGCTTCTGAATGTGAAGATTTTCTAAACAAAGCGTCACCATACTGAAGACCTCTTTCTTCTCGCCAAGTCCAAGCACAGTCCATCCAAATAGAGTTTCTATAGCAGAAATACCTGAGCTGAGAAGTTCTACTCTTCCTGTTAAAATGCTTCCAATTACATCAGCTCCTAGAAGCACTCTTATTGGTGGAGTCTCAACTCTGTGGCGGCATTGCGCTACTTGCAGATACAGCCCTTGTGCGACAGCCGCTTCCAACCACGTTGTTAAGCTTGAATGTGGCAACATCAGAACTGGGCTTATAAAACTCACTGCTTGCTTGTGAACTCTCTCTTCTCTTCGGCAACGCTGCCGCCCCGGGATCGCGCTCGTTGATCGAGCTTGCAGTAACTCAGCATTGTTTATTTTACTTTAACTTAATTGTTTTGTTGTTATACCTTCGTTATATTTACCTATGTTATTTCAATAAATATTGTTACTCAAAAAGCGTACTTCTTGAACACACGTCAACACGTCAGACAGAACAGTTGCAGCATCCGACCATGGCGAGGAGTTAACCCGGCGACCCCTACGCCATAACTCCGACATCATTTAACTCTACTCCTCGAGATGCCAGCTCCTTGAGGATCGCTCCATCACGTATTCTAGGTATCGACGAGCAAATCTTGGTCTGATCAAGAAGAGTTAAAGACGTTGAGTAATTGTTGCTCAAGCCTTTCACTGTTATCTTGTAACTTCTGTGCTCCGTAGCAGGAGACACTCCTCCCCCGAACAGACCCTGCGTAAATACCTCTATCCCTGTGGGATGAAGCTTCAACTCCTGAACTAGACTCTTCTCCAAATATGATCTCTGGGAACCATCATCCAGCAGTGCTCTAACACAGACCTCTCTATCTCCGCTTCGTAGTTTTAGCATGATGGTTTTAAGATATATCTCCCTCTCACAAGGAATATTCGTAAGCAATACCTTCTGCTCTACTGTTCCTTTGTCCTTACATTGAAGACTAGATTCCTTTCGTAAATCAGGGCAGAGTAAGGCGTAGTGTCTTCGTTTACAAAGGAGACACCTTACTTTACTGTGACATTTCCTTGCCATGTGACCCGACTTGAGACAGACTAGGCAGCACCCTTAGCGCATTACCTGCGATTTCCTCTCTTCATAACTCAAGTCTGCTATCTTCTGGCAGTCATGACTTTGATGTGGGCGATCACAGAAAAGGCAATTCTTCCTTTCTTCAGAGCTGTTGACGGTGAGTGCAGCAGCAGTAGGTTCGTCTATTTGAATTGATTTTCGACCGTTTCGCGCTGTGCAACTCTCCTTTTCCTTTCCAAATCCTTCACGAGCCAAACTTATCATCTCTTCAGATTCAACCTCATGACGTAAGAAAACCATAAGCCGTTCAAGGGATCTTTGACTTGTCAAGTCATCAGAATTTTCTGAAATTCTGCTACGTTCCCATGCTCTCAAAACATTTTCAGGTAGACATGATTCGACAAGAGGCTCCAGAAAGTCAGCAAACTTTTCTTTGGTACGTCCCAAACTCTCCAGGGCTCTTAGCTTAGTCTCCAGCATGTCGTACAGGGATGCTAGATCCGGGGAATTCTTTCCAGAAGTAGTATTCTTCATGACAAGGGAAAGGAGATCCCTGACGTATATTTGCACTAGGAGATCTTCACGTCCAAATCTTAATTTCATCTGCTGAATAGCCTTTGGATAATTCTCTGCTGTTAGTGGGAAACTGGAAATTAATCTTGAAGCTTTCGAGCCAGGTACCATAGATTGGTACAAATATTGAAACTTGTCAATTTCGGATAGCTCGTCGGATTCATGAATCTTCGAAAAAATACTCCAGAACGTAAGATAATCCTTCGGGTCACCTGAAAATGTCTTTAGCTGGACCTTTGGTAGTCTAACCTTTAACGGATTTCCTTCTAAAGAGGCTCTGGAACAAGATTTTACATCTTTATTAAGGAAAGCTTCGACTCTGGAATCGAGATCTAAATAATTGTCTCTGTACACCTCGGCTGCATGAAAATCAGTTTCGTATTCGCCAATCGTCGACGGATCTTCTAAAAGTAGTGACGAGATCTCATTTTGCACTTCATCTAAACGATTGAACTTATCCTTAAATTGCGATTTCAATGCATACAGCTCTTGCACAACATCTTTGTCGCCAATCAAACACAAGTACTGTTTTAACTTATTTTCACATGTCGTAAAAGAAGTTCGTAAGGACTTACGCTTTACTTTCAACGCATCCATTTCCTTCAAAAGTCCTTTGTCACGGACGCCAGATATTGCGGAGTGTCACCCAATTCCTAAACTGTGACGGTGTTTTTACTTGTGAACAGCACTGACAACTGAGTCGTTAAATAGATCACGACTACTTCTTTAATGGCGGCCAAAAGAATACAAATTCTACAAACAGAGCGTTGCTATGACACCGGCTTCACAACACAACGACTGTTGCCACTCGCATCCTAATTATTGATACACAACAGTAACTAAAGAATATTTCAAATTTTATGCGGAAAATTAAAAAATAATAAAGTACACTTTAATTTTTTAATTTTGATTTTAAAAATAAAGTGTCTAGCCTTAACTGTATTACCAGTAAATTTACAGATGACCAATTCTAAAGTGCATAAAAATATTTAAAATAAAATTGGTACAGCTAACATGATAAAATGACCGGTCTGTTCATTGGCGACGTTTGGCGATCTTGAAAATGTAACACAATCTTGCTATACCTATTGAGAAGCATGAAATATGAAGTAAGATGTTTACCACATACGGTATATATTTTTATTGTTTGGATACGTAACGCAAATAGCCACATTAAGACCGGCCAATATACCATAGTTGTTCCATAAAATCTTTTTTTCAAATAAAGTCAAATTTCAAAGTAGCAGTTCTTTTCCAAACGCAATAGTTAGAACCAGTTTTACCAATTAGTTACCAATTTTAGTACAGAATATCGCACCGTACGCGGAAAAGAGACCTATCGACCAAAATTGACTTTTTAAGATAACACTACTATAGGATGCAAAATTTTGATATCTTTCGATTGGTGCAATCGGCATAGCGATCCGAGCCCTAGTTAGGCTGCTATTAATAGATAAGTCTTTCTTTCGCGTTCGTTTTGGATGAAAATGAGCGAGAAAGAAAGACCTATCGCACCTGGCGTTTTTTTGTTTTGCGTTTTGCAGCTGCGGCGGCGATGAAGTTAAGTTTGAAGTGCTTAAATGGAAAGGTTAAAGTCGGTTATTTATTTATTTTCTTTGTTCTTTATTTGAAATACCCAATCAAAAGTTCTGTTTTGTGGTATTTAGTACAATAAATATATATAAAAAAATTCATGTAATAGTTGTAGATTGCAAAATGATATGTCAATATGTGTAGATATATTTTTCAAATTAATATTTTAGCAAACGATAAATTGTTTTAAATCGTTTTCAACGTCGGTATTTTACTATAAATCTAAACTCAATTGCTACAACTTGACAGTTTGCGATATAAAGTCAGGGAATTCAACAGTATACTTAAGGTATGAAGTTTCCTTAAAACTTACTTTTAAAATGTAAAACTTTTTTTATATTTTCATGAGTTTTAAAATGATTTTAAAATTTTAATAATGCTTCAAAATTTATTTTTGCTTTAATTTTAAACATGATACATAGTAAAAATTTAGATTGAAAGGTTTTTGTAGAAAAATGTGGATATCATTTCTTATATCTTGTAAGTCCTGATTTTGTAAAAGTGATTCGTTTCATAACACCTATTTTTTATATAAACAAACTTATGATTTCAATCATTTGAATATATTAAAATATAAAAATAAACATGACTTTAAAATAATATCGTAATTACATGATAAGATATAAACCTTATTACATAAACTTCATTAAATTGGTTAAACAAGCTTTTTGTTAAATTTAATTTTAAAAAAATATATTCTTATTGTTGATCAATATAATATTATATTATAAAAATGCATTAAGTAAATGAGTATTCTTCATAAGTATGTTTCCTTAATATTTAGAATGAATTTAGCAGCAAACTTTTTAGGACCGGTCTTCATAAGAGCCGTTTAAAGTTTTGGTAAAAATTCGAATTATCACAAAATCGTTCCAATTCTACCTAAATCAAAAATATTTGGCATGGATATCAGTTTTATGAGTATCAAAAGGTATGCATAGTCATTTTTTACTTTAAATTTGCCTTTGCTGAGATATTTTCAGATGGGTCTTTCTTTCGCGAACAAAATCGTTCAAATTTGTACGCGAAAGAAAGACCTATCTGAAAATATCTCAGCAAAGGCAAATTTAAAGTAAAAAATGACTACGCATACCTTTTGATACTCATAAAACGGATATCCATGCCAAATATTTTTTATCTAGGTTCATTTGGAACGATTTTGTGATAATTTGAAATTTTACTAAAACTTTAAACGGTTCTCCTGAAGAATGGTCTTTTTCGCGATAGGTCTCTTTTCCGCGTACGGTGCGATATATTCATCTTCGTTCCTTTTAATTCAGTTTTATTACCTCTAATTACCTAGTATAAAATTGAAGGTAATGAATGTATTGCGGTGAGGTTGAAATTTCTAAATCCAGATTTTGTGGTTTCTATACGTTTTGGAGAGTTTTGTTGGTATGCATGAATGTTAGAAATTATCATTTAAAAGCACCCAAATTTTGTCATTTGTCATGGCCAAAATTTAATGCTTGATTAAATTTACTCTTTCTAAAACGTAAAGTTTCAAGTTAAGGTAAAATTTTATAACTAATATAAGGACCAGGGACCTAAATTGCTAATTCTCTAAATAAAATTTAATGTTACTGTATGTAATCATACAATGCCATTAAGAGTAAAATGTACTTGCAGCATAAAATCCCACTTATTATTCCGCAGCTAATCTCACTGTTGCATTTCTCAACAAACTCACTCATTTCCCAACAAAATTCAAAAAATGCTTATGAAAACTTGTTTTTAACTAAAACGTAAAGTTTCAAGTTAGGGTAAAATTTTATAACTAATATAATGACAAGGGAACTAAATCGCTAATTCACTAAATAAAATTTAATTTTACTGTACCTAATCATACAATGCCATTAAGACTAAAATGCATTTCCAGCATAAGAGCATAAAATCTCACTCATTATTCTGCAGCTAATCGCACTATTGCATTTCTCCACACACACTCATTACCCAGCAAAGTCCAGCGCTAAAAATGTCCTTCCCATTAAAATATGCAGCCCCTAATGGTGATCCGTCGTCCGAATCGCCTGTGTCCAGCCCACCCGACGACATTCATTAAAGTCGGTCGATGCCGGACCAACTTTCCAAAGATTGTCGTCTGCTTGGAATGGCCGATAAGGAGCTTGCGGGGGTAACTCGTGTTAATGAATATATTTTGCAGAGTCCTCTGATTTAACTAATAGTAGAGGCCTTGGTGAGGAGGGATGGGGAGGGGGGCTGAAATGGCACTTCATGTGCAGCAATTTAATTATGGCCGGAGCTCGGACTATGTTCTGAATAGTTTGAGTTTCATTAGAATGTAAATAAGATTGGGGGTTCTGGAAGTTTTATCTCCTTAGGGGTCATTGTTAGTGGTTTCGGAAAACTTTAGATTTAGTTGAAAAGTACTGTTATGAATATTGTAAAGCTAAACTTTTATTTAAAAACTATATATTTTCTAAATGTTAAACATTAAATGTATATATGTCGAGGGGTTCACTTTTTGAAAATGTGAATGAGTTTATTGATGTTTTGATGTAAGTGAAGTTTGTAGAAACAATTACACATTCATTTCACATTCATTTTTACAAATACAAAAGTACCTAAAATACAAATATGGGAAAAAGGCATAACCTCTTCCTTCATAGACATTATTACAAAATAAAAACATATATATTCCAAATAAAAAAAATTTACAACAAATCTGCTTACTTTAAAAAAAATCAAATAGCCCATGGAAAATTTTAGCTTTTCTGAGCTCTACAATTCCGAGTTGATTGAAATTGAGAGTACCAATAACAGAATTCAAACTGCCTCACGTTCAAAACATACAAGTCGACATAAAAAGAAAACCAATCTGTACAAAATGCATGCGTGGCTGTTATATCTTTCTTAACAACTTCTCTCGCCGAGAAAAACTTTATCAGATCTGCACTTTGAAAACTCCCGTGCATCTACCATGATTGCCCGTTGTCTATTATTCAGAAAATTTGAAACGGAATTGCTCCTGTACCATGCCATTCCATAGAGTGAATCGTTATTTGGAAAGCACTGGTCATCGCTACTATTGTCTAAAGTAGGGCCCATTCCGTGTGTCAAAATTGCAGCTATGGGTGAGGTTTTGGTGTTGTTTCGTTTAATGAGACTTATAAGTGCGGTATTTGTTTGAATTATTAGTCACAGTTTTGTAATTGAGTTGGTTTCACAAAAGTTTTGGGATTATTAACAGAGTTATAATGCACTTTATGTAGTTGACTTGAGTATAAAAATGTAAGACATTTAACTACAATATGTTTAATACCATGGACAAAAAATCGGCTTTCGACGAAGAACATTTAATTATTATTCAATTGTAATAACATATTATAGCTATAATTATTACATGAATGTTTCCCAAAGACCAAGCAATTAGTTCTAAAGCAATTAGCAGCTAATTAGTTAAAGCAAGCAATTAGTTCTAACCATTACTCCTAAAGAAACATTCCTCCTAGACTACATAGATCTAGATTGGTGTATATTTATCCAGCAAATAAAATAAATTTGTCTTATTTACAAAGAAATTTATTGTTTAAATACAAACCTATATTTTCTTTTTAAATAAATTAGTTTTACTTGTGCACACAAACTATAAATATTCACATGCAAAGTATACAAATGAATATACAATATATTTATTTGAAATAAAGAAGATGATTCTACATCCGAACAATAATACATCGTTACAATTGTTCATAAATAAAAACCAAAACCGGTGAAAATTGCTTCAAAAACCTTTGGCACAAAAATATATTCAAGAAAATGGAAAATATAAAAAAAAACTTCATCTTCGAACCAAGTCAAAATAGTAAAAAATACAGAAACTTAAAAAGTGGAAAACCATGTTCAGAAATCATACAAAAGATGAAGAAAACAACAAAGAAAAGTTCTCCAACGCGCCGTCTTTGGAATATTTGAGGTCAAAGAAAACTGAAATATGAAGGGGGAAAAAAGACAGCCCCTTAAAATATGACGAAAACTTGAAAGCTAAAAAACATCCACACAATCCTTTCCTCAACTTTCTTCTGTGAAGAAAAGAAGAATATAAATATCGACGAACTCAAAAGATAGGTGCGCCCATGGATACTCCAACTTTTACCTGCGATAATACTGATATTCTTGGGGAACACTTCACTTATTTTTTCCCTTTCTCATATTTTCGCTTTTGTTTTTGTCCATAATCGATAAAGTTAAGTACAGGGCCTGGGGGAATGATCGATGAGCCTCTGATACGAAAATTCACTTTAAAGAACGCATGAATTAAAAGAAACCTCGACCGAGAAGTAATTTAGTAAAAACAAGGTTTTTCTATTATGTTCTCAATTATTTAGAAATAAATGTTTGGTAAAATAAATTCACCTAGTTTTTTGTTGCTCTGCATCATTAAAAAAGAATAGTTGAATATAGCTTCGAACATAAAACAAATTCAAATAAAAGTGTTTTTTGCGGTTTTTGATTCTACCTTGCGTAATATTATTGCGTACCATAAAAACGACTGCCTCTGCTGTAAAAGCGACGGAATTTTTTGTGGTTTAAAAATTCCAGAAAGACGAGCCCAAATTTTTACTGGAACACCATGGTTAATTTTGTCTTAATAATTTATATCGCACGTGTATTTTTTTAATTTTATTCAACCTACAATATAAAAATATCATATTTAATATTTCCATTAGATTTTGAAAAGCTGTTTTGCTCAAAAGTTTGGAACAAATGCAAATAACACTCATAGTTTCCACCAGACAACTGGCATACTAGCTTATGCGGCCACCAATTTTTACGTATTAAAATTAAAATAAATCATTGTCATTGCACTAGAAACGTAAAAATATCAATTAAAGAAACGCTTCATTTGTTAGAAATTAAGCATTTGTAAAAAAAATCGAGATTCCATGGTAGAACTAACAGTTAAAATTTTATAAAAATATATAGATTGGTAATAGTATTCTTTTAAAATGATCAGATACAAACTTATTTTGTTTCGACAGATTATTTAAATTTTTATGTATTTTTTGGAATTTATGATTTTCTGAAATATATATTAAATTCGCATAGAAAATAATTTCAAAACTTTCCTACAAACTCCACCAGAAAATTTTAAAAGATTCAGAACTAAGAGCACGCAAAATAATTTAAACTTTTAATTTTCAAGTTTCTGCATTGCTTAAATTATAAATTACTTCCTGAAGTACAAAAGTTTGCATCTAATAACCTCATCTAGCAAAACCAATAACAGATATTCTGGCGCACTGTCTTTACTTTTCAGATATTTCAACCATTTACCGATGGCGTTAAGTACATGTCTTCCAATTTCACACATCTGGCGT
The DNA here is from genome assembly GCA_019343175.1 of Oedothorax gibbosus. NCBI lineage: Eukaryota > Metazoa > Arthropoda > Arachnida > Araneae > Linyphiidae > Oedothorax > Oedothorax gibbosus. The sequence goes on from CM033280.1 coordinate 23,904,670, forward strand.
TTATATGTTCAAACTTCTCCAGATACCAAAATTAACTTTTAAGGTCATGATTGAAAGGTCTCTGTGAGAGTATACATGGACAACATTGACGAAATCTGGTCTGGTCGGTAAGATAAAATATTAACTCGCCAACTAACCATAACGAACCATTTAGTCTTCGTAAAAGCTGTTCATGTCCGAGTTACAGGAACTGTAAAATTGAACCTGGAGAACCAAATATTTAAACCAAATATTCATTTATCTATTTTAGAAAGCCTCAAAACCGATAAAAAAATATCTGATAATTTGGTAAAAGGATTTTAACTCATATTTTATAAAAAATCCTGCATTAACTTTTTAATAAAAAGAAAATTTACACATTGCTTAAAAAAAGTTTGAAGAAATCTGAATTTTGCAATTTCACCAACTAGACGTTTTGCTGTATCATCTTAAATGAGGTATTTGAAAGAATACCTCATTGAGTGAAACATATATTAAGCATTTAATTTTGTGTTTAAATAAAATGGCGTAATTCGTTTAATTTGAAGAATATTAATACGGAGATATTTTTGAACACCTTAATGACTTGAACTTTTTAAAATTGTTAGAAAACAGAATATTTATTTTATTTTCCTACAGAAATTCGTCTGAAAAGGTTCTGTCAAAGTGCATCTCAATTTGTCAAAAGATACCTTATTTTTATGCAAATAGGTAATATCACTGATATACATTACGTACTTTACGAACTGATTTTTTAATGTTTTGATTACAAGAAACTTTATATCAAAGTTGTACTAAGTGACATAGTAGATTTAAATATACAAACTGCATTAATTTCAGTTAATTTGAGATAGTAATGGCTTGCATCATTTTTGATGAATAAATTCTTACTCTATAGTTTATGGAATTGTGGCAGTTAGCGCGTATACTCAATACTAGCTCTCATGACAGCGTGGTTACTTAGGGCTTGCAAGAGGTTCCTCACTCGAAACCGGGTCGTCCTATACCTTTTCAGAAATATAATGCTAATCGAGCAGCAAAACAAATACAGACTTCTAAGTTGTAACATATAGAACTATTTGCACTTTAACAGCAATTTGTTGTATACTACAGTAAAATTGTCTTTGTAAACAAAATATTCCTAAACGATACAGACGTTTAGCGTACAATGCCCTAGAAATATCTATTACTTACGAATGTTTTCTGTGTCGCTTCGTTAAGGGAAAATTCTGTCTTCATATATTTTCAAAGCTTTACGGATATTTTCCGGAAACGATACTGCCAGAAATTGTTTGTAATATAACAGAGTTTTTTTTTGAACAGTTTGTTAGGTCCACTCTTAACAAAATAGTGATATGATTAGTTTTTAAATTTCACAAAATAGTACTATGATTAGTTTTAATATGTCACTAAATTGTACAGTCCTGCACAAAAGTTTAGACACTACATAAATATGATGCTTTACAAATTAGTATTAAAAGAGCAGAATTAATCTTTATTACACTTAAACATATGTACACTTGTATTCAAAAATATAATTTTGAAAATGAAAAAAACAAATATGTTGCGAATTAGCCGCAAACATAGAAAAAATGACGAAATTCCGTTGCACATAAATTTAGGCACATATCGATTTTTTTTTAATTTTTGGAAACAAGTGAAAAGTTTTAATAGTCAATAAAGCTTCCTCGTTGTTTTTTCATTGAAAACACAAGCTTTTGCAGGGTTTCAGGCTTTATACCATACCACGCTGCTTCAATGGCTTCTTTAAGTTCAGAAACTGTGGTATACTGCTTTCCGATGGCATATACTACTTTTGTAAGAATCCCCCATACATTTTCTATAGAATTACAGTCAGGACTATATGCAGACCAATCGAGAACCGAGATTTTTTTTGGATCGAAACCAATCTTTCGTTGAACTGGATGTGTGGATAGATGCGTTGTCTTGTTGAAACTTCCAGTTGGGTCCACATAAAAACTTCCAAAATAGTAACAAATTACTCTCGAGGGTTTCCTGGTATTTCTCTGAGTTTTGCTTCCCCTTTGTGAACGATAGGGAAGTCTGGCCGTTGAAAGAAAATCCCCCCCAAACCATCACTGAACCTCCTCCTTGACGTCGGCTAAACTGAGTCACAGCACCTTTACGAAGATCTTGCCAGTGGTAAGAAAACCCGTCTGGGCCATCCAAGTTCCATTTTTTTTTTTCATCACTAAAGATTACCTCTAACCATTCGTCACTACATGACATGTGTTGCTGAGCCCAATTTAGTCTGGCTTCTTTGTGATGAGACTGCAACCGTGGCTTACGTTTAAGTTTAGATTTTTTTAAAAATCCACATTCCACAATTCTTCTACGTAGAGTTTCTCTTGAAACCTTGGCGGCAATTTCATTTTTAATCTGATTTGCAGAGCAATATCTGTTTGAAGCAAGTTTCCTAATTTGCCTATATCTGGTTTGCTGGTCGCTCTGGGCCTTCCAGACCACGATTTTGCCTGGTATACATCACCACGTGCTAAAACTCTATAAATACCTCTTTTGGATCGATTTAATTATATTGAAATATCAGAAACGGATTTACCTCGGCTTTATAATTTCCAAATTCTTATGATCTCCGCAAACGAAAATTGCTTTGACTTCGGCATCCTTATCAGCAGTGAAAACTATTCCAAACCTTTTATAGCAGCTTTGAGACACTCCCCTTTGATAACGCAGTCACTTCCGCTCAAGAATTTGCATAAACATTACTTTTGTGTCTATACTTTTTAGGCATGGCAACTTTGCAAAATTTCGACTTGTTGATGTTAGACAATTTTATTTATTTTTTGTTCTGGATTTTTTTTTTCTTACGAGTTTAACAATATAAACTTAAAAAGAATTTAGTGGGAATTAATGAATACTATCGATATTTTCAGGAATTGCTTATGTTCCTAAACTTTTGTGCAGGACTGTACTATGATTAGTTTTAATATGTCACAAAATAGTACTGTGATTAGTTTTAGTATGTCAAACTTAATCAAAAACTTATTTTTCAAACAATATATACCAGTTAAATTTGATTTTCCAACGCAATATCAAAACGCTTTTGAAAGAAAACTTTTATACCTAGCTTCCATTTTCCTACCAGAAAACACAGATATTCTGGAACACTTCACTTACTATATCCCCCTCTTTGTTTTGTCCCATAAATCGATGGCGTTAAGTACATGTCTGCCATCTTCATACCCGCCAGTGATGATCGATGTGGTTCTGATACAAAAATTCACTTCAAAGACCGCATAAATTAAGCGAAAGTTCCCCGATCGTTAGAGCAGACCTATTCCATATGGAGGTGAAATTTCAATTGAAACTCGCTTCTTGCGTGGCTGCAGGCTAACAATAAGGTAAATTGGTTTCTTCCAATTTTTTCTGAAAGGAAAAGGTTACGTCATTCGCAGGTAAATCAGGAAATAGAATTATCTGATATATGCGATGTTGTTTTGAGGTTTGAACTCTCCCCTGAAGGTAGTAAGGGATATAAAAAAAGGTGTTCTGTGGACTTCGAGAGTGTGAACTTTAGGATGGAAGCTCATTTCCAATTAATGGTTTTTCGATTTGGGTTTCCTTCAATATCATTACAAGAAAATTTATTGATAAAACTATTTTTTCGAATGGTGCCTAAAAGGGAATGAAACATGCTTTGAGGAGATTGTAATAGGTTTAGGGTTCTTATTATTTGTAAAATCTATGAAATTTAGCAGGTGTCTTTTACATAAAACCTTTGACAGCTTTTTATAAAACTGCAATGTTAAGATACTTGCATTTCAGTTTATCGACGTTTGAAGAAACTAACGTAACTAAATTAAATTTAAAAATTACTACAGTGTAGTACAAACTGTTCGATAATTTATTTTAAAATATATAGAGCGCAACAATAAACCTACATGCGTGAATAATCTGTAATCTTTAACATCATAGTAAATCTAATAATAATATATTTATTTATAATAAAACTAAGCTGAAAATTGAACATGATGAACAAAGATCCAGAGCCTGTATTTGTTCTATATCATCTACCGTAGAAGCCTAAGTCTCTGAAAAGCCAGGGGAATTATATTTTTATAACCACGGTTTATTCGTGGAACATATAACTTACAGTTTCACAAAAAAACTATATGTTTATCATATTTATTTTAAATCTACATTATTATATGACACTTTACTTTAGTTACCTTTACAATATTTCATATTTATGATACCATATAAAACAACGTAAATTGATAAATACTTCAAAGTATTTAATATACCCTAAATTAAGTATTAATTAAGTAATTAAGTATTAATTTAAAGTACCCTAAATTGCCTATTGTAAAATTTTACCATAAAATCTATGTACTCCGAAATGGCGTTAAAACATTTTTTCTACTCCATTTCAAAGTTCAACCAATATTATTATTATTCATAGATAACATAGCAGCTACATATAAATTTCAGATTTCAACCAATATTATTACTTTTCCTGGATCATAGTAATTCCACATAAATAACCATTATAAGAACCAAATTCACATTTTAACTGATAAAATGTGAAGTTGGTTCTTCACATTAAATCAGTTGATAATAATTTTAATGATAAGGGATTTCTTTCTTTTTAATGGGGATCCAAACTTACCTAGTTAGCTAAATATCTAATACATAGTTGCATAAATAAGATTTTTGCTTGGGCCTATTATTTTTTAGCACTGTATTTAATTAGAAGGGTTGATATATTTGATACTGTTGTTTTAATGTCATTTCAACACATCTAAATATCAATAGGCTGAAAAGAAGTATTGATAGCAGTAAATCATTTAAGAAATGCTCAAAAATTATCTTTCTATTATTTATTCTATTATTTATTTTGTGTTTTTCATTATATCTCTATATCTCATTATTATTTACCTAATCGCGATTTATATTTAAGAATCTATTTGAAATTTAAAAAACTGCCCTACAATTTTGCCTTAAGATATAATCGCCTTCAAAAATGGACCGAAGGCTTACCCTGCAGGCATCCAACTTCTTATTTGGACTAGGTCATCCACCGTGAAGCCCATCGGAAGTCAGGAAACTTTCGCAAATTCGATTTTATCTGGTCGTTTTTAACCGGCCTCTTAAAGAAGTAACTTTCAAGAGACTGATTCCATTTCCGAGGGGCCTTAAGTTGTTTCTTTTCTATTCGAATTCCACTTTGATTCGGTGGAATCGGAAGCAGAGATTTTATAAGTAGAAATCCGGAATAGGAATGAAAGCTCTTGTAGTGGATAAAGAGCACCTAAATGAAATAAGGAGGTAAGCATTTATTTCTTATTTTGTTGTTGAAAAAAGTCGATGGTTGTCCATTGTGTAATCTTAGAACTTCTTCAAGTGCAGGTTCTTAAAAGTAGTTGAATAGTAAATAAAATGTAGAAGAATATGAAAAGGTTTGAGATAAAATTCTGAGATAAGTTTATTTATTTGGTTTTTGCTTCTAAAATTTTGTAATATTTTTTGAATTTTTAAATGAATTGTCATTTACTTCCAGTAAAAATAGTACTGATACCCAACAGAACTAAACTTTAAATATATTAAAAACAACTTTTCATTTGTTGAAAGAAAAAATTATCTTTCAAAAAGTAATTCAAGAAATGTAATATATAGATAATTACCGATTGAATAATACTCATTAACGACAATTGGCAAGAAAATAATTGCCAAAAGTTGCCTCAAATAAGTAGGATTTATGTTTAAGTCAATGTAAACAAACAAAACAAAAGGTAAATTAAGACCATAGAACTGAAAGTTTAAGTATGACAAATTAAGTGACACAAAAAAAAAGAATTTTTAAAAATTTAAAGTGAAAGATTTTATTCGCTAATGAAGGTGTTAAGGGTTTTCACAAAAGAGTCGTTAATGGGTAAATGAATGCAAGTTTATTTACAACCTGATTAAATTTAAATTTATATAAATAAATTTAACACTGACACTAAAAACTAGTGAAAATCATAATGAGTATTTATATTAATTAGATTAAGAATAATTAACCAATTACAGAAATGTAACTTCACAATACCATAAAAAGTAGTTAAGTTACTGTTTAAAATTAAATTCTTAAGGAAAACAAAGTTTATCCGCATTTTAATAAACGCTTCTTGTGATTTTTTTTTAGTTCTTCCTAAGTTACATTTTAGCTATAATCATTGACAGATTTGTTTGTATGAAATAATAAAATAAAAAAATAAATAAAATAGCAAACGTTTTAAATTAATTAAACTCTATAGATTTATAAAATAAAAAAGTTATACATACAAGATAATCCATTATTATTACAGTCCTATAGGCTCTAAAATGACGATGAGCACTTTAAAATTCATAAATCGCTTTACAAATACAAATTAGAAACATATTATTAAATATAATTCAAGTCCTAATTATAAAAATCTTTTACTTTCAAATTCATTTCAAAATATTTATTAGTGTATCAAATGAATTGAATTTATTCTTTACTAAGCCAGTTACTCTAATAAATACGTTTCCATGTAAAAAACTGCTTACGTTTTCAAATTTAATTATTTCATTCCCTATATAATGTTGAATATTAAATTTCGTCGTCATTGAGTTTTTCAATTACGCTTACAGAAGTTGTTTTCTCAGTTAATACCTTGTATCAAAAGAATAAATACAACATATAAATAACGAGATATTAATGAGATTTTAGGAAGAAGATTATATTCTCGAAAAAGCACAATAATATCAGAATAACACTGAATAATTACAAAACTTTAAAAAGCATTGTTATATCGCTAACATCTGGTATCGTTAATAATATCCTCTGAACTAACACAACAAAAAATGATTCTTAAATTTCAGTGGGGATATAAAAATACGATATTTTAAAAAGAGAGTCGTCCATAGTTAAGGATATTTCTTTGTACGTTTTATGGCACTTTTTTCGTTATTTATAGAGGTTTTGTTTTAATTTTGTTTAAAAATTTTTTAATTCTTTGAAGCAGCTTTAATGATAAGTTAAATGTAAGAAAACTTTTTATATAAAGTCTATATCTAATGGTAAATTAGAAAGGATTCGCACATGTGATGGAATAAAAAGTAGAATCTTTAATTGATATTTCTCCTGTGTTGCTGATGTGTTAAAAGGAGCAGTTCGTTTCTTATAAACACCTACAGAGTAATTACTTATTGCTGATCCAATAACAAACTACGATTTGTCAAATAATAGGGATTTTTTTTTAATATGTGGGTTAAACAGTGTCTGGCTTTCCATCCCCTTTGATTTTATTATTGGATTGATTTCCCCCCTCGTGAGTTTATTATTGGATCGACGATATGTATAGAAAACTTACTTTATTTTTAGCCTTTGTACAAAAAAACATTTAATATATATTCACAATAATTTTTTACATATTTATAATAATCATTTAATACTCTCCACGGTTAAATAATGACACAGCCCAAATTTATGTTTGATCCTACATTCCCTTCGATCTTAGCAAAATAAAAAAATTAAAAGACGGATTTCTATCACACATTATGATATTTTTTTTAAATAAAACTTACTTGGAGAATCCGTTTTTGGTTTTGAACTAATTTATCACTACTAAGTTTAAATGTAAACAACCTAAACCACACATTTTTTACTGATTACAGTCCCTCAATTTCTTACTCCGTGAAGTCCAAAATAGTATAAGATAACAGAAAGAAAACACTATTTTTTTCTTCACTGACTAGCAAATCTACATCATTTGCAGTGAGCGTCGTCCTAAGTTACTCTGATATCAAAATGCAATTGTTAATTTTCTATTATCTCATATAAATGAGGAGAAATACCATTTTCGCCACCTTACCAAGTTCGTCGGCTTGACCTATTTTCTCCTACTAAAAACATAACGAACTATTCAGCAGGAAATGTCCCAGATTAAGAGTCCAGTTATATTTTCTAAAAATGTCTATAAAAATTTGAATTGAACCTAAAAACAATCAAAGCAATTTATCGATAATACAGTATTATGTCAGCTGAAGAACAGCTGTTTTCTGTCTTAAACAGGTAAAATGTAGGGAAAGATGTTCTTTTCTTGAATGTCCAACAATTTTCTTGCAAAACACGCTTGCTCTTCAATCGTTAAAATTATTTAACTCTTGATTTTTTTATTCGTACCTCTAAATTAGAGATTTGAGTGGATTCTAAAGAGGGGTCCATTTTCAAAATGGCCTAGCTAAATCGAAATCTTTTGAAATAGATTTTCAAATTAATTACGTCATTTGAACAATCTATAGTGGGCGACTTTAATTTCTTTAGAAATTCTTAATTTCTCTCGAGGTTCATTTGGAAAATGTTGAGGTTAACAATTAACAGTTTTTCTTTTTAATGAAGATGATTCATTAACTTTTTTTTAACTTTTCCTCTTTAACTTAAAATATTCTAATATGTTCATTTAAAATACTAGTGAAACGAAATTTCTTTCTTGGGTAGATTACCGTAAAGATATTTATAGAAAATATGTATACAAATTTTAACAAAAAAACATTTGATGTTATCTATTAGGACATCATTGGTAGGAAAAAAAAAACTTTTGTAAGTCCTTTCACCAAAGTAAATAAAGCTTTCCAGTCTGAGTTTAAGAACTTTCCCTATAACTAATAACCTACATTCTTTTGATAAATATGCTTGTTTTAACTTATTTTTATAGTATTATACTATATATGCACTTAACTCGACTTAAAGTACACTTATATAACCTTACTTAACATAAGGTGTTTTCTAATTTAATCCTTCTGTAGGGAAAAATCAAATAATTTATTTAGAATCATACTTTATTCATTATTTGTGGATTTAAATAAGTTTGATAAAACTAAAATGCAATAGCAGTTTCGTGAATTTATAACAATACGTTCTGAAGGAAAATAACCTTTTTTACTTTAATAATTACAGAAATCCATGTTGTACGGACATACGGAATGATAATAAGTATAAGGTAGGACTGTACAATAAGGACAAATAAACAATATTTGTAAAATAAAGGGCCCTGATGTCACACCATTAAATAAAAGGTTGAAGTCGCATGAATAGTATGGAATTTGTGAAAGTTGGTGTGGATTCAGACAGACGGACGTAAAATATCCATGTCAACAACCAACTATTATTTATTTTTAAATTGATTTAAGAAGAAAGTCGCTTTAAAATCCAGCAATTATCTGTAAAAAATAAAAATGTAGCAATTTTTTTCATACACTTGACAAAAATATACAATAACAGGTTGATATTTTGGGGGAATGCTATAAAACAAAGTAAATATTTTGTCAAAGTACAAAACTCTTTTATGTAAAATATTCCAATATTCGATCATTAATATCTTTCTCTAACAAAATATACATTATATAATGACAGGTTAAAGTTACAACCGGGTTACAAAATAAGTTTTTTATTACTAGATATAGTTTTAAATCTTATTAAATTAAAATGGGTTTTTTTTTAATTAGTAACATTATATTCAATGCAATTTATGTTGAGATCAATTATGGACCATTACAAAACTTCCAAACATTGTTTAGTTAAAAATAAAGAACTGAAAAATTCTCAATCTTTTAAAAGGAGCATATAGTATTGAAAAGTTAGATGCAACCTTTTCAATTTTGTTATTTTTTTCCTTGGGGATTATGCTTGTAAGACGATCGGATTTAAAGGAAACTGGCTTTTCGTCAACAAAATGCTATCTCGTGCTTCAGGAGTTACACAATGGGTAATCGATTTCGTTCCTTAAGTATTTTCTGCTTACAAGTTAAAGCCTAGTGATAAACGCAATATAATGCCCGATTTTTCTTTTTTTTTTTCGTTATAGGAATAAATAAAATAATAACGGTATGAACATAAATTTTTTGAACCCGAACGTGAAAAAATCAATATTATCTTAAGAATTACCTTTTGAATTGTGTTTAGGAAAATATTTGATCTATAATAGTTAACAAAAGATGTTAATGTTTAAAAGTATAATCTACATTTAAAAATCACTTGAATCATCTGATGAAAATCTTTAAGAATAAAATAGAAAGAAATATCGAGATGTTTGGTCCTTCGAAATGTTTTGATAATATATGTAAACTTTAAAAACACGCAATCCAAAAATTGTTAAACTTTGTTATGTGAACTTCAATTCCCTGTACTTAAAACACCAGAGAATTGATATCAAATAAACATAATTAATTAGAAAAGAAAAAGACAATTTTTCCATGATTTGTCTTTTTGTTTGTATAATTTTTACTTAATTAATTTGGAAGAAAACACAATATCATTGTCTTCTTTAAATTTCGATTGCCTACAAACTTAAATTTTTTTCAAAAATTAAATATAGTTTTTGGCAGCAAGGGATTAAATACAAGAACGTTGAGCTAGAAAATCTGCCTTCTATTCGAGGTTAACTTTCCCAGCCTGCCAAATATGCGTAGGGAAAATTGTTCAACTATTCTTAAAGAGATTTGGCACACTTAAAAAATTGTGTTATTTTATGCACCAATTATTGTAAACTTAAATAGAGAAGAGGAGTAGAACCAGAAAATATATAAACAATGTAAGTGCGGCGGATCTAGTTTCTTTGTATGTGAATATTGTGAGTCACGCTGTATCTGTAACTGAAACCTACCTGCGTGTACACTATAATTCTTTTTAAACGTTTGCTCAGAACTACTTTGATATGATTTGATTTTGTGCAGCTGTCTTTTATATTATTTAATTTTTTTTAGTATTTAGGTTTATTTATTAAAGTTATGTTGCATTTATAAGAACTTTGTCTCTATTAGCTAATTAACATTAGTGGTTAGAGTATTAATGGTAGCGCCATTAACATTAGTGGTAGTAGACACGTTACCTACTCTTTTAGCAAATATGAAATGAAAACATACATAATACTAATGTCTTTTCTAAAATAGCTTGCATGACTACATCACTTGGTCGTGTATTTCAAAACTCTCAATTCCTCACAATCTGTCAAGAGTTTGAAATAAACGTCTCAACTTCAACGTTAGTAGGAGATTGTTTGAATTCGATTCTTATTGCCCAAAGTTTGTTTACACTCACGTCAGACTCAGTTGATTTGACATAGCAATTGCCACAGTCAAATATTTGTTACCTTTGCAACTGAATTGCATATGCAAGATTCGGGGAAATCGGAAGGATTTCACAATGTAAGTAAGCATTGAAGAATTTTGCTCTAGTTTAAAATTAGGAATATCTATTTAAAATCAATGGTTTTGATTTCGTTTGGAAGTAATAGGGAAGTCTAGACACAGACTTGGTTCAAAAGTTTAGTTTAATTTGAAAGGTTTTCCTTCTTTCGTAATGTTTACATTATATTTTATGAATTAAATAAATATGGAACTAAACATTATCCATAGTGAAAAATAAGCAATTATTGTTTTATAATAAAATTCGTTATGCTTGACCTTTTATTTATTATTTGCTTAAATATTTTTTTTAAAAATGAGGCTTATACCTTGTAATACTAATTAGATATTTAACTTTTTACAAATATATTACAAATGACGATTTTTTTTAATTTAAACTAAAATTCATTTTAAACATGCTATAAAACTCAATTTTCAACTGAATATTGCATCTTATCGTAGCATAATGTTCGTTATAAATAGGTCATATTGTTCAATTATATATACATTAGAGCTAGAGTGCGTGTGCAATACCTTGACTTATTACGAGATATCACATTGCACATTAAGCGAGAAATTACTTACACGCAAAAAAGATGGTTACTCATCATTTGACATTACCACTGAAGAAGCTTTAATTTTCACCGTAATTGACACTTAGGTTCAGAAGTACGAAAATAAAAAATCATCACAAACTCTAACACATGATTCTCAAGAACACGTCAATTTAATCTCAGTGTCTCCTTCAGGTAATCTTAAGGAGATTTCTTTTATGTTTGAAGTGCTCAAATTGATATTGTTGAGAAAGGATCTCATACTATATTGAAGTGTCGATTTAATAGAATTCCTCAATCTTTTCCAAAAGTACGATTACGGTAATTATTAATTCTCATCACAATCTTAAAAATTAATTATCTTAGTTGTCTTTCAATTACATTTTAATTGTATTCGGAAGAAAATTAAATAAATTTAATTGATTAAAGCACATTATCTTGTTTATAACAACAAAAAAAACACATTTTTTCAATTAGAATTTGTTTCAAAATATTTTTTTTTATGTTAGTAAAAATCCCCAAAGATCTCATTATTCTATATCATCATTCCTTTGGGAGTTATTCTTACAAATTTGTCAGGAAAATATTGAAAGTTTCAGCTTAATAAATTTTGAAAGCAATAAATATTTTCTATAGTTAAATAAACTTAATAACATGCATTCTCAATAACAAATTTTATAAAATCTAAAATATGAATGAATACATTTAAACACTTAATTATTTTAGTAAGTAAGTATTTCAAAGAAATATTATCCCAAGAAATAAAATTATCTAAATCAATATTATTTAAAGAAATAAAATTGTTTAAATCAATATTATTTAAAGAAATTAAGTGAGTATTATTTCCAGTCTCTGTTTAAAGCTAATTTAAACAACACATATATTTTATTAAAAATACTTCTGCATTTAATAAAAGCTACATTCAGTACCTTAACGCTCAAAGTTAGCACACAAAAATACATAAAAGATATTTGCCTTAATATATAGCACCGATATCTTAAACAAAATTTATTTGAAAATATACGTTATAAGTCAAGCCGATGTAGAATATCTGATAAGCGCATGTTTCTTTACTATATGAAAAAAACTTGACTTAAACAAGAGAGTACAATTTAATTTAAATGCAAAAGTTTGGTAAAACGGCCTTAGGTGAGAATTCCCGTAGAGACGTTATGCTTGTTTCTAAATTAACATGACATCAATGTAACTGACATATCTAAATTATTACTTTATTATAATTATTAAACTATTTATTATTATATTTATTATATTATTTGTATTATGAACATGCATTTTTTTTTTCTGAAAAGTATCATCTCTTGATCAAATTTTTAAATTATTTATTTGGAAGTGTTAAAACTTAATTAATTTAGAAATATGCAATGAGAAGGGTTATTAAACACATATGTGTATTTTGCCCAACACATTTCGTTGCATAATTTCATATGAGCTTTATTGCCCTTATATGGTATTTTTGAACAGTAAACAGTCAGTGCGTATGACAATATTAAGTAATACATATATCTTCAAATGAAATGCATAGGTATTTTCAGACACTTCCTAATGTAACTATTAATATTTAATGAAATCTTGAAAAAATATATAAATTTTGCATTTATTTAGGAAAATATTAAAAACCTTTCAACCAGAAAAGATTGCAATAAACAGTCTTCATTTGTTCTAAATAATTAAAGGCCGTACAAAGATTCAGTACTCACTTTTAAAATTTATTTTTCTATCTCTTCCTGTCGACAATTGGAACTTTTGAAAACCGAAGCATCGAAGAAAACAAATACTTATCAAAGATAAGAAAACGAAATAAGCCTATTTCTCGGAGCTATGGATAAATTTAATCCCGAATGAAACACCATGAAAACTTCTAAAACATTAAAAATTTCGGAACAAAACGGAAAATTAAATTCAATTTCACGCTTTGCACTCAAAAATAAAATAGAAAAGCAGTTGGACTATACTAAGCCATAAAATTGAAGTTTTCTGTAGTTGTTTATCATAGATTCGGAATGACAAAAATATAAGTTGGATATCTACAAATTTGAAAGTAACTTCTTTTGAAAATAAGAACAACAATAGAAGCTTACATCTAAATTTATGATTTATTTCTAGATTCCGTTACTTTCTATATTCGGCTTTCAAAGTCCCTTTACTAAAAAAAAATTTAGTTAATTTGTGGTGGTTGTAATAAAAAATATCCTTTCAAAAAATCCAGTTAAAATTTTCTCAAATCAAACAGTAAAAAAGATGTTTTCGTTCCTAACAAATCATTTTATTTTCTTTAGTAGTCATATGGCTTATATGTTTTTGCTATTTAGTAAGTAATTGATTCTCAGTTTCATTCAATAGTACTTTCTGAAATTTGTTGGCGGTGTTTTAGAATACAATATCCCTATTTCACGTAACAATTGCCATGCTACGGTATGTATCACTTTTGCTACGTTACTTTGAATTACGTTTGCCTGATGTTTATAAGATGAAAAATACACTAATTAAAGTATGTTTATATCTCCTACGTTTTGACCTTAAATATTTCATAAATTTTAAATTTGCGTTTGTTTGAAAAAAATCACAACTGCATATATAGTTAAATACAAGCGCATTAAACTTTAAGTCTTATAGTCAATTTTGTTTTCTATTGAGGAATTAAATAATATTTTTGTTTGAAGGTATTTTGTGCACTTTTACTTTTTACTAAAAATAAGTAATCTTAATTAACTGTATTTACTTAATATTTGTTAGGATAAATTCAAAACAAGTAGGTTTGTAACAGAATCTGTCACTTAACTCGCTTCCACATATTTGTGTTTAACAGGAAAAAACGTGCCAAACACAACATTAATTCTATATTTAACATTTACAAGCTAAAGTTGGCGAGTTTCATTTATTTTATTTCGAAAATTCAATAATTATTACTTATCGTTTGCAAAAATTAATTCATATTTTAAAGAATAAATATGTCATATTCCTCGCTTTTAAATAGGATGAAAACATTTCATATCAACATACAAGGATTCCGTAGTGAAATATATTTGATGTCATTTCAAACTGATCGATGTCGCAAAAATAAATTTATTTTAATTTATTGTCTAAAAGAATTAAAGTTTCTCGAGCGATTGTTGCGAATGGCAAATGTGATTTAATTCTAATAAAAACAGGGCCTTTAGCTATTTGTAATTCAAAGTTTTAAACGCCAAAATTAACTATTTTCATTAATCTTCTTTCTCAGATTTAAAAATTAGACTTTATCGTTTGCTAAATGTTTTTGAAGTTCGAAGAATAATGATGTAATCTTTTTTAATAAATATTTTTGTCTCCACAATTTCCCATTTACATTTCTTTCGAAAATTCACTTATTTATAGTTTGTTAAATTAATTTACAGTTCAAAAAATATATAATTTGTACAATTGATGCTTTAAAAATAAAAGCGAAACTTAGCATATTTTTTTATGCCAAGTTAGAATTCTCTATGTATATTTCTTCATACACATATATAGAACCATTAAAAGAACTCTATTGTGATAATACAACAATCCAAACCGAATTATATCACATAAATAAATATTTTTTCAAAAGTGTATTTTTATTTTAACAAAAGTTTCTCGTACGTTTAACGAAATGGCAACAGTGAAAATATTGAATAAAAATGGAATTTGCATGTAATTTCAATGTAGATTAAATTTTTAGTTATTTAAATTTTAAATAAGCTTCTAGTTTAAATTTTTTAATGAAATTTGGCATGTAGCCTAATCTGATTTTTTGCTTCAAAATGACGTATCCCACTTGTCTGTGGGACTTGTGGATGACAACAGTGAAAATATGAATAAAAATAGAATTTGCATGTTATTTCAATGTAGATAAAAAAAGTTAGTTATTTAAATTTTAAATAAACTTCTAATTTAAATTTTTAATGAAATTTGGAATGTAGCCTAATCCGATTTTTTGCTTTAAAATGACGTATCCCACTTGTCTGTGGGACTTGTGGTTCTTTCTGTGAAAGTGGGTGACAGACAGACGGACGGACAGACAGACGGACTGAACGATTATAAAACCTTCCACTTTTTACGTTATAAACGTAGTGTGGAAGCTAAAAGTAATTAAAAACAAATTTAATTTTGAAGTTTTGTAAAATAGTATTTTAAAAGAAACATATAGTTGTGTTGTTTAATTAACTTTTTAGGTGGAAAATAATCTCAATGAACATAGAGGCATTAAAAAAAGTAAGTCGCATTTAATCTTTTAGTCAAATATAATCCACAGCAAAACAAAGACATTTCTTGAATTAAATTTTTATTCGAGAATTGAAAATGTGATCCTTGTTACGAGATACGCGAAAAAGTGACGTACCATTCAAATATATCTTTTAGAGTTAAAACAGCATAATTATTTGAAATTTTACCGTCTAGTGATTAAATGAAATATTAAAACAATTGACAGAATAGTTTAAAATCAGTTAAAATAACGTTTCATTTTATATGTGAAAATGGAATGGAAAAATTTAACTTCAGGCAATTTTTCTGAAAAACTAGCGTTTTGCCGATTGTCAATTTTTCGTTCATGGTGCAATATGTTGACAATGCCCGCATTGGTGAAAATATTTGTCTAGTGCCATGTCTATTGTTCTAAAATTGTTTCACCTTTAAATACAGAATAATTTATTTAGGTTTAGTACTACTAACTACATGTTATAAGGTCATTTTATAAATGTTTTAACGTAGATAACAAATTAAGTCTACATTCACGTATTTTTATGGATTTTGTTTTTAAAGTGTAAAAGCTAATTTTAGTTTGAGGTTGGACGAATATAATTTTGTTTTGTTAACTATGATAACTATATAAAAATAATAATAAATGGCAAAAACATCAATGATTATTTTTCTTTCTGTCTTTTTTTACCTTTTTTTTACTTTATTATTCAGATTTTCATTTGTAAATCCAAATTTATCCATGTAATGAAGAAATTTTGGTTTCAAAACTACAGTCTTTGAAATTTTGGATTAAAATTTTTTTATGTTGTACACTTTCACTTAATCTTGTGAGCCTCGTAACATACTTTGTGGTTCACAAGGTGTTTTTAAATTTGATCCAAATAATTAAAACTAAAATTTTTGCTACTATGTTATCATACATTCAAATCATTTTTTTTTTGAAGTAATATATAAATAATTTTTATTGAGCAATAAAATAAACAATTATCACCCATAAATATATATTCCAAAAAACTGCGTAAAAGGAACTTGTGAAAGGGAACCAATTCCTATCCGTCACTTTCCCTTTTACCCTGTCTGATCCAGGTAATATATAAAGTAAGATTTATATATTTAGATAGGCGCTTTGCATACTTATAATGCAACCCCTTTTTGTCAATCGGTGAGCCCCACTTTGGTGAAAACGGGACTTACGGTTAAAAGGAAATGAGAATGAAATCCGGTTTGAAATGAAACCCGATTTCTACCCGGGTATTTTTGATATTTTTCTTATTTTATTCCCTACAGATCTTTTTTTTTCTCCCGTATTTTCCTCCAAAAGAGAAGAAATAGTTTGTGTCTGAAGAGTGGCAGAGTTGATTTGTATGCATCTGACGTGCCGAAGACGGGGTAAGATTGTTGCACGATAATAAGGTTTTGAATTGTCCGATTTATATTTGTATATATTGAGGTATTTTCCTTACCTTAGCATTCTATTGGTGAATTGTGTTTCGTGGTATTAGATATGCATTTAGTTTGATATTGAGAAAAACAATATTTTCTTTGATAATAAATGCGAGAAGAAATAGGAAGAATAAGATATATGAACTAAATATTCTGTATTGAACACACGCAATATTTTTCTGTCACTTACGATTGATTTTAGCGAATCCTATGGAATTTATGTCAAGTTATTTATGCTGAAAAGAACGTACTAAGTTTCTGGTTTTAATTTATTTAAAAATAAATTCAATATAAGAAATATATATTTATATTTGTAACTTTATATTTTCCCTCTTTTTCATCCCACTAAAAATAATAAGGAATATCCCTCAAGCATTAGTTTTCAGACAATATTTGCATTTAATACAAAAACATAGTATGTAGAATGAATCATAAACACTGTCAAAAATATTTCGTTAAGTTACTCTTACGTATCGCAAAGATTTTTGGCATTTTCAAATTTAGATAGATTGTTTAGATTCCCATTTGTAATTTACAAAACCTGCTACTTTTTTTACGTTATGAACGTAGTGTGGAAGCTAATAAGATACAACAATATGTCAGAAACCCAATAACATGACTCAAAAGGAAAAAAGGAATTTTAAAAGAACTTACAAACTTTTAGTTTAATTTAATTTTTGAAGGCTATAAATGAAAATTTTGAAATTATATTTGTATTTTTTTTATTTCACCTCTATAATAATTTCAATATTTCTGGAATTATTTGTGTATATATTTTTAAAAAGTGAAAAAGCATAACAGAGAAGAAACATTATGTGGAGATCTTTCGATTGGGCTTAATTTAGAATACCTATTCAAATCACTTGGTGATTAAATTGAATTTTTCATTTAAATATTTAAAAACTTGATACTTCAATTAGAATTATCTTATTCTTGAGGTAATTATTTGTTCACGAAACTTGAATTGCATCTCTATCCTATTTCAATAAAACATAGTCGATGCTGATTAAGACGTGAATTTTATTCACGTATTCATTATTTATTTTCATTTTATTTTGCTTAAAAAGTACAATTTGGAATTAAGAATTCATTACAGACATTATTCAAATACATACTACATGTTTAAAGCTTAAATAACATATTCTTGTTATTAGTTTTTAAAAGAAATTTTATCTGATATCCTAATTATATCTCCAAATGCGTGGGATAATAATAAGTCTTAAAAATCTCAAACGTTTATTTATAGTATTTTAATACCTTCAATTATTGAGATATTTATAAATATTCAAAACTTCTTTCGGGAGTTATTTATTTAAATTACAACTACCATACAGATCTAGTCCAATTACAGGTAGAGGATAAAAGCAAGGCAAAGCACAAATATAAAAAACTAAAATGGAACACTAAAAGAAAAACAAAAAATAAAAATTATTAAAATACAAAAGGTCAGTAAAATCAATTAAAAAGATCCATCGTTAAAATTGCAATCAGCTCCAGATCAGATTGCAATCAAAAGATCCATAATATATAACAGGACAACAAAATATACAGTACAAAATACAGACACAAAGACAAATAAATATACCAAAAAAAGACAAAGCATCAGCACACAGAAACAAACAAAAATTACACAAAAAGTGAGAAAATATCAATTTTAAAATTAGAAAAATCATCAAAAAAAATATCTCTTTTGACTGGTAGATTATTAGCAATATTTATAAATTGCAGTATCGGTTGGTTTTTAAGATAATTTTTAGTTAATAAAGGTTGCTTAAATATAATTTTATTACGAGTATTGTATGGAGGAATATATAAATAAAATTCTTTAAGTAAAAAAGGACAATCAATTTTGTTATGAAATAAACTATGAAAAAATTTAAATAATGATACCATTCTTCTGGATTCTAATGAATTTATTTTGTTGTTTGATCTAATTGAGGAGTTCGATGGATATTGCTCATAGCTATTAGATTTAAAATGAATATATCGTAAGAATTTATTCTGTATTCTTTCAATGGTATAGATGAGTTGCTTGCAAGAAGGATTCCAAATGACACAGCAGTATTCTAATATTGGTCGAACTAAAGTATCAAAAAGACATACAAGAACAGATATGTCAGAAAAATTACTGGTAGTTCTTTTTAGCATACCAAGTTTTTTATGCGCCTTTTTTGTTATCTCCTGTATATGCAAATTAAAAGTAAAACTAGAATCATAAGAAACACCAAGATCCCTAATACTATTTTTGCGAGTGAATTGTATATTGTTGCTATTATAATGGTGAACAAAAGGATTTAGTTCTATTGTGAATGTAATAATAAAGCACTTATCAATATTTAAAAACAGGCTATTTTTTATACACCACGAATGCAACTTGCAAAGTTCACCTTGTAAAATTTCACAGTCAGATATAGTTGAAATACAACGGTAGATTTTCAGATCATCAGCAAATAATAAACATGAGTCAAATAAATCAGCTAAATCATTAACAAACAAAATGAAAAGAAGAGGTCCTAAAACAGATCCTTGGGGTACCCCAGATGTACTGACAAAACAATCTGAAAAAGCAGTTTTATATTTTACATACAGAGGTCTTTCTGTTAAATATGTGCGTAACCACATGATTAATTCTTTACTAAACCCAATATTAAATAATTTAATCAATAAAATTTCAAAATCAACAGTGTCAAAAGCCTTTGCAAAATCAGTATATATTACATCAAGTTGTGCATTTAGTTTTAAAGCATTTGAAATATCGTTATTTAAACACAATAAATTACTAGCAGTAGAACGTTTTTTAACAAAACCGTGCTGATTAGGGGAAATAATTTGAGAAGTTTGAAGTGAAATTTTATTGCAAATAATAGATTCAAAGATTTTAGCGAAACTTGAAATAATAGCAATGGGTCTATAGTTGTTTATGTCAGACTTTTTACCTTTTTTGTAAACAGGTATAATTTTTGACGTCTTCCAGATATCTGGAAAAACCTTAGTTTTTAAAGACAGATTGAACAGTATTAGTAAAGGATAAATAAAACTATCAATATTAGCTTTGATTATATACGATGGAATGCAATCTAAACCTGCAGAACTAGATCCCTTTAAACCCTTAATGCTAATTTCTACCTCAGTGTTAGTAATAAGTTCAATATTGACCGCATCTATTGAATTTAAACAAAAATTAGAATTATCATAATAATTACACTGTTTGGAGGAACTTTTAGTATAAATGCTAGAGAAATAATTCTTAAAACCCTCAGCAACTTCATTATCACTAGTTAATTCTTCACCGTTACAAAACATAACATGATTTTGATTAGTACTATTACGAAAATATGACCAGAAGGATTTAGGATTTGATTTTAAAGATTTTTCTACAGAATCAATATGACTTTTTCGGGCACGACCAATATCAGATTTAATTTTTTTCCTAATATGTTTGTATGATTCAAGGTCATTTAAGTTATTGTGTTTCCTATACTTTTTAAGATAAATATTTTTTTGCTTAATATTGTTTACGATTTCCCCTGTGAACCAAGTGGGATATTTCTTTTTAACAGCCTTTGATTTTGGAATACATTCATCCAATATTTCATACAACACAGAATAAAAACTTTCCAATGCAATATTAATAGAATCATAGTTGTTTAAAAAATTCCAATCAACAAGGGTCAATAGTGTGCATAGCAAGTCAAAATTAGCCCTTTTAAAATTGTAGGTGTGTATCATAGGATCTAATGATTCATGTTTACATTTGATATTCTAGCGATTTTATTTAAATTTATTTGCAACGCAGGATGATACCTATCCTCAGGAGTTATTGGGGAAAGAGGATTGAGAATGAGTTTTCAAATAACGTGAATATTGTTTTTTTTTAAAATATGCGAATACATATTTCGATAAGATAGGGAAATATAGTGTAAAATGTCGAATTTTGGAAACAATGAAATCGAAATTTTTGACAGCTCCACATAATGTAGTAAGATTTATAAAATTAACAAGTGCAAATTAAGACTCAAGTTATTGATGAAAAAATAAATTATTATAAATTAGTTTATTTAAAAAAAATATTGATAATAAAAGAATTATAATTAAGAATCTCCTTCTACTATTTAAGCAACTTAAAATTTTCTTAAAAACTGTAAAATTGCCTTGTTGAATATAGGCCTGATGGAAAAGAGGATTTTTCTAAAGAGTCTTTTCAGAGTAGATTTATATTCCTTATAAAGGTTAATTTTCCAATAATTTATTTCGTAAAAAATAATTCTTAAATCCCTAGACTTAACTATCCTGGATTGTAGCTCACATAAACAAATTGAGAATAATTTTGCTTTTACAACGACCAACTCCCAAATCCCCGGCTACGCATCTATAGATCTACAACTCACAAACTAAATCAATGAAAACACAGAAAATAACGCAACATTGACACTAATTGTTGTTTGCGATTTGTATGTGGCAGAACACACAGCCACAAAGTCAAGAAACATGTCTGAAAAGGCTGACGTCAGCGATCCTTAGATTTTTTCTTGAAATTCAATACTTGATTGATTTTACATAGTTGTAACTGCTAATATTGTTAAGTTATTAGTGTTTTTAGCAAGACACTAGGTGTTAGAGAAACATTAGTTTGTAGTAATTAGAGTATTTGCTTACACTGAAGAATTGCCACTAAAATGAATTTTTGTTTTGTAAATGACACACAAAAATGTTATTTTATTTTTTTCTTGAGTTTCTTATTAGTTTCAACAAATTAACTTTAAAAAAAAATCTTGTTTTACATGAGACCAAAACTTCTCCACTACTGATAATTTTGTATTTGATGATATTACGTTTTTGATACGCTGCTAAATGTTTGGTACTTTATTATGTCAATCGTGACGTACCATTTTAGAGATTATCCTTATTAAAAATTATCAAATACAGTATCTATTTCATTAGTTTCATACGAGCCACTGTGTATAATATTTGTTTAAAAAATATATTATTCCAACTTTTTATGTTTTCTCAAAATCTATGACTTAATAACACGGTAGCTTTATGCGCATGCGCACACTGAGTGGCAACTTAACAATCAGTGTCGGTTAGAGGGATTTAAAAATATGAGGTTTATTTTCGAGCTACACCATGTGGCCACTACCAATTAAATTCGAATTTTCTCAATTATTTCAAATCGAACTAAAGAATAAGATTCTAATTCTCTACTTTTCTTCGTATATATTAGAGCTTAAATCAAAGAAATAATCAACTTAATGTTAAATATTAGGGTTTGTTCCAAAATTCACATTGCCCCAAAAACAACCCCCTGGAACACATTTATTCGGTCACGTAACACTGAAGGATCAATGTTTTTTTTAACCCAGGTGTGAATCTGCTATTGGATACAATATGCAAGTTTACAATGTAACAACGTTAGTTCGTTCTGTTCAAATGTGCCTTACTATGTGTTGTGGTTTTTCCTAAAATTTTAAAACGTGGTAACTGTAAATTTTTAGGTTAGAATATGTATAGTTATAAATCGACATAAATCCATACAAAACCCCAAAATCCTGTCACGTGTAAAATTACAAAAATGCCTTACACTTTTGTTTAACTAAATCCACGACATGGTCCGAAGATGTAAGCTCGTCCTTCAGAAATTCAGCCAGCCCTAATAAGACCGGTCTGGTCGTAAAACATGTTGCTACTGGCAACAAAGCCTCACATAAAGATACGGTTATAAATTTTGTCTCGAACATTGATTTTGATTCCGTGGTATCATGAGAACAAGTTATCTGGAGATTAGTTCGCCTTCTAGAACAAATATATATGGAATGTAAAATGAAAGGGCAGAATTGCGTCGATTCCTTCTCCAATTTCCGAGCTAGTAATATGTATGGAATTTAATTCATCGAAAATGTATCACTGAATGTCGAATTTAAAATGTGTTCCTGTAAGAACATTTTCTAACAAAACATATATTCTTCGTAGATTCAACAAATGCATATATTTGTTATTAGATTGATATTAGATTATTAAGTCTTTTAGGGGTCACAAAGTGTATTAATAAATAATAAATTGTTATAGAAATATATTTATTTAATAAAGTAGTTAATATATTCGTTAGGTTATTTGGAACCGTGTTAATTTTTGTTCTGTGTACAATCATGAAATTAACTTTACTTAAATCTCGAGCTGTTGCAAATCCCTATAAAAAATCCTTATAGACCAACCTTTATAATCCTACAACTGGTAAATATAATAAAAGAATAAATCTGAATCTGTTTTTTAGAGCTATATAAGCCAAATGATACAAATCACTTTGGACATGATACAAGTCTTGTTTACAGAGAGAGCAAACGTACCCCGTTTAACTTCACATTCAAATAACCAATTAAATTATATAAAATTTAGAAAAAAACATATCGTTAAAATAAATATCATTTATATACAATGTTTCAATAGCAATAGATGCATTGAAGTTATTTATAGAATATGGTATCGCCCCAATCTCAGAGCAAATTTTTAAAAAGCGTTCTTCATTGCATTTCTTTTTCATGTACTACTTCAACCAAGCGTGTTTAATTTGGTCAAGGAAGTCCGTCTGAAGTTAAGTAGTGTGCTGCTAAGTCCATTTAAATAGGTAATAATTTATTTGTATTTAAAAACTACGGAAATAATATTGTTAGAAATCAAACAACGATGTTAATAAGCATATAAGAAGAACTTTAAACCATATATGCAATTTTTCACTATCTAAATTATTTTTAACACGTCTTTAAAATCGTTTTACAACGCATCAAAAAAAATTGTTGTTGAGAAAGAGTTAATATATTCGTTAGGTAATTTGGAACCGTCTTAATTTTTGTTGTGTTTACAATCATGAAATTAACTTGTAAAAAATCGCGAGTTGTTGCAATCCTTGTAGGAAGATTGATAGACCAACATTTGTAATCCAATCATTTATTTACAACTTAAATCCTTAATAAACAAAACATCTTAACAACACTTCTTGTGCACATCAAATATCGACACCTTCGGCCAACCGTTACCCTTTTCTGGCGCCAAGTACCCCGGGGTCCAGAAGAAAGGAACTTTATCACCCACGAAATGGGACCCTTGCCCTACACTAGGGCCGTTCGTCTCCTTCGATAGGACTAATATGGGCCCTAAATATTTCGCCCCGAGAGACGCAGAAACTGCTATTTCCAGCCAGCAGCATTCTTTCTTGGTCTCCTCCTATTTATTGTTTGGGAAGAAGGGCCAAGGTAATGAAGACCGACCAAGGATTAATGGGAAAAGTGGAAGGCCTTTTGTGTGAGGAATAAAAAGTGGGATTGTGGAAGACATTGTGTTAAAAGGCCTGCGATAAGTGTGTGCGGAGACATCGAGATTGGACGAGAAAGTCTGAATGGTGAGTGGTAGGGATTTTTTTTTGCTAGAGAATGTATGGTGTTGTGTGAGGCCTTTGTGGAAAATTGTTGTATGGAGATGGCCGAAAATGAAGTGTCATAAGAGATTTGTTACTTTAAATAAATGACGTGAAATATCAATGTTGACGAAAATCAAGGAATAAAAATGAAATGATTTAAAGTATTACAGAAATAAAGCCATTGAAATGGAATATTCACATATGTTAAAAAGTAATATATTTACAATATAATTAAAATTTTCATTGAATGTTTGATAATTAACATATTTCATAATTAGTTAAATTGAAAAAAATAGTTCACTAAATTTTCAAATTAAAAATAATAATCTCACTTTTATAGGTTACTATTATACTAGCATTTAAAAAAAAATTAAAATACCTTTCGTGCCCTAACCGGATAAGCCGTTTTCACCTGATAGTGTTTTAGTAATATTGACATTGTTTAGGTATGCCTAGGTTACTAAAACACTATCAGGTGAAAATGGCTTATTCGACGATTATTTATAACGATTTTTTGTAGTTTCAAATGAATTTTTAAAAATCCTTATTGTACAGTGTCGTAATGCGTTAATTGATTTTTCAATTAAAGATTACTCCAATTTTTTCCAAAAGTATTCTCACGACCATAAATAGTTAGTCTTTTTGTTAGGAACGATAAGTGCACGGTTGTATCTAGGATGGAGGGAGATTTACGACTTCTTGGAAAACGAACCTGAAAGGGATATTTTCCCATGTACCAGAATGGAGAGTGTTAAACCCCATGGAAAGAGCTTTGTACCTATCAGGGGGTAAGGGAACCTCCCATGGCAGTTATCCCTGGATGGTGACAACCAATAGGACCACAAGCAACGTCCAGCGTGAAGGACAGGATGAGAGATACTTTTGAAGTGATCTTTACACAAAAAGATCCCAAGCTGAGAACTTGAATAAAAAAAATAGGACAATCCGCTACTGGCTCAAATTATAGGGGGAACTAGGGACATTTGACCCATAAGGATACATGATCCAATGCCTTTTTCTCAGCAATGGAAAAGTTTTGTGAGTTGAAAGTGGCATAACTTTTTCCTTTCAGCCTGCTGATCACATGGTGAAAATAACGAGCTGAATCATTGCGTATGTGTTTAGTTAAGCGAAGAAATACGTTTCCATGCACTGAAAGTAAATTTTTGAGGCCGTAAGGTTTTTCGGTCTACACTTTTTGGTTTAAACAAAGATTTTTTTCAATTAGTTATTTGTGTAGTTCATGCTTTTAGCTACAATTACATGCATGGTAGTGTCAATGTATTTATTTGCAAAATACTTTGTTTTGGTGTTAAGAAAAAAAAGTGCAACTAGGGATACTTGACCCAAGTCAGTTAGGGATACGTGACCCAAGTAAATAACAAAAAAGTAGGCCGAAGTAGGCCAACTAAATTTTTTTAAAAAAATCACGGGAGTCCCAGAAAATGACTGAGTTCTTACTAAATATCGGGGAAAACGGAATATAAGAAGTTTTTTTGGGAAAGCACAAGAACAAAATTCTTATGAGCCTAGAACTCTCAGTTTGCAAATAGAATAGATGTAAAATGTTTTAAATGGCCTAAAATGGATAATATATCCCAAGTTAATAATAATAAAATAGAAGCAATTCTTCTACCACCTGTGTTTTCTCTGTGACATAAAAGGATTCCCAGTTTTGTATTTAAAAAGTCTTTACGTTTAAACTTCAATAGTTTGTTAAAATAAGAATAATTAATGCGATAAAATAGGAAGTAATAATTTTGTCTGACAAAAATTAAAAAACATACATATAAACTTTATATGATGTTTTGTATTTAAAAAGTCTTTACGTTTAAATTTGAATAGTTCGTTAAAATAAGAATAATTAATGCGATAAAAATAAGAAGTAATAATTTTGTCTGACAAAAATTAAAAAACATACATATAAACTTTTTATGATGTTAGTTTTATTATCATGTAAAATTATTTTGAAAATTTAAAGTCCTACTAATAAATATATGGGTTGGGTCACGTATCCCTAATAGGTGAGTCATGTATCCCTATACATTGGGATACATGACTCAAAACTGAAGTTTTAAATAATTTATATTTTACTAATATTGCAGTTAAATATTTCAGCAAATACTAAAATATATTGTGTAAGACTTATTAAAGTACAAATTGACTGCATTTGCACATCTATAAATCGTGTTTTTTAAAAGTTACAAGCCAAAAACTACAACTTGGGTCATGTGTCCCTGGTTCCCCCTACCTATCCGGTCATGAATTCCCGTCTGCGCTCACTACGTAAACTCCGCCGGACTTCTCCCGGCCTCATCGAAGTATAATCCCTAGGACTCCGCCGGAGTTCTTCCAGCCTGACCCATCTCTGATGTCAGGCAATCCAACTTTGCATCTCCCGGCCTGGCCCATTCCTCATGTCAGGCATCTCCAGAGTTTATCTGCCACCTGCACCCCTGATCTCTAATCCCAGCAAGCCCCAGCGATGAGGTTCCCCTTATCTGCGCTACAAAACCCTGAGTTAATTTTTTAAACAGTTTCTCAGTGCGCTTAGGCAAAATATTCCATTAACACGTATATTTTGATTGGGTTATTTCGCGTATTTTATTTTGAAATTTATTTATGTCTCACAATACATTGCATTCAACCAAGATACAGTTGTCATGTTTTAACTATACTCTTCATTTATATAAATCAATAAATCCATTCTTTAGCAATCATAAGAATTGTTTTTATTCTGGTTATTTTTTATTGATTACCTTGTACATGATATTAGTGGGAAAAATTATAGAATCTGGGAATGTTAATGTCGCTAAACCTATTATTAAATTTAACACAACTTGTTCTTGGGCGCTTTGGCTCTCGTTGCTGATACTGTGTCTGTCGAAGTCGTTTTGTTACGGAAATATAATATTCGCTATAAAGCTAACTTGCAGGGTAGGAATATAAATATTACTAGAGTAGACAAAATTTTCAAATTAAAAATAATAACTGTTATACTACCATTTCAAAAGAAATTATTTATTAAACCGTTCGTTCCCTAACTGGATAAGCCATTTTCACCTGATGGTGTTAGTAATATGGTCATTATTGGAAGAAAAATATAGTATCTGAGATTAAAACAAGAGAATTCTTCACTATATTGATGTATTTTTAAAAATTCTAGAGGAATTTAGAAGTAAGTTATGTCAAATTACTATGTAAAATAAAACAATTGTTTTGTCCTTGTCCTTTTTCAAAATATCTCAATTCAGATGAAATTTTTTCTTGTCTATTCGGTAGTACAGAGTTTGTTTTCATACAAAGTAATACTAAATTCCGTAGAAAGAAACAGCTGAAGAGTTAGTGAGTGGTTTACAAATATTTAAGAGCGAGGCATTATAATTTAGCATTCAATTGCAGAAACTTATCCAATCAAAAAGAAATATTTTCAAAAATTATTAACAAAATTGTTTTAAAAAATAATGTAAAATTAGTAGTATTTATTTTCAAGAGAATATTTCGTAAAAAAAGCTTTATTGTTAGCATAATGAAAATTAAGTGTTTTATTTTATTTAGAACCATCTATTTTGTTATAATATTTGAAAACAAAAACAAACATATTGCCTTCTAAATCTTGTTGAAAACTACAGATTCCAAAGTTTTATTTAAAGCGTGTGAGGATTAATATAACCCGGAAGAAAACTTCAAATTTTTCATTTCTGAAAATAGCGATACCCCCAGCGGTACCACACAAAATTGCACTTTGAATTTCAGACGTAAACCCCAAATCTTCTTGTGGGAATAGCAACAAAATAAGAAACTGAATCGACTACAAAATACTGAAACCCAGCCTTCGTGCATTCGTAAATCGCAGATAGAAGGAAAAATATCCCGTTTGAAATATATTCGCCAAAGATCGTGTGGGTGCCTTGTTTTTCGGTTATATATTTTGTTCGTGACGGCTAAGATAGAATGTCCCACTTAATATGCAATATTTATAACAAAAACAATGTTTTTCAAAATATTTTGTGCAGTACATTTTGAAATAGTAAATTAGGAAAAATTTAGAATAATTTAAGTTTAAAAAACATTTGAGACTATTTTGTTGTTAGTATGGGTTTTAGTTTAAACGACCAAAATGGGTTTAATAATATTAAAATTCTTTAAATAAAAGTATGTTTAGCTGCTGCTAACAATTGATGATTGTTTTAAACAAAAGATTCACTTTAAAATGAGTCATTTAAGATTATTTAGTGGCTAGCTTTGTCTTTAGTTTAAATTGCTAAAGTATGTTTAGTGACCATAAAATATTTAAAACAAAAGTGTGTTTATCTGATAAATATTTAATGCTTTTTTTAAACAAAAATTAAACATTTTATAATAATTTACACATAACTCAATAAAAGTTTAGAAAATATTATATAT
Organism: Oedothorax gibbosus; assembly: GCA_019343175.1. Classification (NCBI taxonomy): domain Eukaryota; kingdom Metazoa; phylum Arthropoda; class Arachnida; order Araneae; family Linyphiidae; genus Oedothorax; species Oedothorax gibbosus. The sequence goes on from CM033280.1 coordinate 23,933,854, forward strand.
TAATTTTATTTTACAAAATTTTAAGAAAAAATCTCATACAAACTTGTAAGATGCCAACATTTATAGGAATCTGTGTTATTTTTCATACATGTTTAAGATATTACAAAAATATACTACAATAATAAATACAACATATACAGAAGGTACAGGAAAGCAATACATATGTCAACATACAACAGAAAACATTTACGAAATATTCAAATTTAACTATTTAAAAGGAACAGTTTATACACAAAAACTTTTTATCCCAAAAAACCTGAAAACCTAAAAAACTTTTTTTAATAAAAAAATGCACGCAACACTAGAGGATTCAATCCAACCATAAACCCTTAGACATCTGCTAGTGACAGCTTTTAGAAGAAGAAAACTTTTCCCTCCGCATTTTTCCCTTCCATCACAAACAGGTAGCTTTAGGGTACAAAATCCCTACAACGCGGCTCATTGTTAGGGGATTTTCTTAACATTATTGTTGCATTGTGAAGTTTGTTTATGAGCCACGTCCTCACCTTGCTTTGAAGAAGTTGCAACTAGTAAAATTAGCTTTGATTAAAGTGTTTTGAATATTCGAGATTTTAGAAAAACATTTATGCACGTCTAGATCGTTTGTAGTGATTATGTAAAATTATGAATAACAAATTAACATTTTATCAGGCTTTGATGCAATAAAAAATTTAAAAATCAAAATTGCTTATATGAGTACTGCTTCATAGTTGAAAATATGTCGAGATTCTAGTCAAGAAGAAAAAAATTTTGGCATTTTAAATTGTTTAAGAAGAAAATGAGTTGATCCATGACCGGCTTGGCTTCTTTCCCTAACACAATCGAAACCTAAAACATCCATTCGATTAAGGCTAGTCCAATATAAAATAAATAACTAATTATAAAATAATTATTAAACTCTCAATTTATTGGAAAACAATTCGTTGATTTTGTTGTTGTTACTTTTACCATACTGGCAGTTCAAGGGCAAAAGGGTAGCCTGAGCCCTTTTTGCCCAATGGCTTCGAGCGGCATCGTACGCTAACAACGTCAGTAATCCACTGATTTAACGACCACGTCTGACTAGTGCCCGGGGAGTAATATCATGATTAAGTCATTTTCTTACCATGACAAACCTGTCTACTCTGAGTGAGTTACATGAATCCCAATAAAATTTCATTTTTACAACAATATAGTTACAGTTTTGTCAGATTATTGCCCTCGTTTTCGTACATCGCCCACGGAAAATTTTAAAAACCATTACTTACAGTGCTCCAATGGGTTGTTTTACCTGTCGCTACTTTCATTGTTATAGAAGATTTGTGAAAATGTTCGTAAAACAATGCTAAGCGCCTTTAGCTATTTGCACAGTTAATATTATCAAAGCTTGAAAGCCTTTAACTTTTGAAAGCTACAGTGTCGGATAATCAGGGACGCTTAAATAGACAGTTTTTTTTCAGTGCTCTAAAATGTGTCAGTAGAAAATCTTCGGAAAATATACGACATAGGGAAAAAGTTTCGTTGACTCTAAAGTTAAATATTTGGCTTTGTTAGTCTTAAGTTCAACATTTTGGATTCTTTGAGAAATAACATTAAAAATGTGAAAAAATTGATGTTACTCAACTAAACCTACTGAATGAGCTTTCAAGTTTAAAAGTAAAAATTCCAAACTGTAACACTAAACTAAAATTTGTCAAAGTGACAATTACTTTTTAATTTAAATTGTTTTCTTTTTAGTTTTTCAGCAGAAACTTTACTTCACATAAAAAGAAAACCATGATTAAAGTTCAACATTTTAAACAAAAAATTTATATTCAATATTTTACAATTGTATAGTAAATATTTACGTAGTAGAAGTTTTACGCTGAAAGAGTAGTTTTCTCCGTTGATTTTAAGTTGTGAAAATATCTAGGGTGTATAAGAAATTTATCTCTTTAATAGCTTCTCTTACCGTCTAGAATTTAATTAATTACATAATGGTTTCTTCACCAGTAATTAAGGATATAATATTAAAATTATATCCTCAATATTTAATGTTTTTTGCAACACAAGCTTAATTTTAAATGCATTTGTTGTAAATTAATGGTTTGATTGGTCTTTAAATTACCGAAGTATTCTTTATAAGATTTAAAAAAAATTAAAAAACGTGTGTCTTAGAATTATATTAATTACATAATGATTTCTTCACCAGTAAAAGTATTATATTTTCGGTTTATTATACATAAAATAAGTTGTTCAAACAGATTCTTCAATTGCATTCTTTAATTGTAATTACTTTTTTTTAATCAAGCGTTTTCAAGTGCATTATTTTATTTATTGAAAAAAAAGGAATTAATTATTAAAATAAAAATAATAAAACTGATTTTATTAAAAACCCTTAAATAGATAAACTATCTGATAAAAGTTTACAGAATAACATAACAAACACAAGTCATTAAAATTTCTAAACCTTCATTTTAAATAGATACTTACCCAGGTGGATCTGCTGACGTAAAAGAATGTACGTTTTGTTGCAGATAAAAACTTCTTAATAACCGAAGTCTTCCATTAATTCTTGATCTTTTGAAGCGTTAAAACGCCAAACTATACAAAAGCTCCGCACATCTTCAGGTACTAAAGATGCAAATTTAATGCAGCTTTGCTCCACGTAAAGATTTTACAGAAATATCCGAAGCACAAAGAGCCTTTGGATAGATCGATATTGAAGCTTCATTACTGAAGATTTTGGGTCTAAATTGGATGCTTGAAAGTATTGGCATAGTTCAGACCAATTACAGTGAATGGCCCTTTCACTTTAAAACCTTCCCAATATTAAATATGGCCTTGAAGTACGCATCATTCTTTAGTAACTATTATTGAGAAGTTAGGACGTATAATGATGAAATCGTGGCATTGAGTTAGGTGCGGATATTATAAATATCAATGAAATTAAACGAGGAATGTCAATTTCTAAAAACAATGAATCCAAAATACGGTATATAAAATGGTTTTAATTTATTAAATTACTACATTTTTTAATTAGTAAAGGATTTTTTTTTTAAATAATTATGTTGTTTCATGTAATGGGTTTCCTTCCTGCTTTCATTCTCCATTTCCTTCGATCGGCACTCCGGTTGGTTCAAACATATATTTACCAATCGAGGCTCGAGAAAAGAATTTATTTTCATTCAGTATTTCTGTTGCCAATCAAGACTTGAAACATGCCCATTATAAGTTAATAATTTATTTTTTTATATCTATATATTTAATATTAGTTAGTTACCTTCATTTGTTAGTTGGTTTGTACAACTCACATTCTATATCATGAAGCATCTTTATGACAATAATAATTCAACTTTACTTTAAATCGATATTTTTTTACTAAGGAAGAGACACTGAAACTAGGTTTGGCGAACGTTCAAACCCCAAGCACGTAAATACACATGAAATATTGAAACAATTTTTATCATCTCTGCAAAATATTAAAACCCATCGGTTCATTTCATTCACTCACACTTCTAAAGCATCTCCCCTATCACTCTCTCTGACATCACAGACGTTTTTTGCATATATAATCCGTTAAAAGATCGTTTCACATCACATATGAATATCAATTTCCCATTACGGGACTCCAATATGAGGAAACAACGTCAAAAAACTAAATAGAACATCCCCCGTGGAAGAAATGAAGCACCAAAAAAAGCTAATTTCAGCCACAAATTTAAAATATGTCACCTTTACTTCCTCCTAGACAAACCAAGTCTCTGAGAACTGAATCAAATTTGCATCTGGCTCAAGTTTCAGATTACCCGGGGCCTCTTCTAAAATTGATTACCCTGGAGTAATTTTTTGACGCCTAATTTGACAAGAAAAAGGGCAATGTAGCATCAACCTCGTAATATTTCATTTTAGAATGCGGGGTGGCAACAACAAAAAAATCGTTTGACAGATGTTTGGATGCTAGACACAATGGATGTTACCAATGCGTCATTTACTTGTTATATTATCATTACTTACAAGAAGAAAGGTATCGGGGCACAAAAGAATTTGTAAACTACAAAAAAAGGAATTAGCATAATTATTCAAAAGAAAAACTGAATATGATTATGATCAGAAAGATGTTTTACCAATGTTATATTTAGATTCGTATCAGTGGAGAACTATTCTGGATTTGAATTATTAATGTTAGGTATGGTAATAGGAACAAAAAGAATAAGAAAAGACCCTTTGAAGAATCAACAAGTTATTTTTTTCTTACAAAAACTTTCAAACGCAAATTGTGAAAGAAATAGTTATATATGTTTAAAATTTAACACAATATGTAAAAAAAAATTTAAATAGAGAATTACAAGAAATTCTAATTAACTAGTTATATACAAAGATAGTTAGAATAAAAAATTAAAGGGGAAACCACTAATGTTTGACCCATAAGAATATTGGACCTAAGTTTGGTTATGACTCATCGATAAAACGTAACAATAAAAAATATATATTTAGAAATTTGGAAAAAATAAAAAGCAGCTGGTAAATTTCTGAAACAAGTAATCACAAGTAGACATCCTGAATTGTCTTTAATTGAACCAGAAGCAACCAACATAGTATTACCAATTTTAACCACATAATGCATAAACGTTTTTTTAATTTACTATTTAAAGTCTTATTTCCAAATATATGAGTTAGGACAAGCATCCCTAAAGGGTGGGTCAAGTATAGAAATGTATAAAGATACTTGACCCACCCTTTGGTTGTGACTGAAAAACAAAAACCAAAAAGATATCTAAGAAATTTGGACAAGAAAACAACAAATGACAAATATTTTGCTGCGAGTCTCCTTAAGTAGATATCCGGAATTGCCTTTAAGGAAAAAAGATGCCGTTAATTTATATTTTATAACCAATTTCAAACGACACAATGTATAAACGTTTTTATACATGTAATTTTAAGTCATACTTAAAAATATTTGAGTTAGGCCAATCATCCTAATGGGTCGTATATCTGTATACATTAAGATACTCGACTCATATTTTATAATTTTAAACTATCACTTTTTTCAACTTCAGATTAAATTGATAATGATAAATAATATTTTTTATCACGCAAAAATAATTCTAAATACTTATTAAAGTAATTAATCTAGTATGCTTGAAAATCAGTTTATATTTATAATGAAATATCATAACATATATATATTATTATCGAAATCAGTAAAAAATATGCGATTAAAATCAAAAACCTAGTATCAGCTAAATATTCCAATCTACAAGCACCGTGAAACTTTAAACTTCAATTACGAAATGAAAAACAATTATTAAACTACTAACTCCACAAATGCATGTTTTAAAAAAAAATTATTAAAAGTAGTTCTACACCAACGAAATAATATTTTTCTATCCGGAGCTGCCATGTTATTCTAAATCCTGTATCTCGTTGACGTTAGAAATAAAGTGCACTTTAGTAACCAAAACTTATATTTCCCTTCCAGTTAAAAGTACTTTAAACGTAACGGAATATTTACCTTTTCTAACGCGATATTTTCGGATGAAGGGTCCAGATTCGATCCCGCCCGTTTCCTGCTTCGGGAATGCAAACAGGGCTAGGAGGGTATTGCTTTCTTTAGAGTTATTTCTTAGAGCAAACAGTTGAAAGTGAACAAACTAAACATTTGGAGAGGAAAGAATTAAACTGCCCACAGTACATCTGATTTTTCTTTAGGTTTTTGTCTTTTGTTTTTATCCTTTTTTTTTTCTTCAACTTTCTTTTCATTTTGACACTCCTTGTTCAAGTTTCTTTGTTGTCCTTAGTCGGCCTTTTTGTTTGGGAAGGTAGTGTACACAGCACTGAACATAAAAAGGGTAGAATATATATCACGCAACGAATAGTAGTCTTTTTGTTTGCTAAAATGTGCAAAAAAATATTTTCTACAATGTACAATTAAAGACTTTTTAAAAACTGTTTTTTCAATGTCAAGCAATACTTTTGAAAATAAACGAAAATCTTTTATAATATTGGTTTACTTTTCTTTATTATAAAATGCTAAAACATATTTATAATAACATGTTTTAAAATAATTGCATTTTTTAAACGACAAATGCACTTCTTTAATCTGCAGTGAGTGCTTTATTTCTTTCTGCTGTGAGTTCTTTAAGAATACTTTTAATTTTAAATATTTACTGGCAATATGGAAAATTGAAATAAAAAGGGCGAAAATATATTTAAATATTCTTCATTCTTGAAAATAAACACATTTAAAAAAAAATAAAACTATAAACTTTTATTGATAGATGTGGTTATTCTTCGGCAAACAGATCCTCGAAAAGTTTTCAAGGTTGAAGTGTTCGTCTTTAAATATGATTATTTTTGACATTTTAGATGCGCTGTTACGTTTCTCTTTATGAATGCTTATCATTTATTAAAAATGCTTTAAAAAACTCTTTTAAATATGGTGTTTGTTCGTTTTTATTTGCACCTTCAATGGTGCTCATATACACCCGAAATCACATAGACCCCCAGTATCGTTGTTATTCACTACTACATTCAAGTATGTTCAATGTAATGTGTTGTCTTAAACTATAATACCAATATATATTATACAATATAAAATGCTTAGTATTTATACAAAAATATGTTTCTAAATATATTATTGAATCTTAACTTCCATTTTAAATAAATTTTCCCATATATTCCGATATTTATTTAAATTTATGATAATGAATAAAAAAACACAACCTAAAATAAGCCCAAAAAAGATTCACACACGAGAAAAAAACTAATCCAAAAATTCTTTATTTCATCTACATAGCCCCAAATTCTATATTCATATTTTTATATCGTTAATCCAAAGAAACTTTGTTTTATTAAGAAATAGAATAAAATATTACATTTCCACTCACACAAAAGAAATATTATTGTGCTGAACCCTAACCAGAGACAAAAGAACTAAAACACCACGTTCTCTCAATACACACACCACTTGCCGAGTAATCATAAGTCGGATATGTAGGCTTGTTTATTTTATTGGCTTATATCGCTATTCGTTGCAGAGGTGTATTTGTTTTTCTTCTATGTCACTACTTGTTTGCGCTTCTGCTCACTGCATCGACCTGGTTATGCGGGCTGCGTAAAGAGGCTTATGTGGCTCTTATACCTATATTTGTTATGAGATTTGCGAGTATGCAAAGTTACCTGATGCGTCTTTGCGAATTCATGATTCACTGCGTTTTTATAAGAGGATAGTTTCTTTTCGTGAGGACTTGAATCTCCCCGGAGATATGAACTGTGGAATATAGGAAGTAATCCGCTTGAAAGCCAGGTCAGGTTTTTAGATAACTTGGTTACGGAATGATGTGAGTTGATTTTGAAACTGTTTTATTCAAGAAAAAATTGGTAGAAAAGTGGACATTTTAAGGCGACACGAACACCATAAAAGAAAAAACACGAAAGTTCTTATAGGAAAATTGTGACTTGAAGTAAGCCTATGAATGTATGTAAGAGGGTAAAAAATTATTGCATATATTTTCTTCGAATGGATAAGATTTTGAATGTCACAAGCAATTGAACGTTTCAGAATTTACAAAAGTCTTATAAAACAACTGCAATGCTTAAGAAAAAAACAGGAATAATACCTGTAATTTTATTTTTTCTTTAAACCATTTTACCAGCCCTAACATTTACGCAATACAAAAACATTTTTTTACCAAAAATTTCTCGTAGAATAATTCCAGAAAATATCTGTAATGCTATCACAAAATATGTTGATAGAGGAAGTTAACCGTATCAAAACAATACAGAAAAAAATTAGTACATAACAGATATTTTCTATAATGCAGGGCACGTTTAAAAAAACACAGGTGAGCCCATGATCCCAATACAAACCCTTATCGACGGCACGCTTATACTACACCCGCGCGGACAAAGACGTCATTTACAAATTTGAAATTTTATTTTCGCTATTATACATAAAAAAATCTGTGCACAACAGGAACAATCACTATTAGTGGTTATATATTTTATCTGTTAAAGAAAATATGCGTCTTTAAACATATTAAGATGTAATTTTTTCAGAAAACTGCAGTAGTTAAATATAACAGAAATTATTTGCAGGAAAATACTAGGATTATCCTAATTTCTAAAAGGATAGATTTTTTTTTTGTTTATTGAACTATATGCAAACCAACTGCAATGTTATTTGTTGCACTTAGTTTGAAAGGTTATTCGGCCATTATCCAAAAAGATTCCCTACAGCTTCATTTTAATATAAGCTACTTGATCTATATATATGTGCCATTTGCTGCAATAAACCGTCCCCATGGACCCCATTAATCCTCCTTTTTTACAAGCAACCTGTGCTATTTTCGAAAATATTTCAAGCTTTGAATTTTTCCAAAAAATCAGTTAATTCGGAAAGATTATGTCGTTCTCTAACATAGAAAACGTTTAAAAAATAGATGTGAAATGAAATTTTAGATTACTTTTATACCCTGCACAATCCTATTTGTGTTTAGAAACATCGACTCAGATTAAGTTAGATAATCGATTTTTTTTTACACTATTTATCAAAGGCAGCCACTAAATTGAAAATATTAAGAATAAAAAAATTGTATATACTGCACCGGAAAAACACGTTAGTTATTTTTATCGTCTAGATCCGAGAACAAATAGTTAAAACATAGTTCATTGTTTTTATGAATTCGTGCAAAATCCTTTTCAACCTTTTAATACTTAAAAATTCCTCAATTTTAAACTCGAAATAAATAATGTAGGCTCATTAACTTTGAAATATTATCTCAACTTTTGGGGAATTACTAAAAAAAGTTTATTATTATATTACCGAATTTACTCCATAGTTAAAAAAAAATTCGTAATAACCTACTATTTAAGCTTATTAAACGAATGCAAATTATGTACAGTTAGTTAAAATATGTCTAAAATGTAAAATTTTTACAAGAATCTTTTAAAAAAAATTTTACCTATAATTGAATGAAATGATTTTTCAATTTTTCCATATATCTCTGTTTTCTGGTCATTTAGGTAAGTAAAATACTGCACTTAACGATATTTTCAAAACTGAGTAAAACACAGTACTGAGTACGTCGCACAGTCAAAATGACTCTGAGTAAATATTACTCAAGTTTGAAATTTGCATATATTCACATCTGAAATTATACATACATTAAAAAATGAAACATCTTGTGTTCATTTGCATTCAAAAATGAAACGTGTTCATTTGCATTCAAAAATGAAACGTGTTCATTTGCATTCAAAAATGAAACGTGTTCATTTTTGAGCATTTTTATGCTTCAAATGCTTCAAAGATGAGAAATGATAATACTTGTGGATATTTTCTACTATTTTCCAATACATGTATGATTTATATCATGGCTGGAAGTAGGTGGGACACGAACATGAACGAGATAAGAAGATATCTCTAGTCCAATAAGTAAATCATCCGTACAATTACTCTGGTGAAATTACCGAATCACCATTTACCGAATTATAAGTATTTTTTAAAAAATGAACATACATGATATTTCAAAATTGAAGGTATTGTGTGGTCATATTTTTTTAAAAATCTATATAGATAATTATTATTTAAAATGGTCAAATTTCTCCAGTTTTCAGTACCAACAGTTATTAAATTAATCTAATTAAATTATATTTCAGATAATAAGTTTTAAAATCTTATTTAAATATTCCAATTATAACGGTTTTATTTTGAATGCATATACTTAACATAAAACGAATAATAAATTACATTAGATATTTGTTGACATAAGTTACAAAATATTTTTAAAACATATTCAATAAAAAATAGGCTACTTTAATTTTTTTAGTATTATTTTAACTTTATAATTCAACTATAGAAACTAATTTAATATGTGTAAGCATACAGTGAAAATCTTAATTTTTTGCGTGTGCTTTTGTTAACATTTCAAAATATAAAATTATTTAATTTACATTTAAAAGGAAAATTTTGATACAAAGTTTAAATATTCTCTTTATTGTAAAACTAGCATTAAACTTATTGTAACATTATTCCTACGAAAAAAAATTCCGCTTGCATATTTTTTGAAATGAAATATCAAAATATTCCAGCGAAGCAGAAAAACAATTGATGCGTTTATTTGGGAAACCATTCCTCGCACGTTGCTTCCATATTGCACAGGGCGGCTTTCTGAAATAAAACTTCCAATTTCCAAAACATATTGCGGCGGTTGAGGGATACGATTGATTCCATTTATCTTTACATATTTCTATTTCTTGAAAAGATTTTGTCCTTTTCTTCAAGGCATTTGGATACGTCGGGTGGACAAAGTTGTAATTGTGTCATTTCAATTTTGTACATTTTCGTAAAAATATTGTGTCTCATACAGTGTTAAAAATTTAGGCGCAAGATTGCACCGTAATCTTAGAACTTTCTAGCTTGCACCAGGATTTGGAGAGTTGATTCACCACTTTTTCTCTGTATCAAGTTATGGTTTTACCACAAAATTGGTAAATTCACGCTTTAAATAGTGGTAGCTGCTAGAAAGTTCCAGGATTTCAATGCAATATTGCAGCAAACTTTTCAACAGTGTAAATTTACGAACATTAACACTCGTAATTTGATGTATAGTATAGAACCGATAGAATTACGATATTGAATCAATATCACAACGTCGTAAAGGTATCGGAGAAATATGGGAAGGATATCGTATCATATTATGCGCTACTGTGGACTTTGAAATTGAAGATGTTATGACGACTTGTATATTGATAGATACATCACAGATTATTGAAGGTGTTCAGATTAATTATTTGTTATTTTTAACACTTCAAATTAGAGGTCTTCAGACCGTAAAAGAATGTAGTCCATACTTTCAGAAGTTGGAAAATTTAAAGTATGTTGGTAGTTTTATTCAAGTTTATTCATCATCAATGAACACGAGACCCTTATTGACAGTGCATTGTAAAAATGTGTTTCACTTTACTCCAGCTTTAAGAGGTAACGCTACACCCCATAATAGGAGAATAGTTCTTATTTGTACAACTACTTCATAAAATTGGAGAAACGCTACTCTATGAAGCTAGAAACTGGTAGTTTACATCCAGTTTTATACAATGTAAACTTTCGACCTAAAAGTGAAAAACATACCACAAGTCGAGAACAATCTCATATTACAAGGATTTTGAAATCTTTTCAGGGCCATTTTGAAAATGAGAAATAGGTGCGACTTTGAGAAAATATCGGTTTTGTGCACTATTAGGGACATCTATAGTAAACGAGATTTAGTTAAGTTGAAAATAATTATATGAAAGGTGTTACGTCAATGAATTCAGATGTTCATGGTCAGAGGCAATTTTCTTAATATTTTATTCATCCACACAAAAATGAGCTCTCAGCTAAAATTAATCTAATTAAACAAAATAGTCAAAACACAGCCGCCGCGAAGGTGTTCTCACTTTGTTTTAGTGCTGGGGCTTGTGTGGGTTGATGATCCCGCGAGCTATGCCGGCGGTAGCTTTTCTACTGGCAGGGTCACCCATGCCGGACAGATTGGAGGGGAAACACCAGACTAAGAGGAACACCCTGGTCCTCCAGGTTGGGGGTTAGGCGTAGGAAAATTCGGCAATCTACGGCAAATTCTAGAAAAGACTAATTAATTCCAAATCAATACACACCATCTTTTTATTGATTTCAAAACGGCATATGATAACATTGATAGGGAACTGCTCCCCGACACCCTGATACAGTTCAACATTCCTGAAAAACTTGTGAAACTAATATCCCTCACATATAATGACACCAAAATAAGAGTCAAGATCCAGGGAGGCTTGTCTGAACCTGTTGAAATAACAAAGGGCGTCAGGCAGGGAGACGCGCTAGCATGCCTTCTTTTCAACCTCGCTCTTGAGAAAATAATAAGAGAATCAGAAACTAACACAAGGGGAACTATTTTCTCCAAAACTGTTCAAATTGTGGCTTACGCTGACGATATTGATATCATAGCAAGAACTCCTCCTAAGCAGGCGTTCCTGGATCTGGAAATAAAGGCCAAAAAATGCACCTCTGAATTAATCAGAATAAGACAAAGTATATGCAATTTGTTAACTACACTGACATCTCACACACATCGAGATTAGAGAATACAAATTTGAAAAGGTGAACTCGTTTACCTATCTTGGCTCCAAAATCAACCAGAGGTCAGAAAGAGAGTAACTGCAGCCAACAGGTGCTTCTATAGCATTAGAAAATTTCTCAAATCTGACAACATTAAAAGTGATACAAAGTAGCTGATATATAAAAGTTTAATCAGGTCAGTTCTCATCTACGCGTCTGAAACTTGGACCTTGTCCCAGGCTGATGAGAGGACCCTCGCTACTTTGGAGAGGAAGATTCTCCAATCAATTTTTGGTGGTGTTTGTGACAATGGAGTTTGGAGAAGGAGAACTAACTCTGAACTTTGTAGACTATACAGAGAGCCGGACATCCTGAAGTATCATAAGATCCAACGCATGAAATGGGCTGGACACATTATAAGAATGAATGATGACAGAACAACAACAAAAAATGTTGGGCTAAGCCAAATGGAACTAGAAAAAGAGGCAGACCCAGACTGAGGTGGGTGGACTGCCTCCAAAAGGACTTTGTTTCGATAAAGGTCAGAGACTGGAAAGCTGTTGCGCGCAAAAGGAGAGACTGGGCAAACCTCCTTGAGAAAGCCAGGGTCCACCCTGGACTGTCTAGATAATGATGATGATGAAACAAAATATAAGACAATCATGAAAAACAAAATACTGAATAATTTAGTAGGAAAAAAAAGTTACAAAAGATCATTTTTTTAAAACTTTAAATTATGGTTTTTATTCGGTAAGGAAGGAGCTAATGGAATTCATAAATGGGTCATTCATGGGCTAATGTATCTTAAGGCGGCTTTATATATTTTGGCACTCTGATATTTCTTAATTTTCAATAACAATGATTTGTTTTAAAAAAAAAATCATGAAATTCTATTTTTTTATTATTTTTGATTTAAAAATCTCCAGAAGTAAATCAAATTTAAAAAAATTAGAATGCGTTACAAAAGTTACACAGATGTGAGCTAACTTTACTAGGAAAATAAGATTATTTAAAAACAACGCTTTCCTATATCTGTGGTAACAATATATAAAGTTAAGTAATAAAAAAAAGCTTGGTCATTTTCTGATGTTCAATTTAAAAACACGGCTATTTTTTCAATAAGACCCTTTACAGTTGCAATTTTTTCAACCTTATTCAGCGATATAGTAGCGTGTTTCAAGCTTTCCTCAAGCCATTCCAGAATTTATAGTACCAAACGAACGTTCGAACGGTGCGTTGATTATTAATGACTTTTTGTTCGAAAACGAGAAAGTTGATTGCTTTTAAGTCAGTCTGTGCCTTTCGTTGAATTATTAATCATGTTAGGTTTTTGTTGAGATTAGTTTTTATTCAATACGTTTCTGTTCGTTCGGAATGTTGTCATTTACGTGAATTATTTCCAGACCATCTCGTTTCAGTAAGTTTTGGCGATTCAGGTACGGTTATCAGGTTTTTTTTAACTATGTAATAATGAATAGTTTTAACAATGAATAGTTTTTTTAACAACTATGGAGAGACGGAATCGAATTAGGTTTTTTTCAAATATGTATATTGGGTTTTCATAAGAAATGAGATTCCAATGTTTCAATTTAGAATACAAAAAAATTAATCAAGAGTATGTCAAATTTTATCTTACGTACACATATTTTCAATCTAAAAATGCTATTTGAAGTTTTCATATATTCAGAATTTAAATGAACAACAAAAAGAAAAAAATTAGTTTCTTCTTTAATTATTTATTATATTTTATTTCTTTTTATAAAACAGGTAAAAGTATTAATTACAAATATTTTATCGGCACGTTTTGGGATTTTATATGTATCCAGTTTTTAAATATATTTAAAAATTAATGTAGAAATGAAATCCCAATGGGAATTATAAAAACTTTTTTCAGGCGTTAAAACAGAATATTCAACAGTGAAATGAAATAAAGTCTTTAAAAAATGATAATATGGCTAAAGATTTATGAAACAAAATTGTTTAATGAAGTTTTTGTTATTTTGAAATTAATTATTCCCAAAATTGACGCGTTATGTGAACAAATTTATCCACTAAAGTAAAACTTACTTCAAAGTCCTTTTTTGTTTGTTAAAAATAATAAACCTATTTTATAGGATATTTTTTCAATAAAAGTTTTAGAAATCATCAAATAGTATTGTCGATGCGCCATCTGTAGGTGTATTATATAACTGACAAAAAATATCGTATGAATGATATAGTTGCAAAACTCACATTCTCCGAGGTATAACTAAGATATAGGGTCCGGTCATTGGCGTCTTTTGATGAATGTTGATTCAATTAAACTAAGTTGTCATTGAAAGGACTGGCCCCAATATCTTATAGTTATGCTTTGGAGAATGTGAGTTTTGCTACTTCACCCTTTGTATGGAATTATATATTTAATAGATAAATGGTCCATCGAAGATTATAATGAAGATTATAATTACATTGCAGAAATGGCGTAATGCTAAATTGAAGATTGATTAATTACTTAAAGAATTATTTATAAACCTTTTTTATTAAATGCTTAGAATAATTTTTCTAATGCAAGTTGTGCATACATTTTGAAATTTTTCCCAATACTAACACATAAAGGAAGCCATTCGAATTTTTCTAAGATTTTAAATGACTTGTAGTTTTGTTATGATAAATTTTGGGACCTAATACACTAATATGTAGTATTAGTAGTTTGGGCTATGAAAGTAGGTGATGGACAGGCATACGAACGGACGGACTAATTTTTTATAAAAGCTTAAGTTATAAACGTAGTGTATAATCTAAAAACGTTAATACTTTAAAGCATGGCTCATTAAAAATGCTACTATTTATTCAATATTGATTTGTAATGAATTGTTAAATGTTGTTCAAAGAAATGTTAGGCTATAAAATCAATTAATAGTTTTTAATTTAAACTGATGTATTAGAGGCCATTCAAACCATTTTTAACAAAAAGACATTTATAATGACGAATTTCTATAACTGAGCAAAAAGCAATATCCAACATACAAAAAAAAAATCTTAAATAATTCAATTAATGGCTTTTAAAAATCAAACAAAAGACATTATTACATTTTATGAAAAAAAAACAATACAGCCTGCCGTAATCGCATACCTCACATTTCAATTAAAATCTTAATTAAAAGACCCTTCCCTAATAAAAGCTTCTCTTTATTTTAACATCGCAATCAAACTTTTGCGGACGCGATATGACAAACGCACTAATAACTCGGGCGTCATTACTGAAAACATCTCGACGCGCTAAAATTACAGCTTTCCCCGCGCGAAATTCCCCAAAGATTAATTTTGTCTTAGTTTCGCATTACGAGAAGAAAGCTACCAGATTTGGTTTGACAAACATTTAATTGACTCTTAAATAATTTTGAGAAAAATTGTTTTTTGGAAAAAAATATGTAATAGAGGAAGGAAATATGGCATTCGTCAAAACTATCGGATAAATAACTAGTCCTCTAATCGAAATGATAGACTTGCCTGTCAAGTATCTGCTTTTAAATGACGAGGCATGGCGATCTAAGGTAGTAAAGAAGGCTGAGATGTGTTGGTAGCACACGTACGGTTTCCTACTCAAAATTCCGTGAGACTAGTGAAGAAGTTAGATATTTTGTATTAAAAATTTACGTTATCAGTCAGTTGAGTAACGTTTTCTTGAAAGACATGTAGTCCACTGGACTGAGCAAGCGCGTGTCATTCAGAACGGAAATTTCCATTCGTGTGCCTCGCAGAAATGTATGCCAGTGCTCCATTTAGAATGACGTATTTTTTTACCGTTTTGAATGACTCAAACGCATGGGTTTGTTTTCGAGGCGAACACGATTCTTTTTCCGACCGGAAAACGCACGAAGTGGTGGTCTTAGTTAATCCATTAACAACCCATTACTAAGTACTATTAGCACCTTCCTTCCGAAAATAAACGTTAACTTTAAAAAAAATATTTAGTACGTTTTTCGTGTAACTTAATAAGTAATACATAAACTTTTGGTTCTCTGGTAACCATTTGACTTATACTTTGTTTACTTAGATGAACTTAAGTAGAAAGCTCATTTGCGAAAAGCAAATTTTCTTTCAATTGTCGTAAATGATTTGAATACCATTGTGTGTAAAGCTTGAAATCGGGTGTTCTATTCAGAAATCCAAAATACGAAACGGAATCATGCAGCCTCATGTGTGCGAACAATCGAAAAGAAATTTTTAATGCCTAAGTTGAAAAGAGGAAGAGCATAAGGGTTTTGGTTGTTTTTAGTCAATTGATTCAAAATGTCTAGTCTGAATTTCATTCGTATCAGTTGCGAAATCATAGTTCTCTGTTCATATTTTATAAAAAAAGAACCAGTTGAGAGTATTTTCATACTAAATTTTATTGTTTTATTAAGATAAAAATTACAACATAAATTTTCTTTCTAACAAAAATGAATTTCAGTTACACCTTTGTGAAGCTAAGCGTACCAAGATGTAAGAGTCTCAAACAATCGCGATTATATTATTTTGTTCTTAAACCTTCATTAAGCGATGTCCGTGGGGCTTCGTAATGGAGGCTGAAACAAACAAGCGGTTCGCATCTCCTGGACCGGGGCAGAACCATGGGGCGTAATCGAATTGGGGCGCTAAAATGAGAATTAATAACCGTTTATTTGGATGGGGCTCGATTATAACAGCTTCGGAGGTTTTAATGATGGAGAAGGTATTGTAACACAGAATATAATCACATGGTTTATGTCATGTTTGGGTGTATGAAAAGAATATTGGTATCTATTCGCAAAGTCATAAAAAAAATCATAAATACTTGTTGTATTAAAACAAGCTACATAACCATTAACCTTTCTAAGTTTCAAATCAACTGAAGCTATATTTTTAAAAATGAAAAAAATGTACACTGATCCATACACTTAAATAATATTTATCACTAACGCATCTAAATGACAGTTAGGTTTAACAACATTAAAAACATATGCCTAAAATATATTTAAATACATAAAAGAAGCCCCAACATTTAAAACTAATGTACGCAGTGGGATCCATTGAACAAGCATCCTCAACCAAATGTTTACTTTAATATAAGTCTCATTAAACTCCTCGCTCCCTTACATTTACTATTGGAAACATACTATTCAAAAAGAGAAATAGCAAAACCTACGAAGACTGATTTTCCACATATATCACACACTAGAAAAGTAGCGTTAGCTAACGCTTATCTAGCTATAAACGAAAAAAATCAGCAAAATGATTTGCAATGATTGATTTTTGGAATAGGATACCACAAAAAGTCAGTTTTCATGGGATGGGGTAAGGTACATTTGCAATAACTCAGGTGTGATGCATGATTTAAATTGCAAGTCGTAAGTAGCTTATAATTACTACAAGAGATAGAAATATGCATCCAGATGCTTTACAAAAACTTATTAGAACGGCATGCCCAAACCAATAACCCAATTCCACCAATCAGATTTCACCTTCAGTCAATTTACTACTCACAGTTGCTTAAAAAAAACTGCTACGGAGGCAATAAAAAGTTAATAGATACACAACGAATGCATTAATAATGACTCCTATTATTAAACTCCCAATTTCTTTCTATTTTTTTTTTGCAATTATCTTCATTGTTCGTTTTCAATAGTAATTTTGAAATACTGTTAAAAATAATATATTCAAAGAAATTACTTGCAAATAATTCTGTAACTATCATCCTATCGAATAATCTACTTATTATTATTATAATTGGATGTTGATAAACATTAACTACTGCTAATTATAATCCTAAGAACTTTAAATTACCAATTTAAAACACAAATTTGCCAGTCAAACAAAATATTCTCCCAACTGATACAAGTAAATTTGAAATTTAATAAGGTGTTTCTCTCGCATTATCGATTTCTCCTTTATAAAGATTGAACATCGTTATCTGTTATGAGTCCAGGACCAGACCCCTAAAGCAAAATCTTTAATAGAGTCCCCAACCCTCCCTCTTTTTCCATTATGTCTTGTATATCTTCTACGAAGACCTGTCAATACAGTGGTATGTTTAGGAGGATGCACACACTTTATTCCGATATTCCTTGGAATTTTTTAATATAAAAAAAAGCAATAAGAATTTTCAAGCACCGTATCTCATTAGGAAGCTATGAAAAGGATAAAGGTAAATATCGATATTTATGAAAGTACAAAAGAATTCCGATGAATTGTTTCTCTCATATTCGTATCGATGTTCGGAATTCAAGAAAGTTGAAGTAGATGGGTCTAAAAGTCTTCTTGCTTTAGTTCAATGGAATAACTTTGTAATTACAATTTCAATTTTTCTTTCTTTTATAAAGTATTGTTCTATTATTTCATAGTTTTCTTTGAAATATAATATTCTTTTTTTTTTACTTTTGATTATGATTTCCTTTTTTGTTATAAGAATTATGGCCCTGTTTTACTTCTCAGATCTTATTAGAAATAATGTAAAATTCGATTAAATTTTTATTGAAAATGTAAGAAACATTAACGTTATAATGTAATGTATTTGTTAAAAAGTATTTTATAACATTTAAAAAAATACACATAATACTTTATATATTCCAGCCTTTCCCATTGTAGATGCATTAATTCTTTAGCAACTAAATGAATGTACGTGCTTTATTAAAAATTCTATTACTTTTTATATAATCTTAACAAAAGTAACGATTAAAAAATTATTTTTTAAACGTTACAAAAAAGCAAAACATATAATAATTTTTAAATAACTTCAAATTAACAATTAAATGGTTATCTAAAACAGTAAAACAAATCTCTCTATATATAAAAGGCAAATTCCTGACTGACTCACGTATCAACGATTAGCCAAAACTACTGTAAGTACAGCTACCAAATTTTAGGAAAATATTTTTTTTATATCGTAGGCGTCACTTACGAAGCGATTTTTCGAAATTCGAACCCAAACGGGTGTAAGAGAGCAAAACGTGAGCCATTTATCCATAGGAATAGCATTGTAAGATTGCAATTTATACTTTTTTATTTTCAATTTAAAAGAAATTTCAGCGCGTTCAGCATGAACGAAAATATAGTATAAACACGTAATGCACGTGGGTTTACTTTGTAAGATTGTTAAATGAAAATCATTATTCATTTCAGTTATTGATTATCTTTTGAAATAGTATTCTAGGCCAGGCTTTTCATTGTTTATGAAGCTGTCACTTTAATACAGCTATGATATAAAGACAGATTGACTTTTGGAATTGGCTCCTTTTGGCAAAGTTGAAAATTTAAGGTGGGGTAGCTATACCCATCCAGTTGTATGGGTTAGGGTTAGTTTGAATTATCGTCGAACTAGAGCTACCCATGAGGGATATCGGCTATAGTTAAGTAACGAGCCGACACCTGAGTATAGGCACCCAACGCAAATTTTAAGGGCGTGATCGTACGGACAGTTGGGACTTTGAAGGATATTTGACGTACACTCCCTCCACACAGGGTGTTATTTTTCGAGCCTTTTTTGCTGTACGGGCCACTTATAGGTCAGCAGCTATTTAGGCGATGTCCGGACCTGAACCTGGGACCTTTTGTATGCAAGGCAAACACCGAGGCTCATGGGAAAGCCGTCTAACTCATGGAAGGGCCTGGATACAATCGGTCAGGGAGAATCAGAATGGGAGGCAACATTTGGTATAACATAGAAGTTTACATAAAAAATCACTGTCATTAAGATTCACCCGTGCAACGCCGGGTTTATAAAAAGCTAGTACATTTATAAATTATTAAAACTTATTTACTTGACTACACTCGACTCCAAAAAATTATTATTGGAGCATGAAAAACTATCTGTAAAAATATTTAAAATTTCAAGTGTGAAACGATTTCCATGTGAGTATAAAATATAATATTTGCTGCCACAACATTATAAAGCAATGATACCCATATAAGCATACTTTACATTTCTGCAAAAAGTTTTGATTGGAAAATGTACACCAACAGCTGACAACTTTGAAAAGGATAAAAACTTGTTACCTACACATACACTTCTACACAAGAAAAAATAACCTAAATCTAAAAAATATTACTCACGGACAAATTTTTTTGGACATTCCAGATGGGTTGGCAGCTTTGTTGCGTTAAAGTTAGTGGTTATTACAATAGCTTATTCCATCACTGTCAGTATAATGGAAAAAGTTGAAAGATTTTTTAAGGAATTTTTTAATAACAATTCAAAAGCGGCTAAGCTGCAGGATTACGTATAGAAGAGATACTTTCTTTTTTTCACACAAAAACCAGCGGATACATGCAGAAAAAACGGAAAAAAAATTCTTTACTCACGCAAGGTAAGTTCTATCTTAAAACCGTATTCTTTTTTCCCGAGCTCTCAAAAGTTAAACAGTTTCAAAGTAATTATATGCAGTTTTTGGAAGAAAAAAGGAACTTGCACTTTGATGAGACTTTGATCAATTTAATTTGGGGCTCAAAAAAGAGACAAAGTAACTAAAGTAACTACCTTGATGAAGTCTCTAAAATTAAATGAAACGTTAAAAAATGGCATATGAGTTAATCAAGCTCGGAATTAAAATTATGATCCACGTTCTTTTCCGAAACTGTCAAATTAAATTTTTATATTATTAGTGTGCTTTTTTTTAAAATACAGACATTTATTATCTTAAAGGATATCTATTTATTTAGTATAAAATGTCTTCGTTAACAAAGTTTAGTTAAAGGAAATGCTTCATTTACGTAAAATTTCATAATAAATATTGTGTTGGCCACACATGCTAGTTAGAGATTTGTAGTAAAAATTATGTGAGTTCTTTAAAATGTTAACGATGTTTATTTACAATAAACACCATTAACATTTTAAAGAACTTTGTTTTCAAATATATGCAAAAATATGTACAACAATGAATAATTAAAACAACTTCTGCTGATTTTATTCTGCTATTTAAATGTACACTAATTCTTTCATGACACCAATCATAAATTTAATTTGTTTAAGAAAAATGTAAAATATAATCACAATGTTACAGGAGAGCAAATTGACAAAACTATTAATAGTGGATCATTGAGTATAAATTTCTAAAATATGCGATATCTTAAGCTACCTTAATGATGCAATTTTGAAAGCAATATTCGCAATTAGTGTTCCACATCAAGCTAGCTGGTCTATTATTTCTTTACCATGAATACACTGTAAAAAATTTACTGAAATTAACGGGAAAAGTACCGGCAGCAGAGTTGCCAGGACTTTCCCGTTTCGTTAAGTATTTTCCCGTGTATTTACACAGAAGTTCCGTTTCTTAATTCTCCGTTGTTAAAATTTTCTATTTTGCATTTTCCCGTGTATTTACAGAAGTTCTGTTTCTTATTTCTCCGTTGTTAAAATTTTCCTTTTTGCATTTCCCCGTACAGGTAATACAGGTAAATTAAGGTAATCGTTTCCGGCTGCCTATTTCTAGCCTCCCTTAGGATCTTTAACACAGACAATAACGCCTCGTAATTAAGAACCCTGAGAAGGTTGAATCTCTAGGCTGATGCCCTAACTACTCGGCCACGGACGGGCCTGGTAATACAGGTATTTGGATGTTCGAGTTTGTGTGTATTCTTAGTGCATTATCGCCAATTCTACGATAGGGTAATAAAAGTATGGCAGCTCTAAAAACGGGAAAATTCCGTTTTCATATCTTCGCTCGTGGTTTACGGACATTTTCCATTTTTAGAAGGAAAAACCCGTTTTCAGAAGGAAAAAACCCGTTTTCAGTCGTTACGGGAAAGTTCGGGGTTAAAATCAGCAATTTTTCTCCTGAAATTTCAGGGTTTTTTTAACAGTGTACGCAATGTATTATAAAAACTTGCCAAGCTTCTTTAGCTTAATTTTAAAAATATTGTGATAGGTAAGTATTCAGTTTTATAAAAATTATCTCGTGTGAAAGTCTTCCAATCAGGTTGCATCCTTGCTGTTTTTAATAAACTCCTTCTACGTGAATTTCTTCATTCATAATAAACAAATAACAATCGAACAAAAACCAATAAATACAGTAATTTTATTCATAAGCAGAAATAAAAACAAATTATCAATTCTTTATTAATTCTTATACAAGGTGAGTTTAATAAAGCAATATTTCTATTTGAACTTCATTTAATAAATGCCATTTCAATTCACTAAGAATTCTACGTCGTTCAAAAATTGTTACAAATAGCTCCTGAATAACAAAATCTTTTCGTATAAATATCAAGACCTATCTCAATGAATTTTTGGAGCTATTGTACCTTGATTGAAAGTGAGGTTAGATAACTAAGAAAAACAACTTCTTTATTCAAATATAGAAAAATATCAAAGTAAAAGAATGACACTGTTCAAAGCTATAAAAAACTCCAAATAACCTTTTTCTACTGAAATAAGATAAGAATATGGTTTCATTTCGTCGAAAATAAGTATTTTTCCATGAATTTTATATCCTTTTTCAAGTAAAATATCAAATTTATCTTTCCGTAAATTTCCCTTATTCAACAAGTTTACAAAGCCGACCTTTTCTAAACAACGGAAGCAAACATCCATTCCCCCAACAAACAAATATCCTTCCTAAAAATAATCTCCAAACCATTTAACAAATTGGCTCCGATGAAAAGTAAAACGAATTTCCTGTGGAGGTTATCAGTTAAACGTAAACCCACCGTTTGTTTGTGTGGTGGGCGAGCGATCAAAAAGACCCGGGAAATTTTTCCCCGGTTCCGCCCTAAGAAAACACGATCGGTAACAAGTTCGGTGGAAATTTCACTGAAAAAAAAAGGATGATATCTTTTTACAGTTTCCCAACCAGATTCAATTCATTATCTACGGAAACGAGAAAAAGATCGCCAACAAAAATTCCACAAGAATTTAAGTAATGAAGTTGAAAACGGTGAAGATAAATAACAAAAAAGGCACATTTAAATTGGAAAGTAAAAAGGTGGTGTGGGGGATCTTTTAACTTTATAATAACAAAAAAGCGTTATCTTTGGCGTGGTTTTTCTTTCGTTGGTATTCGCGATTCAAACACCAAAAATGTTCCCTTTTCCGAGATTAGGGAGGGAAATTGAAAAGCGCTCTGACCGCGAA
Organism: Oedothorax gibbosus; assembly: GCA_019343175.1. NCBI lineage: Eukaryota > Metazoa > Arthropoda > Arachnida > Araneae > Linyphiidae > Oedothorax > Oedothorax gibbosus. The sequence goes on from CM033280.1 coordinate 23,956,977, forward strand.
AGGATTTATTCCCCAATTCCGGTTGCGCTGCGGAAAGTTGTGCGGTTGGAGTCGGGGGGAATTCCCTATCTTAGCCCCTTCTTCGCAGTCACAATGAGCGCTAATTAAGAGATTTATCAAAAGCGCCCTTCTCCAGGGGAGTACCTCCAAATTACCTGGAGTAAAATGAAGTCCTACACGGAATGACACTAATAGTATCCAAAAGTAAAATTTAAAAGTCAATACGTTACTTTTATTTTTAAAAAATGTATAAAGTATATTCTACATTAATCCTTTAAAGTTTTTAAAGTTTGGTACATCTCTTAAACGACTTTTATCATAATAGTTTGAAGTTGTTTTGTTAAACGAAAACAAAAAAAAACTTGAGGCTTTGTTGGTTCAATACTTAATGACGTACCAATGCAGTATTTTGAATAAATATTGCACTGTATACAAAACGTTGCTTCTCTAATGTTAATTCACTACTCCTGTACAATGCAATATGTTAAATATAAATATATCGCAAGTTATTTAAGGTGACGATATATTTTGTCTTGTAAACAGCTTATTTTAACAAAACGAATCCAAAACTTCGCATACTTTTCACTATTGAAATTATTTCTTTGCTTTCTTATCAGTAAAATGTTAGCTCTAGTCTTTCTTATTCATTCGCTTTCATTCTATAGAGCCAATGAAAAAATATATACTTATCTTGTATTTTGACTCTCAAATATATTTATCTTGTATTTTGACTACTTACGAATTCCCTATGTAATTTTCCAACTTCCTCTATCTAACTTTTAACCTATATTCTTTTTTCTCCTCGGAATGGTATTGGATTAAAAAAAATTAACGTCTTTAGACAAAATTAGGTACATATCAACCCGGCTGCTTCCAATTTCTCTTGCAATGTTCATAACTTTCACTTAACAAAGTTTTCCAATGATATATTTAAAGAACTTCATTTTCAGATAACTGTAAGTTGAGAAGGATCTTTCTAACGTGTCGAAAAATTAAAACATCTAAGGAAACTGTTGCGTCACAATTACAAGATCTTAAATATTCAAATTTTGGATATCACTAATTCAGTTCATTTATGATATTCAAATTCAGCTTTTTAAATAAATGTTTATTTTAAATAATGTTTATTATAATTAATACAATGTTAATTATAATTTTATAATAAAAACACCTTTCAACAGTTTCTATAATATTTAGAGACATCATGTTTCGTTTTTATTTTTTTATATTAAAAATATCACTTATTTACCTTAATAGATAGGGGGAACTAGGGAAATTTGACCCATAAGGATACATGACCCAATGCCTTTTTCTCAGGATTGAAAAAGTTTTATGAGTTGGAAGTGGCATCACTTTTTGCCTTTCATTCAGCTGACCACAAGGTGAAAACAACCATCTGAATCATTGCGTACGTGTTTAGCTATACGAAGAAATACGTTTTGATGCACTGAAAGTAAATTTTTGGTGCCGTAAGATTTTTCGGTTTACTTTTTTTGGTTTAAAGGAAAGATTTTTGCTAATAGTTACTTGTTTTGTCCATCTATTAGCTACAATTACGTGTATAATAGTGCTAATGTAATTATTCTCAAATGTCTTTGTTTTGCGATTAATCAAAAAAGTGCTACTAGGGATACTTGAGCCAAACCAATTAGGGATATGTGACCCAAGTAAACAACACAGAAGTAGACAGAATTTGACCAAGTATTTTTTTTAAAAATCGCGGGAGTCCCAAAAGTAAATGGCTGGGTTATCAACGGAATACCAGGTTTGTTGGGAAAGTACAAGGGAATTTTTTAACGAGCTTTCAACTCAGTATTCAGAAAGAATCAATGGAAAATGTTTTAAATAGCCTGAAATGGATAATACATCCCAAGTTGATATTGATCAAATAGAAGCGATTCTTCAACCACCTGTGTTTTCCCTGCAAAACAAAAGAATCCCCAGTTTTGTATATAGACAAGATTTTACGTTTAAATTTGATAAGTTCGTTAATATAAACATAATTAATGTGATTAAAATAAGAAGTAATAATTTTGTCTTAAAAAACTATAAAATCTATTTAAACTTTATAATATGATGTTAGTTTTGTTGGGTAAAAGTATTTTTATAATTTTAATCTTACTACCAAATTTTTGGGTTGGGTCACGTGTCCCTAATGGGTGGTCATGTATCCCTATGCATTGGAATACATGACCCAAAACTAAAGTTTTAAATAATTTATATTTTACTAATATTACAGTTAATTCTTTAAAAAAAATACTAATATATATTGTGTAATACTTATTAAAGTATAAATTAACTGCATTTGCACATCCATAAATGGTGTTTTTTAAAAGTTACAAGACAAAAACTACAAGTTGAGTCATGTGTCCTTGGTTCCAACTACATGCATAATTTATTTCGTATTTTTAACTCTTAAGTTAGCCGTTTTTTTAACTTAAGAGTTATCTATAAACTTTTGTGAACACTCTATAATCTTTACTTCGTTCGTAAAAATCCTCTGAAAAATGACGAAGAAATTAGTATTTTTGGAAGATGCCATTTGGCCATTAAATATTGACTTATTTCGTTTATGAAAAAAACGGCAATTTTACATAATTATATAGCTATGTCAAACTTATTTTCTAAAATTAGTTTTCTGATGTATATATACAACTTTAACAAAATAACAATATTTCCACGTTAAGGTGATCATTTTTCACTTGCCTAATATTTTGTTAATGTTGATATGAAAAGAATTGAGTATTAGAAAAGCTTATTTATATAAAATAAAGATTACAAAAATTACGCCTTAAACCAAAGTTACAAAATTATATATAACTATTGGAGGCTAGAAATACACAGCTGAAGAATTTACAGCCTATACAACAATAGTACATAATGCTTGGTAGATTTTATTTTCCTAATGTTTGGATGATTCAAAGTAGTTTTCTTTCATTAGATATGACTAATATTTTTATTCACACTTTTTTCATAAAATATCCTTTCGTTGTTTAGAAGCATATGCATAAATTATTAAAAAAACTGATTCTATTATTATTTTAATTTATTAAAAGAAAGAAAACTCCTTTCTTTGGTGCACAAAGTTACACAAAGCTTAAGAGAATAAACTTAACCCACATTACAAAAATAAAGAAGATATTAATGAAGTATCATAATATGGTCAACAAAATCATAAAAAGCCTTTTATATGGTATGTTAGTTCAGAATAAGATAATTATGTATTTTAATTTCGGTTGGTAAACCATTTTTAATGAGAAACATGTTTGCGTTTTCAAATTATAAAGAACCACTCTAGAGAATTAGTAAGGTTATTAAAATTTAGTCCACTCATTATTCTTTACTATAATTTTCTGATATGAGAAAATTCTATTCTGCATTTTTCGTCTAATTTTTTTTGTGAAATTAATGTTTTAAAATGAAACAGAAAGGCAGATAATTTCCTCTTTCATTTTGTATAAATTATTTTATAATGATTTTGTAAAGAATAAAAAGATATTAGTTTTCTTAAAAAATTCTTGGATATTTTTCAGAATTTATAAGTATATTTTCTATTTTTTACGAAATTGTGTATTTTGTAAAAAGATGCGTACTTATTTAAAATGCTGTTACATGCTATAATTTAAAAAATAATTGTATTTTACACAAAATATATCTATATCAATTAACTATTGTCGTTAATTATTAATTCTTGTTTTACCATTAAGAAAATATTTATTTTTGACAAAAACTTATTTTACGTAAAAGTCTATACATTTTGGTCGAAGTTTCGAATTTTAGGAAGTAAGTTGTCAATTGAAAGGTTGAATTGACATTGGTTCTAAATTACAAATAAGGGATTTTCGCTATTTTCTTTAAGACAAATCCAGCAGCCAATGCCTCATCAACAAAGGTTTGGTTGGGACAGTTAATAACAAAAATTGAAATTTCATTTTTAAAGCTTAAGATAAGAAAATAAGATTTTTTTAAATCCTCGAAAGTTCTTTTAGAATTATTAAGAATATTTTAACAGGTTTTTTAAGTAATGAAAAATGTAATTTACTAAAGATTCGATTTTTAAAAAATCCAAACAAACGAAAAATTAGTACATATTGTTTGACTATTAATCGTTATTCTCATACAAGGTTTAGATAATATTTCATAAATGTATGCTGAAATATATTAACACAGGCAAGTTAAAGATGTTTTAAAAGATAATTTAAATTTTCTTAGTATCTTCACACGATTTACTTTATTTAAGAAACTATAGTTAGAAAACATTTTTTAAAATATAAAAGGAGGTGCAAATGTGGAAACCTAAGGTCTGCAGAGAGCTTTACCTAAGTCGAGAGTAATTGTTCAACGGCGTGAACAATCACTGTCAAACCTATTCGTTACGTTATAAAACTAGGAATCATTCGGTAGTTGTAGTGAAAGGTTTTGGGATGTTTTGTGTTTAAATATTTTCGTAAAAGATTTTAGAGGTATTTTTGTTTCACTTATCATAGAGGTAGAATAATTTGTTTCACAAGATTGGAAAAATATTAATAGAGAAGATTTTTATTGTTGGATTTTTCAATTAATCATAGATTAAATTTTGTTAACTGAAGTCCTCAAATCCCATTTGACCCTATTTTATCAAAAATAAAAAGCCCAGTCAATTGCGCATTTCTTTTTATTTATTAAACACTCTTTTTCAGACTTATGACTTATAGGTCCCTATTTTAACATTATAAGAACTTTAAAAAAATCTAATAAAACCAGCTAAATATTGTTTTCTTAAAACTCAAAACATAACAAGGTGCCACATTTACACCCCCTCCACTGTGCAAATAAATTTTGAAACGAATTTCAAATAATTACAGCAGAATAGTTTATATATAGATTATAAAGACTATTTCAATAATTCATATAAATATCTATATACAAAAATAATATATATATTTAACAAAAAATATTTAAAAAAAGCATTGTTTAGATGTAATTTGGAAAAAATATAAACAAACTCAAAACATAATGAAAATAAATTTTTAAAATACTTAATAATATAAAAATACATAAAATACTTAAAAATAATAATAATATCATGTACTGATATATATTATATAAGTATTTTCCACTTGAAACTATGGAGAGAGCCCCTTCCAGCCAAACCACCACTTCCTTTATCAGTACTCTCAGTTAACTTCCTAGCGGGGCTGCATCCTATTGTGGCTTAATCTCTGGGTACATAGAGTGTTGCATACTATGCCAACTTCATTTCCACAGTGGCGAATAGTCTGTGTGGTTAGAATCATTAGAAGCATAATAATCTATTACTTTAGTTAAGTTTTAGTTTTAAAAAAGGGATTTTTTTTATTTTGAGATAGTTTTACTTATGATTTCAATTGCCAAAATCTCATTCTTTTTGTACTGCTACTTTTATTTTATTTGTTATAAAACGTTTTTGTAAAATTAGGATTCAAATATTTTCACACTCGTTTATCTAGAAATATAAACTTGAAAGAGTTAATTGAATTAAATTTAGATCTTATTTTTTTTATAAGAATTTTTTTTAAACATGTTTTAAACAGAATTTTTATTATTTGACACTGCTATATAAATTTCTACCAATGTTATTTTCAAGTCTCCTAACATATAAAAGTATTCTCAAATGTAAAACTTGGGTGGAACGTTACTTCGTAAAACCGTTAGCCCCTTAAGCCTCCTTCAAGCTTCCTCTGATTTTGTAGTATAACGGAATACTATATATTTGGTGGAATTTTACTCCATAAAAACGGTTACAACTGCTGCCACTGGTTTTACGGAGTAAAGTTCCATCATTTTTTTTACAGTGTGCACAAAATTCTAGAGTAAAATAATATTTGAAGTAGCTCATGTTGTTTGTTGTGAACCCAATAGTGAAGAGGTACTCGATAATTTATTATTTTTCATACAAAAATAATTGTATATTACTGTTTTATAAAAATAGTTTCCATTAGTTTTAAGGAGTAACTTTACACCAAGTTACATCAGTTTTACAGTGCAATTGCAGTGATTGGAACAGAACATAGCACAATTACTGTAAATATCTGGACATCAAAACTAACGTAATAATTTGTTTGAATGTATGCAATAAACGAAAAACTTTTTAGTATGGCTTAGTTGTTGCATATTGAACTATTTTCACTACATTTTTAAAAAAACGGAAACTATTTTGTATTTATTTAACCACGTACGAATACATCACACAACATTATGTTACATGTACAAGAATACAACAGTTTCTCTGTAAGTATATATGTATAAAGTTTATTTACATAAAATTCATAATTCTTATAATCCCTGACGTCTCGTTCCATTTGTTTGATACCACTGTAACTGACAAGTTAAGAAATGGACTTAAAAACTGCATCAACTTTATTTTACCTGTTATCATGGAATAAATAAATCTTTAACAATACAAATCATTTTAAATAATATATTTCAATGAATGTCGCATTAGAAATCAAATGCTATCTAAAATTACCTAAAACAACACCAAATAATCCCAGTTTTTCTAAATTTGGTGAAAACTCTCGTAGAACCATTTAAATTTATTTTGCGTAAATCAAAGAAAAATGGAATAATGGTGTGTTCGAGACTTCAAGCCATGAATCAAACTATATATAGACATTGCATTGATACTGTTAATATGGAAGTCTAACTGTGGTTATTTGACCTGATTCTCTTATACCAATACTTAATTTATCACTAAAAAACGCTAATTTTAAGGAAATTTCCCTTACTTTCGATGGTTAAAAACCGTTTCACTTAATTAAAGATCTTAAACAGTCAAGTACATACTTGTACAGTTTTAAACTGTTTCCTATGAAACGCAATGACGTCACTTTGTGGCGTGTAAAACTTTTCCTCATTTTCATGCAGTACGAATAATTAACGAGAAAAAATGCTATTTAACTAGATTTTGCCGCATTTACTACAGATATTTCGTATCTTTACAGGGATTTTTGTTAATTCTGCTGTCCTTTTAAAACATTTAAATAGACGGCATTTTCAGCAGTGCCTTAAATTCCTTCTTTGAATTTCGCCACCGTTTTACTAGGGTTTTATTTTCATTTTCATATTTAAGCATGATTTATTCACAACTATCTGAGTTTCAGTTACCTATCTGTGAAACCAAAGCAGGAATTGTGCTCATAAAGCGTCCGATGAGTTACGCAGAATCAGTTGAAAGCCTTTCCGTGTCCCCTTGGCAATCCTCCCAGCATTTTATACGCGTATAATTATCTCTCCCAGGGATTTGTGTGAAGAAAAGAAGCAGGTGTGTAGTGGACTTTTTTTTAATTTATGCCTCTGATTTATGTTGGAAATGAATACACTCCTGAAATTTATGTGATGGGGTTTTCTGATTTTGGGAAAATGGGTTTGAGTTGTGGCCGTTGAAAAGTAGAGTGTTTTAAAACTGAAAGATTTATGAACTGTATATATTTGTTTATATTTTTGATACTGATTGCCTAATAAATGCAAATTTTTAAAATGAGAAATAAAATATGCAATAACTACCTCTAACGTATCAACAGGGAAAAATATTTCAATCATAACATTTGTCTGTCACCAAGAATACATATAATAAAAATGAAATTTCTTTATTAATATTAAACTAAATATATTTTTACCAAATTAAATTGAGAAAGGCGTTTTAAAATTTTCAATGTTGCATCATCAATTATGATTTGTTTCCGAAAAGAATTTGGTCTGGATCATAAACTAATTTAAAAATAAAACCATAAATATATGAAAATATTTCAATTTGATTTGAGTTCAAATAACAAATAAATAACGTTATGGAAAATAATTCTCAATAATCTATTTAAAGCAAATTACAACAACTCATAGCGAATTCTCCCCCGACAAACAAATTATTTTCAAATCAGCATCCATAATTCACATCAAATTCAAATTACTCTCTCTTACAAATTAAATTATGGGCACTAAACCTATCGAACATTTTCCATTAAAATATATTTCATTCCATCCATAACAAGATTAAGCCATCCAAAGACTATAAGAATCACACTTTATATTTTAAAACTTCAATAAAAATCCCTTCTTTACGAGCAGTATACTTATTCATCTAAGTGCAATTACCCCTAAGAAAACCAGCTGCCTCGGAGGCCACAAAAACAACGTCTTTTAACTAAAACTACCCACTAATTATTTCGTTCTTTGCTAAGAAACCATCGCTAATGTCTCTCTAGGAGTAATAAATAAATTGATAATGGCAAAGAGGGCGGCAGTGAAACTAGCTGACGATACTACTAAGGTTTAGTTTGAAAATGATGCGAATGACAATTCAAGTTTTCATATCTATATTAATTTAGTTAGAAGTAATAATATTTCATAGTTTTTCTTTTGCACATACCAGAACGCTCAAGGTATTTTCAATAAAGTGCTGTCAACAGATGACAATGTCTTGGTTTTCTACTGATATAATACATCAGTTTATAACAGGATTTAATTTAAAATTTCTACCTGGTACTCTTCAATTTAATTAAGTAATGTTTTTAAAGTAATTTTTTTCAATTATAATCATCAGTTTAATTCCAGTACTGGTACAGTAGTAGTATTTTTTGTACTATTATTATCGGAAGTGTTTTATCCCTTGATAGCAAGAGGTTACCATTTTTTACCACTAACTAATCATAAAAAAATATAAGAAATTATATAATAAATAGAATATGAAGAAAAAGTTTTCGTTCATTTCCTAGTAGTGATCTAAGCGAGATATTTTAATGTATCTAAAAAAATATCTCCAAGAATGGTTTATCAATGACCCTTTATAAATAGATTATTATTATTTTTTAAGTATACCAAGTCCTCTATACATCATTCTTTTCAGATAATAGAAAATATTTATGTATTCCTGTTTATTCAAGTTTTAGACACCAATTTGTATTTATAAATTTATGTTTAGTAAAGTCTATTAAAATTTAGAACACCTATTGCATACTATTATCAGTTAAAACTTCGTCAAACCTACGAAGTGACTAATTTTTTCTACGTCTGTACCTGAGTTGATTTAGGTGGCCTGCTTCTTTAATGTTATTATCGCCTTTAAGTGGATTTTATTAAGTAACTTTGCTTTTGTTATTAAAAAATAACAGATTGTGGTGATTTTTTCTTAGTTTGGGTAATGCATCATGGCTTTATGAATACAGAGCTATTTACATGATATTAGTATAAGCCGGGATTGATTTGATTGTTATTGGAATGAACGGGAGTCATTCAGCGAAAAGAGAAAGTTCCGAAACATTTAAAAATATAAATTTTTATAATATATATTTTTAAACTTTCAATTAAATTACAATTGTGTAAGTTCTGATTTATTACTTTAGCTAGCAAGTTATAAACGTTTATACCCGTGCTTATATGTACATATAATTTGTAATAATTACAATTTATTTTCTTTATAAATAAAATAAAAATCTTCAAACTAATCTCAAAAACGCAGAAATTGCTTCAAAATACATCAAATGTAAATTTAATTAGATATTAAACCCCAATATACTTTTAAATCAGTAAAAATGTTAACCTTTTGGAATAAACACCGAGAGTTATTCAGTTAATAAAAAGTTAGTTCGTTAAAAGTTGAAAATAAGAGTAACTGGCTGGAAACATCTGTGCAATAAAAGGCAGCAACGTCAAGAAGTGATCGATGTTTTCATTTAGAGGTGAAAACGTTACTTCAGGAATTTTAGCAATTCTAATTTTTTGAAACGACTCTTATAAAGAGTCTTCCGTATTAAGTTCAAATATTTGGTCCCTTTCTTTTAACTGAAAAGGAGGGAGCTTATAAATGATATTTGAAAGTTTCATCATTTCATTTAGTTCAGTTTATTTCATTTAGCTAATCTTTTCTTAAACAATATTTTATTAATGTATCTACAAACACTGTTAAATGAACTAAAATGTCATTTTCGAAAAATTTAGTGTTGTAAAAGACAGCCCTATTTCTGTTTGTTGGTAAATATATCCATGATTTTGAGTATTATCACTTTATCAGATAGATTTGAAGAGTACAATAATATAACAAGTAGGTTTGTACAGAATCTGTCACTTAACCCGCTTCCATACAACAGTTGTGTTTAACAGGTAAAAAGGCGACAAACACAGCATTGATATTCTATATTAAACATTTACATGCTAAATTTGGCTAGTTTCATTTATTTTATTTCGAAAATTCAATAATTATTACTTATCGTTAGCAAAAATTAAATTTTATTTCAAAGAATAAATATGTAATATTCTTCTCTTTTAAATAGAATTAAAACATTTCATATCAACGTATAAAGAATCTCGTAGTGAAAGATATTTGACGTCATTTCAAACTGATAGATGTCGCAAAAATAAATTTATTTTTAATTTATTGTCTAAAAGAATTAAAGTTTCGAGCGATTGTTACTAATGGCAATGGTGATTTAATTCTAATAAAAATGGGCTTCCTGTGTTTTTTAAATGAGCATTAAATTGTACAGTTTTTTTAAATAATTGAAAACCTTCGAATTCGAATTATTTTCTGAAATTTTCAATGTATTCTAATTTTGATGCGCTGAATTTTTTAACGTATCACACTTGTCCGTAGCATTTGTTGTTTTGGCTATGAAAGTGGGTGACGGACAGACAGACATACGGACTGAACGATTATAATACCTTCCACTTTTTACGTTATAAACGTAGTGTGGAAGTTAAAAATTTGACTACAATTTATTAAGTACGAATTTTTGTAGTCTTTTAGCTATACTATTGATTCTTATTTTATAATTTCTAAATTTCTTTAAAGGATGCATTTTGAACTTACAGTTTTAAGACTACAACTTTTTTTGTATTTGTTTCTCAAAATTGGTTCTAAACTTTCTCAACCTTTCTCAATATGTAATAGAATTAAAAAAAATATTGTTCATTTTCTAATGTTAGATGTTTAAGACTGCTGACATTTTTCTAGAATTATCTTCCTTCCCCAGATTAACCATGAAGCAAAGTGAACATTCATTTTTACATTATCCAGGTTTTAAAAAGGTATACGATAGTGTGTGTTTTTCTTTAGCTTATAGTAGTTCGAAAAAATGGAGCATTCTTACGGATATTTCCAATAATAAAGCAAAATAAAAAATAATTGAAATTTTGAATTGATAACTTTTTTATTTCAGTTGATTCTTCTTCTCTTCTTCAAGAGCGCAACAGCCCTTTGCATTTGAAGGCTGCCTCTACATTAGGTCTTCTCCAGCTCCTCCTGTCCATGTCGATTAGATTATTAAAAATTTGTATGAATTGATGAAATCTTTTAAAACGGTCGATAATTTTATGGATAATTAAGTAAGGTTATTGTTTACTAAGATTTAAAGTTTTTTTCATTATATTATTATTTATTTGCATACAATTAGGTTCTCTTAAAATTCTAAAATCCCACTCACAACCCAATTTTTGTGGAAAAATCATCCTTTATCCCTTGAATTAGCATGGCAGGGAAGTCATTTAAAATGTATGCATATGGTGCATTACCCAAACAGAGTTGATGACTGTCGCTTCTGAAATTTATATTCCAACGATGTGGCTATGTCTCATTTTCAAAATATATAATACCACAAAAATCGTTCCTACAAACTTTTCTTATAGAAAACACTGGCAAAACCAGTATTCCCCAAAATATTTTTATCTCTCCTGCCCAACCACCAAAAACACCATGAAGGTATTTCGAAGTTGATGCAAGTTCCCGTCTCAAGACAATACATTAAGGTGAAGAAATTTACGCTAATCTCTGGGGAATGGGATAAGGGTAAATAGTCTGCAATTTTTAGTTCCATTTTTTAAGATTGTTGATGGCTAAACTCATTTGTGTCCCTCCAAATGACACTCTAGAGACGTTAATTTGGCGAGAATTTTTTTTCTGCATCATTTGGGAGGCAGTGGCAGCACTCAAAGGAAACCCTGATTTTTCCAAGGAAAAAATACTGCAAAAAAACCTTCACCGAGAAAGGGAATTTTCTTGTTTTTTTACTTTCAGCATTACTTGCAGACAGTATTAAGTTTGAATGCGGAATTTCAATGAATGATTAAAAGTATATTTTAAGAAAGTTTTTATTCAAAGTAGGTTTCTACATAAGTTAAAATAAAACAACAAGATGTAAAGAAATTAAAAGTTATGGCAAAAAAATACTTGACTGAAAAGTTTTGAATCTAAAACGAGTTCGAGTATATGCAACGAAACTAATATTTAAAATAATTGTTTTAATTCACATAAAATAAAAATATACATTATATACTATATAATGTATTTATTCTAGTATAATAAGGACATTCATTTATGTAAAGTTATTACTTGTGATTACTTATTACTCGTTATTACTTGTGATACGATAACTTATAAGACTGTTCCTACCAGAGAGTAGATCCAAATGGAAAATCACTTTTTTATCAACTCTCACTTGCTTGACATTCATTGAAACACGGTCAAAGCAAATATATTTTTTCAATCAATACAGTATTTCATAGTAAAATAAAAAAAATCTTGTAATAAAAAAACATTTTATTAATACTACAACTAACAGAATAAAAAATAGATAATATAAAATACAGTACTGAAATGTTGCTTTTAATTTTCCTTGATAATTTTGATTGTATAATTTTATGTGTTGTCTGGAAGGGCCCGGGGGCCCCTTGGCAACCAATATTTTCTGTTTTGAAAAATAAAGTTTCTTCTTCTTCTATAAAATAAAAAATTCAATAAAAATTATTTATTTTAAATGTTAAACGAACATTGCACGTCTAACACAAAATCGAAAATTCAACTTATTTTCAAGCAAAAAAAAATTTACAAACAAATGACTGTTTCAGTGCCGAACACAAATACAATTCACCCTATACGCATCCCTCAGATATTCAGTATTCAAGAGAACATTTTATCTAAGTAAATTATTCAAGTACATCGAAAGATTTGTTGATTTGTTTTGGAAAAGCAAATGAATGTGATTAGGCCCGGACCTCTCTCATGAATTCTCTTTCTGGTATGGATACGCGTGTTTGTTCTTCAGGTCTCGCGAAAGTAGACAACAGGGAAAAGAAACGTGTAAGAGAAAATAAAGAAATGAACTCGGAAGCTCTTTGAAGTGAATTGACGTTATTTTGTAGTACTTGGTGCTGCTTGATTTTGTTTGTTAGTCTGAAAATTCGATTGTAATATTTTTAAATAGAAATTATTTATTACTATCGCGAATTGTAGAATGCTACCGTAAAATCTAACGTAACAAATTTTAAATAAACATGCACATTTTCAAAGTTACTCATAAGTAAACATTCAATGCTTTAAAATAAACACATTCAAATTTTTAAAGTTACTCATAAATCTGCCTCCTAGAATAATTTTTCCAGTTCAATCACCATATTAGCAGGATATTTATTTAATTTTTTTTTAAATTGTTACAACTACTATGATAATATTTTTGTTTCTATAAATAATTTTAGGGAAAATTGCGGAAGTTTTGAAGTAATTTATTCAACTTTTGTTATAACTAAGGAATCTTATACTCTACAAAATGCGAAAGGAAAAAAACTGAAAACAAGTTATGAGGTTTTGATATTAAAAGTTTGTTATGGATCAAATACTGGATTCTCTGCAAATGAAGATTAAATCCGGATAATTACTTTGAAATGACAACCCATTATCTTTGAATATCACTCCTTATAATTTATTGAGTTATCTATAAGTGGCACATCACTAAGCATTTGGAACTAAGTACAATTCGAATTGTTTTTATATATCACATATAGCTGAGAAAGCAATTTTAAAATCTTCACAAATTGTATGAAAGGTCAAAGTATATCCAAGCTTATTTGTATTTAGCATTAATGAGTTGTAGCCGATTCGTTATTGTTTTCACTTTGTTTTTTATCCATACAGCTGGTACAGGTTAATTTGAGCAATAGTAGATGATCATGTCTTTAATTGTAGTATCCATATATCCTTATAACATCGATTAAAGGTTGAAAGCTTGTTTTGAACTTTACATTGATGTCGATTTTTCTACTTGGAATGGGCAATCGCTAGCATTTTACGCACAAAGCTACAGAACGTACCGGATGTGCAAAAAAATGGGACAACTTTGGAGGAATTTGGGGGAATTAACAAGGATTTTTTGGTATTTTATTGCCTTTAAATTGGGCTTTATTGTAATTTTTTCTTGTGGCATTAAATTTAGATAACATATCATGTTTTAAATCAAGTATTTTCGTGTACCCTTTCCTCTACAGGTAAAAAATAACACTGCATTCTCCATTAAACGTCTCACCTATGTTAGAGACAGTGTCGAGCTGCTAAAGTTAATAGATGAGATTGCCCTTGAGGTAAAGTAAACGAGGGTTTTCGTCATATCCCTTAAGGACATGCAATAACTTGATACGTTTACAGAGCTTTAGAAATCACGTTTTTCCCTAAAAGAAAGGCAGTTCAGGACTTTAAAGAGAACTTTTAATGGCTTGTTTTTAGGATAAAAGAAGTTTAGGGCTTACACGAACATAAAACTCTAGTTTTTATCTTTTTATAAAAGGAGTTGTTTCGTTTATTGGAGCTTATTGTATTGTTTTTTTCTCTTTTTTTTGTTGTTTACTTTGTAAAAAAATTATATGTTTAGAAAGACTTTTTTGTTGACTTATTATTAGCAGATTTCAAAGTAAAGTAAAAAAATTTAGAAAAGAATTTTGTTAAACCTATATCTTTTCAAATATAGTATCAATGTAATAAATGTTTGTTACTTTTTAAAAATATTAACATTTAATTGTAGCTTAATTTTACATAACTACTTTCAACCATATTATAAAATAAAATTTTATAGGTTTATGAAGTTTAAAGTTTTTGTAAATGTAACCAACATTATTTTAATACAAATTAACATTGTATTGAATTCAATGCACTTTTATTTACAAAAATATAAATTTGTATGACTTTATGCTTACACTTTATTTAATCTCAAAAAACATAGTAGAATTGTTAATAACAGATCATTTCCATAATGAATAAAAATAAAATTTTTACGTTAACTTTCATTTTACTCTCCGACCTAAAAGCAGAAATTGTTTCATTAGCGTGTATTTTTTTGTCCTACCATTACAATAAGTTTTGCTCTTAAAAATTACATTGTAATAATTATTTTTAGTAGGGATTAGGCATTATTTAATATATATAATTTAAAATTAAAATGTTGAAATCTCATCTTTCTGAGCAGATATAAAGAGAATTTACATACAAATTCTGTTATCGCGAAGTATTTATCTCAACACAGTGAGAAAATTGCATCTTTGCACCTTTAATGCAGCAAGTAAACTTCCGCTTCCGGTTCCTTTTGGAAACTTCCCTTCCAAACGTGTCCTTCCTTCTTTCAGCAATTATTTAAACACGGTTTCGGAAAAATGACACAAAGTGACATTAATGTTCCTTGTGTATTATCAACAACTTACAATGCATTAGGAGAACAATGGATAAAATAGAATGTATAATAATGGAATATTTCACGTATAAAAGAGTACAAAGAGCATTTTTTAATAAAACGCAGTTAATTGCTTTTTAGATACAAAGAATAAAATTACACCATGATGCCATTTGTTTACCATTATTTAGTCTAGGACAATGGAAAAAGTTGAATTAACTTTTGAATTGGTGATCATCCTGGTAGCTTCTTGATCCTCTCCTGCTAGTGCAATAGAAGACATCGCTAAAGGTCTCTGTAAAGATATAGATTATGCATCATTAGTTTGTTCAAACTAATAGTACATTAAACTCGGTGCGTTGTGAATTTCCGTGTTTTCAGATTATTTATCTACAAACATTAAGCGGTTAAGATTTGGAGGAATCAAACAATATTTAATAAAACATGCAGCACAAGATAGTTTACTAGTTGAAACCACCTGCTTCACTAGGTCTCTTTAAATTATTTTTCCACCAGTTGATATCCATCACGTAACTTGTGCAGTTAGTTGTACACTTTAAGGTTAGCCATTGCTCGTATTTACTTAGTAAAATATGTCTTAACTTTCCAACAAAAGAACTTACTTCAGCTTCTCTTCAAACTGGTCACATTCGCAATGTAATTTTAAGGAAAATTTTTGGTGAAAAATTCAAAGCTTAATTTCCAGAAATTACGGGGGCTTTGTGAGTCAGACATACATACAAACCTTATATTTTATTTTTGAGATTGAAATTATTGTCGGATCGAGTCAACTCGTGAAGTCTTGTAGCAGTTCCGATCTCACGTTACCAAGTCTTGCCGATCTCACGTTACCAGCAGCGACCCACCGCCAAATGACGCTACGAGAGCAAACGACAGTATCTTAAGTCAGCACACTATAAAATCAACGTATACGTTTAGTATTATTAATTTATTAGAGAGGCCAAGCTTGGGTTTTTTCTTATTTCAAAGTTCAATCATAGCATGAACACAAATCACATAACACTGACTTTGGTAATTAGGGCCGGAAAGATGGAAATGCAGACTCATGGTGTAGTTTTTAATTTGAGAATTGGGAGATTTTCTTAAATCATGCTCAGGACATTTCATTGCATGAATCAATTGGACATAGACAAACACATCTTAATCTATAAAGAAATAAATAATATAAGATATAAATATCATAAGAAAAAATATATATGGTTTTAATTTTTTTTATTAATTTCTTAAATGTTTTTGTTTGAAAATACATACAAATTAAATTCATAATTAATAACTAATTTGTATTTTTTAAATGATGCAACTAGGTTTGGCTTTTATATTTCATCAAATTATAAATATTTCCTCCAAAACAAATTCTTTGAATACATGTCAAAAATTCAGCGCACGCAGTCGACACTAATTCGTCCTACTATCAATCCAAATATAAGTAATAACTAACAGAATTGTTATGATTCGTAACCTTAATTAAAAATCTCTTTTCCGCTATTAAGTCTGTAACAAATTTCAGATAAAATCTAACAGCCATTCTCTTCCAATTCTCATTTTCATTAACCCCTACTCCAATCCAAGCCATCTATCCTAAATCCAGACAAAATATTTTCACTCGATAATACTCATCCAGGTGTAAACAGTTCTTTTAAAAGTAAACCCCCTTTCGGCCCGTGCATTACCTGGGGCAATTACCCGAGGGGCACCCATAAGCAATCAAAATAATGGAATCCCAGGTACTTCGATTAAAACTAAAATAGAAAGTATCCGGCATCGGCACTTCATCAGGGCTAATGGCAGAATATTAGATTTCTCGAGCGCTGGAGTTGGGATGCGAAACATAGGATATTTATAAACACTAGATTGTCTCTGTTCCTACTCTTGTGAAAAAAATATTTTAAAACGAATATTTGAAACGCTGACAGCATTAATTTTAAAAAGTATTAGGAGTAGCTATTACAACGAAACTCAAATAATTTTTATTAATGCTTTTTGTGAAACTAAGATCAATCTACTAAAAATAACGAAACAAATACTAATTTCTTATGAAATTAAATGTATTCTTATAATTTTTATAAATATATGACAGTATATATCTCTTTAAAAATGATTCTAGAGTCAAAAAACTAGTCCTGATTGAAGCGATTGATTATCCTAAACACAATCTAACATCAAAGCTATACTTAATACCCATGATTCTTAATACCTCAAAATAAAGTAAAATAGATTATAAGAGTTTAACAGTAAAACACACACATAAATATTTTGGGTAAAAAATATGATTCACTGAATCGGAAAGAAAGGTGCTAGAGAAGATTGTTAAGATTTGGTGCTAGTTAAAGATTTGTCACTTAGTAATGGTTATGGTGAAAGTACTATTTTAACTATTTATTTTTTCTCAAATAAGATAATAATAAAATCTTTTCGATTTCAACTTTAAAAAATAATACACTCATTTTAAGGTATCTGCTCTAAAAAATAAGTCAAGTTTTTGCACTATCCTCATGTTTTTTGGATAGTAGTCTGTATTCATTTTCGGTAGGTTTAAGGTTGGTAAAAATCTACTGAATTTTTCGAAAGTAACTCCTCCCACTTTTAAAGAAACAGTATGAGAAGAGAGTTATCAAAACATGTGAATATCAACCTTAGGCCTATTGCTTCTCACTCCTTCTTGTTCACTCATATTTCTTGCTGAACGTAGCTAACTGTAAAAGCGATAAACTCAAGTTTGGTAGATTTAAGGTTTTCCGACTTTTTTCCACAAAGTATTCACTCCCAACTGACTGTAGAAGGACAGTATAAATGCCACTACTCCCAGAGTCAACAAACAGGTGAACAGCAACCTTCCGCTCATTTCTTACTCAGTCCCTTGAGCGTAGCCCGCTGAGCAAAAGGTGTTTTATCCAATTAGGCGAAGAAGGCTTTCTGGAGCGTGCTTCGATGATGCCATTGAGACGCCGAGATTGGATGGCCGGCGCATGTGTGGACACAAAACATCGAAAGGATAACTTTATTTAATCTTGGTTGTGAGTCCGAGAGCTCATTACCAAGGACTCTGATGAAATGGCGGCAAAGAAACTGCTGAGTAATTGCGTTTGTCTTGAGACAATGATATAGACATAGTACTACCGAATTCATTACATAAGGGTTTCCGGGTTGGAAGATCGTATAGCGATATTATATGTTAATGATAATAGATAAATTTAATTTGTTTGTTTTTCGAACATAAAGGGAATACTCAGGTGACTTGAACTTGTTTGCAGTTTATAATTCTTATTTTGTTAAAAAAATTTAAGCAATTTTTATTATATTAAAGGCTTCGGTGTCTTGTTTGTTGTAGCTTTTTTTTAATTAGAAAAATCGTTTTAAAAATAAAGATATTTTGTTTTAAAAACTTGAAAAAGGAATCAAATTCCTCCATTAGAGAGAATCTTCATATCCGTTCAAGGAAGATTTGAAACTTGAAGCAGATGTATTTAAATAAGTGTAAAAAAAATTTCAACCTTTATTATTGATATCTCTTCTGTCTTTTAAGGTATACTAACTATACATTATAACTTTAAATTATCATAATACAAAATGAAGGCAATTTTCGTTTTAATTACATTCATTTGATGACTAATTGATGAAGAGAATAACTGCTGAAAAAGGTAAATAGGTCGCTGACTTTTTAAACTATGTTTTAGCCTTCTGTATCATAAATATTTACCATTAAAATTCCCAATAAAAAGTTTTAAGCAGTTATATAACCCTGAGTTTGCGAAACAAAAGAATTTAATCTTCCTAAAACTATTTTTCATCCCCTAAATCCATAGTCATCAGATCCTTTGCTCACATCGCATTTAAATTTAGACTATATATACTTCGAAAACGTTATCAGAAGGTTTTCTAATTTACAAAACTCCATTCTCCAACCATGCTGCAGCTCTTCATATCTAATTTTATTTCACTTTCAAATGCAATTTCACAGCTCCCTCTGCATATCATGTTACGGTCTCCTTATCGAGACGAAATTCATGAGTTTGAAATTTTATTCACTTTTGGGGGTATTGGATATATATTCCGTGTGAATGATTGCGTGCGGTTCATTTGGTTTTGGGTATATCGCTTTTAACAACTTATGTTTTATTTATTTCTAAATCCCTCCATCAACTAAGCAGTAACAAGGTTCGGTTGATTGCTTTATATTTAGTTGATAGTTGTATGTACTATTACTATCTTAAACACTATTTGTTATATATAAAAGCTAAGTAAGATTTTTTTTAAGTAAGACAGTATACTTGCTGCTGACGGAAGTAAGGGAAACGAACAGGTGCATAAAGCTACGTCATCTGTAAAATGGATAAGTGGTTGCATTTATAATGTAATTTTTGAAGTTCCATGCAGTTAGACATGACTCTGATATTTTAACCCTTTATGTATTTCCCCGGATATGCTTGACAAAAGTTAAACTGACAATGCATTTTCCTTAAACATGAATAGTATTTAGAAATAAATGTTAACAAGTTTTAAAACAAACATTTTTAACTAGGAAGTGATAACTAGTGAAAGAGTGACGTGCAAAAACGAGCTGAAAGCTCTAAAAATCATAATAACAGTTTACCAGCATTTTAGAATAAAAAATGTAGGAATGATCGCAAAAAATATATATTTCTATCTACTAGAAATTTATTAAGTATGATGAAAAGGTTTTTGCTTTATCATTTTGCTATATTTCTTAGCCATTTGTAATTATAATGATAAGACATTCAGCAGCTTGTGTTACACTTTTGATTGAAAAAATTGTATTCACTCGTACAAAATAAAATAAAAAACTTAAGGGGAGGTACACTCTTAAAACAAAAGAGTGAGATCCACTCCCATAGGGAAAGTGCATTTTCGGCACCGAAAAGGAGTGGAAATTAATTCAGACTGAGTTAAAACCGCTCGTTTTAAGAGTGTAGGGCGTAGATTGTTTTCTTTTATTTCTTTTACCCACTCCGCAAAAAGAGTGAAATCCACTCCTATAGGGGAAATGCATTTTTGGCACGGAAAGGAGTGGAAATTAACTCAGACTGAGTTAAAACCACCCGTTTGTTTTAAGAGTGTAAGGCAGGAAAACAGGTGTCCTAACTGATGTCTTCTCTCTGTGTTAATCCAATGGGAGGAAATAATTTTACTACAAGTATATTGAATATTTTTTATAACCTTTTTTTATAAGATAAAGGCAGCTGGTTTATATATCTCTATATTTTTTTTCTTTTCTTGTTCGAGTATTTTGTTGTAAAACTAGATATTGGAAATCAAAAAAATATTCAAACCAATTTAAAGAATTATAGAAAGATTTAAACTAGCCACATTTATCATGTAAAAAATCATTTGTAAAAATATTCATATAGCTGGGTAATTAAGCTCAGAAAATCATTTTCCCTCATTGGATTAACAGACCTGACTCCGGTGTTAATTGGATAAGTGTGTGGTTCTTAATTGGATTATGAGGTTATTTATGAAGACGTGAAAATTTTATAAAAATATTTAAATAATATATTTAAAATTTTGATTTCTGCGTTACATTTGTAACTTAATACTTATTTAATTAATTTTATATTGAATGAAAAGGAATGTAGTTTTAGTTGTCATCAGAGCGAATTTTATATTTAAGGCATATTTGAATTTGAAATACAAAATACTTTTTTGTTAATAAGTGACATTTTTCTTTAAGTATTAACTCTCATATAAGTCTTTGACGTGTTTTCATAGTCAGCAGTGACATTATGTTAAATTCTTGACTTCTAGGGTATTGTGATAGAGTTATGATATAATTATAATTATTTTTATTTGCTCTTTTCGCTTTACTACATTACTTCTGCCACGCCTTACTTTCTTATTCCCTCTTTTACTAGATCCAGTAACTAGAAACTCTGATGATTCAAAGAATCTTTGTGGGTCTTTGGCATCTGATGCTTTTATTTGTCTCTGCATTTCCTTTGATCCTTTTTCTGATGCCGTCCTACCCTTCGTGTAATATCCTTGATGCTTTTACCAATATATTTCCTTCTGGGAAAATAAATTAAATATTTAGGCTGCGATAGAAACAAATTCCTATAAACACTAATTAATTAATTGATTAAACCTTTCAAATTATTTCATGAACGTTTCAATCACTTTCAGCTGCATCAAATTATTTGTAAAAAGAATCTTCTTCGCTCTCTGTAGCTCCTTTGTTTTTCAGCGGCTGATATTTTGCCATTAGTAGTCTCAGTACTCTTAAAAGTATGAACAATTTGGAATTTAAGGATATTTTAGTTGAAAATAAAAAATATTTTTTAGCTGGACAACAAAAATTCCTCAAATTTAAAAATTGCCCGTACAATATTTATAATCACAAATATTTAAAACTGAATTTTGGTTCGATTTAACTGCAGTTGGCAATAAAAATTAACACGCAGGTCACAAAAGATTATAATTAGCATTTCAAATCTAGACACATCAAAATCCAGTTCGTTAACAAAATATCGATCCTAACTCGGAAGCTTTTGTCAAACTATAAAGAATATAAAATTCTGTAGTATATATAAAAATATAAACAGAAATATCAAAATACGGGTTTGCGTTAGTAAAACTATTTAAATTTGTAAAACGTACTGTAAGTCTGATCAACTTACTGAAACATCTGATACAATGCACCCTGGTTATGTAGTAACCTTAGGATGTTTGTGGTTTTTCAGTTACATGAAATTATTTTAATTAAGTAAAGTTTAAATTCGTATAAAAGATTTAGGTTCAAATTTGAAATCATATTGCCTAGTTGTAGACATATTTTCGATGTTAATCAAAAATAAATCTCAATTAAACAGTCTTTTTTGAAATAAAAGAAAATTACTTATTGGAAGATTTAACGAAAAGAGCTTTCACTAAAAGCACAAAAAAAACTAATTTAAGCCTCAAATGCAGATAAGTCTTGTATTTTTTTAATAATAACGATGCATGATATAGGAAAACGCTATCCGGAAAGCTTTTGTCCCTCCCCGTAAAAGAAGTATCATTTTCTAATAATTGGCGAACGAAATTCCAAAAAGGCCGTCATTATAAAAATAATAAGGACCGAGCATATAAGATTGAAAAGAAAAATTATAAGTAACCTTATGTTCCAATTAAACTTTTTTTCTTGTGCGAGAGTGAATGCAATTCTTTCGATTAATACCTAAACAATAGCTTTGCTAAGCACCCCATTAAATTTACAAACGCTCCAGATCTGCCTTCAAATAATAAAGTAGCAAGCTTTTCTTAGTACTTAAAACATTTTTTGTTGATATTAAATATGAATTTTCTATCATCTCTACATGTTTTGTACAAACCAGAAGTTTTAGTTCTTAATGTGACATTTTCAAGCTCCCAGCTCCTATTTTATGGCAAAATCTTTCACTAGATATCACTTATTCATTGTGGAAAAATAATCTCCTGAAAAAAAAAAGACTCGTTAGCAATTATTGCAGTTCTTCTTTCACCTAGAAATTTGGTCAAATTTTCAGAACTCTACGTACCATTTGCGGTTCTTCATTGATTGTGCCATCAATTGCTAATATGTGACTAATGATTGATAGTGCAACTAATGGGACTATCAATCAAACTGCGCATAATAATTGAACAACTGTATGTGTAACTTTTGTAGTTGTCTTTTTTTTCAATTTATCTTGACAACTTATTGATGTTACTGACAACATATTCCGGAACGAAAAAAAGAAATTACAATTGTGCGGTGCAAGAAGTATTCAAAGTAAGAAATCTGGTCGTAATAAGCCAATTTTTCATGAAAACAAAATATATGAATTCAACATTTCTCAATGTCAGAGCCTGAGTCAATGAACTTTTTTATAATCATCCGATGCAATATGGGAAAAACGAAAAACTTACCTCAATCAATAATTGCCACTGTAGAAGGCGTGAATATATTAGTTAATTTACGAATATATTTCTGTTTTTTAATTACATTTCATTTCAAGAAGCTAAAAGTCCTTTTTTAGAACTTTTTAATTAAAAAATAACGTTTTAGTTGGATACATACATGTTCTTCTTAATCCCAGCTTAAAAATCAAAGTATTACAAAAAAAACTCAAAAAACAAATTCTTAATAAACAAACAACGTAACAAATTCTTAATAAACAAACAACGTAACAAATTCTTAATAAACAAACAACGTAACACATTCTTAATAGACAAACAACGTAACACATTCTTAAATAAAAATAAGTATGCAATTTTTTTTAGTTTAGATTATAAATGAATTTTTGAATAAACAAGCTAAATTTGCACCATTAGTAATTAGTTTTGATAAGAATATATATATATGCACTTATTTATATCATATAATATAAGAGGAAATATATAATTATCTTATTTGAGTTCTCACACACTGGGGTAACAAGACGTTACTAAATTGACTCATTAATAAACACAGCCTATATTTTTTAGTATTCGCGAACAATAAAATGAATTATTCAACAACAGTACCCCACAACTGTCCTTTATCGATCCAAAAAAAATGCTTAAATCACACTTAAATGTTTGTGAAGAATAAATACCTCCTCTGTGAGCGACTCCAAATGGGGAGAAGCCCACATAAATCTAATTTTGATAGGCATCTTGATACACCCCCGTTCTCTTAAAGACGCTTACTGTAACAAAACGTCCGACTATTTTAAGGGGTGAACACATTATCTGTGAATAGATAGAATAACAAAAACGGTGGATATGAAATACATAATTATTTGAGGTTTTTAACTTGTTCTTCGGCATAAGCAGAACTAGTTTGTTTCTCAGATTTCAAAAATATGTAGTTGTTCTTATTTTTTTATAACTATTGTATGTTCTTAAATACATTTGTAAGAAATTTCTATTCAATATAATGCAAAACATTACAAAAATACTATGATAATACTAATATGAATGTTAGGTATTATTTGGTTAGATATTCCCTATCTAAAAGAAATAAACTAACTAATACAAATATTAGTATAGTATGTTTATATTTTTTTTGACACTTTATCACATGATTTGTATTAAGGATATTTTCAGTAAAATTGAATAATTGTATATTTGGTGTTTTTTGTTTTAAATCGTATTAAACAGTTATTTTCGTGAATGTTTTTTTTTCTTTTTAGTAAGTTATTTTTAATCCATAGTTTGTTAGGAAATGTTTTAGTTGTTTGTAAATAGTCTTTTTAGCTTTTTTTGTTAAGCAATCAAGTTTTTGTTTCCAATCTTATGAATTTGAGTTAAAGTTCTAACTCAAACAAATTACAAATACTGACAAAAGATATTTATCTAAGTTCGTTAAACACTTTTTTTTAAATAAATTCACTCTGAGTATAAATAGTACTTTGTTAAAAAAAATCCCGTTACAAGGTTGTACAGAAACTATTCTCAGAAACAAACAAAACTGTCTAAAGCAGAAAAACGACTTGGATTCGCCGTCCTTCATTTCCAAGAGCGTCAATGAATCGAAAGAAAGAACCCATTGTGACAGAGAAAAGGAAATTCTCTTTTGACGTCGAATTTGAAGTGAGAAAACTAGCTCCTTTTCTCTTTTTATGTTCGATTTTGTTTATTTTCATATATTACTTTCTTTTGTATTTTTTCGAGCTCCTGAATATTTCATTTCCAATCAAACATCTCTGTCAGTCTCACCCTTTTAGTCTTCAAACCGAAGATTTTCTTTTGAAGCTTTCATACTTTTTTCGATTCCTTAAAAGAAAAGAGGCCGATACCATGTTTTATAACATTAAACATTGGACTTTGTTGTATTAAGTGACATATTTATGTCTTAGAAATGTTTCTGTAGCTGTTTTGATGGGAAAAGTGAAATGTGACTTCAATTTGGTAGAATACGACACGGAATAATACAAAAAGCTCTTATAATATTAGATAACAGCTAAATCTATTGTATTTATATGTCTATAGAAACAACACATTTTAAATTAATTGTCAGCTCATAATGAATTAATTACAGTTTATAGTTGAAATTTATATGTCAGTGATCTTAGTTGAGGAAGTTCAATTTATTTAAAAACAAGATGAGAAATAGGTCAAAAAACATTTTTTAATTGTATTATAAAAGAAAATTCTTTTGTTTACACACTCCTGAGAAAACAATTGTACACCAAAACAATTTAGTTAAAATTATAAAAATATTTAGTTAAATATCATAAGAATAATTTATGACAATTTCAATAAGAAAATATAAATAATTCATTACATAAACCTAAAAAAAATCATAATGGCGGAACAAAAATACAACAGCTTTAAAACATGATGAAATTGAAATCTATTGAGAAAATCACGGATAAAGCAAAAATATTCCGTACATTGTGTTTGATTATTTTTTAACTAGATATTATTTTTTAAATTTTTATTCGGCAGTTATTTTTGATTTATAAATCAGAAAATATGTTGTTCATCTTCTTAATAAGTCTATTAAAATTTATATGTATAGGTATTACCTTATTGTTTAAGGTATGGTAACAAATGAATGGTCCGGTTGCAAAACTCCTTCTCCAAAATTTTAATCAAGATATAGGGTTCTATCTGTTCATTGGCGACTTTGTCCAATCGAATTTTTGATGGTCAAAAGTTGCCAAAGAATGAACCAAACCCTATATGTAAGTTATACTTTGGATAATGTGAGTTTTGCAACTAGACTCTTCAAGTTTAAAATAGTCACAGAAACTAAGTTACAAACAACTAGTTACTCCAATTCTCAAAAAGAATCCTGGTATATTGTTCGTATATTTATCTTGTAAGAATTTTTTTTAATATTTTGATTAGTTTATTTTTTTTTATTCTGGTAAAAACAAAGAAAATAGCAGTTTTTTTATGTGTAAAATTATCAACTGCATCATGTTAACCTGTATTGCCAAACCATCGCCTTCTTCCTTTAAATTTTCCACAAATAGTAATTCTTGCGCCAAAATACATATTTTAATAACAATTAAAATAAAAAATAATGTCCAAAAATGTATGTTGCTATGCTATAACGATTAAAGACTGCTAAAAAGTGTACAAGTGTACAACTGAATTACTATTGTATCAAACAAAATAAAACTGATCAAAACCTATTCTATCACCATCACAAATATATTAAAAGTACATTTTAGTCTAACAATTCTTGGAATGGATTACAAATCACTCTTCATATTACCATCCATATCTTTTCAATACAAGAAGCACCAATACTACATTTAAATGTCCCACGAACAATATTATTTCAACAAGACATATTTCTTCCCGGCACGCATTCTCCAGAGTACCTTTATCCTCGCCCGCTGTTTCATTCTTTTCCTATCAAAACAGAGAAGACGATAGAAATAACATATTCAGTCCCGATCCATCCATCCTTACCAGAAAACTAGAAATCTGTCCCCCCGCGGTCTGGGGGAATGGAGAATTTCTAGGTCCCGAAACGCTGAAGAGGTTCGCAGATAATAAGAACTGTCACTCTCAGCCCATGACAGTAGGCAAGTCATAGAAAAGCATTCAGCCCACCCCTTTTCGGTACAGCCAATATATCCCGCCAATGAATAGTCTATGAAATTCTTCTTGACGCAATTCCATATTTGGTTTTTTATTTGTCTGAATTTAGATAAAGAACTTCAGGAAAAGTGTGAGATGACGGCTATTATTTTGTTTTTAATATTTTTTTATGTCTTATTCATCTTTCTTTGTAAACTTGTTAATTTGGCTGGAAAGAGTTGAAGTTCGCGTTACTTTCATCATACGCGTGGGATTATTTTTTTATCAGATATTTTGTTTTGTATTATAAACAAACCATACTTTAAGGTAAACCAAACTCATCTTTAACGGGTATACTTTTACATCTCGTTTAAAATATTGTAAGATATTTAATGAAAATATTTTAGCATAGATAAAATAATATGATAAAATGGCTAAGTAAAAAAAATAACTTTGAGCTATTTTAATGATTTTTTTAATCTGAACATAGTTTTAGTATTTTGTAAAATATTTTGATACTTACTTTAATTTATTTAAAAATTAAACATATTTTTCTTTCAAAAAGTTTATAAAAGTACTCACACACATAAATAAATGTACTTTTAATGTTTCTTAACTAAAAATTCATTTTGATAGTTCTTTATAATAATTTCAAGTTGAAACCATTCAAAATAATCAAAAAATCAAATGTAATTTTTACAAGCATACAACAGATTTTACTTCATATTTTTTCAAACACTAGATTAGTAACTTTTATTATTTCATTAAGTGGGAAACTATGTGTCATTGAAAAAACATAAAGTAACAACATTACACTTATTTAAGATATCTTCCAATTATTTAAATTCTTTTGTATAGTAAAATATTAGTAGATTATATTAAATGTGGAATATAAAATGTTTTAGAATGTGAAAAAAATCAATATAAAAAAATGGTAAGCTTGTGATGCGTCTAATAAGCGTCAAATACATTACAGTGGTCACTAGTTCTATGATCCAAATAGCCTAACAACTAAACCAATGTGTTAAAAATTGTTAAAACAGTGATTTAAAAAGAACGACCAACGAAAACAACAAATCAGAATAAAGTTGTGGCTACTTGTTCTATCTTTTAATTATCGGCACCAATTTAGGCAACCCACCGAAAAAACCACCCGAATAAAAGACGTGACGAAATCTTCAAACGTCGACTATTTCAATTGAGAATTGAAAATGTAGATAAGAGATGTCGGCAGTTCGAGTTGGTCGCAAAGTTTTCAATTTGACGCAGATGAGAATCAGGCCCTTAGTATCATGTGTAGTAAAATTTAAAAACCGTTTAGAAATGAGTAATAATTGAAAAGCTGAAACTTACTATTGTTATTTTGTTTAGAAATTTTGTTCTGTTGCGTATTTAAAATCAAATTTGGAGTAAAATAATTTAACAATTTACTTGTCAGCTGTGAGTGTTGAAGAAAGCCAGTTATCGACTCAAAGAATGGTAAATGTATTGAAATGTCGTTTATGTGAATTCGTGTCCTTCTACTAATAAATTTAATTTTTTTATTTTGCATACAATTCATTTAAAACACATGAAAATTTTCTTTTTATGATCTTACTTGACGAAAAGACGATAACAGGATATCTAAAATAGTATATTAAATTTCTATTCTAAAAATATTATTTTTCAATTTTCCAGGGCTTTAGCCAAAATCTTTAAAATCGAGTTTACACCCACATGAAAAATATTTATTTACGTAAGATACACGGTAAAAGGATAAGGCAAACTTGCATTACCTATCGCTGACACCCGAACTAGGCAAGACTGAAGCAAGAAAATATTGTCCCCAAAGCTTTTAGCTAAGAAAAATAATAGGAACGGTTGCGTAGCCCATGGGCTTAAAAAGGGAACTATCTATGTTTTACAGTAACTGACCCTTGGGTCGCGCTTTTATTTTATTCCTGGGAGATTTTACGTTATTGTAAAGGGGGAGAGTTTGCCTCTTGGCTATAATGTATGTCTAGTGACGTGGAGAATGGTGTAAGTGTAATGTATCCTTTATTATAGTTACTTAGTTACAAACACACAAATAAGTTTCAGAATATAGTATAGTTATAAGTTAGATGCATGGAAAAGTTGAGGTTTGTGGGACCCTAGGTAATATTGTTTCTTGGTTAAAAAACTATCACCTTTAAACACATGCTCCTCTTAGACCATAGTTAATATGTATTCTTACGCACAATTTTCTTTCTGATTTTTAAACTTTAGTAATTATCGTAGCTCTCTAGCACTGTCTACTTAACTTATAATACGAAAGAAGCTTTTCGTGACGTCGCGCTACCATCCCTGTTCAAAAAGTCGGCAATTACAAAAAAGAAGAATACATTGTTTCCACAAAGTTATTCGAAACCCGAAAAGTATAGTCGGCTGTGAGCGTGTAAGTTTCTTCTTCTTATTTGGATCAGCTGATATTCCAAACAGGGCAGCCAGCGTGACTTAGTGATGATAACCTCTGGCTTTATAAGTAGAGTAGGTAGTGGTTCAATAATATGTCGCATATCAATTGCATGATGCTAATAACACTGGTCAACAGTTAAATTGTGACTGAGAAGCAAGTACCCAATTCTGAATGATTTTAACTTGCTAAACACGAATATCACCTTAAAAAATATAAGTTAGCTCTTGTTTTTGAGTTACGGTCGTTTCTTTCATTACATAGAATACGGCGAAATGCATAGGTGCACCAAAAACAAAATTAATTATAGTCCATTTTGTTTACAGAAACCCTCCGAATTTTTGCTCATACAGGTTTTATTTGATATTATCAACATGGGGGGTGGGAGGAAACGTTAACTTTCAAGGGTTTGGCAACCATATTAGCAGCTTAATACCCTTCCAAGCAACATAATTGGTATCATGTCAAAAGGTGCAGAATAAAGATCAATAAATTCCTTGTATTTCGTACTTGGCTGTTTTAGAAGCTGTAGAATACCAAAAATTAGTGTTAGTGACAAATCTATAACTGTAATGCCTTGTAAATACATTAATATTGCTAATAACTTCTGTTATATTTGCGGCAAAGTGCAATTTTCTGCACAAAACAAAGAGCATCACTGACAACGTTAAGAAAGCTTATCATTTGTATTTTGGTTACAAGATAGGATACCAGGAAAAATTTCTGGGCTCCTCACGTATGTAGTTAGACTTGTGTAGCAAACTTGTCACTTTGACTTCATCTGGGAAAAAAGATAATGCCGTATGCTGGGAAGAAAAACGAATGCCTTTTCATGGAACTAAAGAGAATGTCATTTAATGATTAGGAGTGAACCAACAAATCATATTAATGACTGTTATTTCTGCATCATCTCATCAGTTAAATGAGGTGTTATTTAGAAAAAGATAAAAGTTAAATAGCCTAACATTCCTTCTACTCTGCGTACTGTCCATAACATGGCAGAGGACTATTTGCTAAAAAGTCACCAATATTTTTTTTTATAGTTTTAGTGGATAATAGCCATGCGTCTGCTAAATATGCTACAGCTTCTAAAAACAACCGTGGATGAAATGTGAGGAATTTATTGCTCTTTTTTTCTGCACATCTTGAAGTGAGAACAATTATGTTGCGTAGTGGGGTATTAAGCTGCGAATGTGGGTGCACTTGTAGCCTAGTGAAAATTTGTTTGATAAATAAATAAAGAATTAAATACACATTTTACAAGTTATTTGACTATAAACTTTTGCTTAGAACATATTATCATAGTCTACAATGTACCAATTTTCAAAATAACTTTTTAAGCATGTGCGAATATCATCGTAGAAACGTAAACTAAGATTTGCTTTTTAAGTTTCGTATTAACACTTTTAAAAACTAAGCTGACAAAATTTAATAATTTGTTTCAAATTTAATAAATAAAATAGTTTTTCCATTTGCAACACGTATAGGTAATTAAACTTCCATACTCTATTAAGCAAATATTAACATTACCAAGTATTTAAAGGACTTATAAACTTAATCAACATTACATTCAATTTTATCTCCTATACTTACACCGCTTAATCTCCCAACCAACATCATCATCTGTGCTGTAGTTCACTGGAGCACTACAAAAAACTTTTCAGCTTGTTTTATTCCTTTAGAACTGCAACTGTTATTTTTTTACTTCATTCACATTTGAGCTTCCAATAATAGTTACAAGACGAAAATTCTTTTGGGCTCTGCTATCTTTTCAATAGCTTTGGACAGAACTTTGCTTTTTGGTTTTGTTACTTTCATCTACGGACTTATATTACGTTTTTCAACGCTGCGTTGGAGGCAGAGCGCTAAATGAAATCATGGCAATCCTTGGAAATCGAACGTATGTTACTCGACCATGAAAAGGCGGGCGGAATGGGCAGGAGACATTTTATCATTTTTACTCTAAGAAAGGAAATATAATTTTTGTTTTTTATGTTTATTATTTGATACGTTAACATTTTTTTAAAGTGGTAGTAAGAATGTAATATTTATTTAAGTTTTTTTTTTTTTGAAAAACTCATTAAACAAATATTTGTTTACATAAATATGCAATTTTTAATATCCAAAGAAAGAGATTTCACCTTTACAGCAAAATCCTTTAATTGAAACTTTTTATAAGTTATACAAAAGTCAATACTTTTAAATTCCTAATCTTCAACTAAGAAACAGATGGTAAAATGAAATAACAGCCATAAAAGTTAAATTCACTTACGAAAAAAGAAGATAATCTAAATTTAATTTCTAAGGACTTTACTTTTTACGCATTTATTTAGCTAAGTTTTTCAATACAATTATTTCTAATAACAATGAATAGATTAGGTGCTTTTGTTGTAAGCTGAGGTTCACCAGATTGTGACTAAGAAAGCAAGTCATTGTCTTCAATGTTTTTATTGTTACTGTAGTTGCCTTTTTTTAATATTCTGATGTCTGTCTCCTACAACTAGTATTCTTACATAGTGGGTACGTTACTTTGAACAAAGCAAACATAAAATATTATTTATTTTCAGAAACTTTAATCTTTTGGTAAATAAACATAATACTATGTGATTTTTTTCGACTTTTTTTGCTGAAAACGACTGGCAGAAAAATTGTTGAGACATTTATTTTAATTAACGAAAGTAATACAAGATAGAAAACATACGTTTAATCTATCACATTTTTAAAAAATATGAGCCCGACAGTAACTAAAAAAACAAGGATTTGGTTTGCATTTAATTCCAATAAGTTCAATCCCGAATCCTCACTATTTATTCTATACGCGCTTACTATGACGTTTATCCAAACAAACCAAATAATAAAACTTGACTTTTGAAAATTGACTGAAGCCCAAACTAAATGCATATAATATTGATAATTGACTTCCCGACTACTATCTCAGAAGAATTGTAAGCCATATGAAAACAATAGAAACTCATCATTTCATTCCATAACTAAAAAATATTACTTTAAAATTCACCGATAAAAGTCAATATTTTCTCTTTTCATAATATTCTACAACAGCATTGTTTGAATTTAAAAGGAAACGCAACTTCATATAATTGAAAATTAAAACTTCATTTATTTATTTCCAAATCCTCTATTTCACGACCACATTTCCTTTTGTTGTCTGCATTAACTTTCATTATATATTAATTTTCAATACCTCTACCGTTTTCCTTTGACTCCTCTTTCCACCGTATCTTCGTAATAATTACAGTTTGCAATACCTTATTTTCTAATTTCTATTGTTGAGTTTATTTAATCATAGATTAGAAACTAGGCGACCCCCGTTAATTAAAATTATTGATTTCCTGGGAAAAATTTGAGGGAAAAAAAGAACATCTCTCCATTTTTCCGATAATAGTGGCAAGATATCGGATGGTAAACAAGATGTTTTTATTTCTGACTTCAGTAGAAAAAGGATCGACGTTTAATGCAATAAGATTTGAAAAAATTACCTTTTTTCTATTAATGAACATACTTCTTTGATATGAGCAACGATTGTAAAACTTCACAGGGATTTTGTTAGATATAAAAACAAATATTTGTTTTGATACGTAAGGTTTTCTTTATAAAAAAAGTATGTAAAAATAAAAAGTTGTTGTTTTTTAATTTTATAAAAACTACTTTCTCGGTGTGAGTGAGTTTAATTACTTTATATTGGCTTTTTTTTTACGCAGAGTTGTCATTTATGATTTAAATTTCAAAGGACGTACATTGCCCTTTTTTCCGCAGTTTTAATATAAATTAGTTTGTTTACAAAGATAATATTTTTTAGATAATAAACTGGATTTTTTTAAATACAAATCAGAAAGCGTGATAGAGTGTTATTTTGATTTAATTAAATTTAAATGTATTTTTCTCGGTGCCTATTTGATGATTTGAATTAATTACATTTTAAAACAGTTTTTAAATTCGATGAAAGATTTTTTTGGATATCAATCTCTTAAAAAAATATTGTTTCCAACAAAAAAGATTGCAACGATATTTCCTTATTTAGAAGTATTTCGTTATTAATTTAAATGATTAAATATCTAATTTAAAAAGAAAGTATTCTATAGGAAACTAAATTAAATATTATTTATTTAAACTATAATTTCAGTGAAACATTTATGCCAAGCAATCAAATCTGAAAAATCTTGGAAAATTTAATAAAATGAGTTTTTAAGTAAGTTTTCCTTGGTAGCAAGTACGTATCAGATAATTTAATATTTTTGAGACTTAGAAAATTGAAAAGTTATTACTCAGTTCCAGTTTTTTCTAAATATCGTTGAAATCCCAAGAGACTTCCCTGAATCATGTCGATAAAGAGTTCTTAAAAAGTTACAACATTTTAAAATTTATGACTCTTTGAATAAAGTCCGTTTAGAAATGACTACTAAACTATGTAGGATATCGGCACACTAAAAAAAAGTTTATTTTATAAATGCAAATAGGAAGGACCTTAAAAACTTTCAGCTATAAACCCAATAGGCTTAGGCATTTGCATAGTTATTCTAAATTTCCAAGGTAACTCAAATTTATAACATAAAAGGTTTTTTCGTCTTATACTTTATGGTAATCTTGAAGAGAAAAATTTGCTTTTTAACGACAAAGAAGTTAAATATTAAAAGGGTAAAAAAGTGTAAAATTTTAATTTTTAATTAAATTAAAGAAGCATTTACCTGCATTTCTTTTTTTATAATCAAAATGGATACAGTTTAACATCAATTCAGTTTTTTTACTACAAATATTACTGAATCCATTTTTTAACATTTTCTATCTGTTTTCTTTGTCTAACATTAATAATGCAAACAATTATACTCTTTAAGAAAAACATTTGTAAAAAAGTCTTAGGCTTACTTAGGCTGCTTAAATAGATAAAAAAAATATTTACAATATATCTCCATTGTTCGCATTTTTGTGATAAAATGTTTATTTTTCTCTCAAAACCAATTATTCTAGAAAAAACCATTACTACGATCAAAAATTATTTTATATCACAACTTAAAGTTACCTTAAGGTAGCTTCAATATCATTATTATATTCACCCTATTGCAAACCATAATTCATTTTGAAATACCCCTCTCTTTTTAGTACAGTAATTCTCTTTTCCAAACATGCCCGTCATCACAAAAACTAATAAACACCAAATAAATAAAAATTGATTAAAAACCATAAATTGTTGGCCTCCAAAACATAAAACAAATTCAAAGAGAACCCTTTCAACACTATATTTTAAAATGATTGGCTTCAACTTTTTGAAAGATATTACATAACAAGACCCAGTTTTATAAACTTTGAATTCGCCATCGTTTTTATAGTTCATCGCGCGGGCATATTTCATTTAAAATGGTCATATCCGGCCGTTACAAGGGACAGGTCACCTTCTTTTTGCTTTTGGTTTCTTAGACATTATTATATATCAAATTTTATGTAGGTGTTTCTTCACTCTTCCTCTACAGGAGGATAGTTTTGTATAGCTGTATATTACAATACACTGACTTTTAGTAAAGAATTTGCTGATTTTTGATTTTCTCAGCTCTCAACTGAAACTCATCCCGCTCTTTAACTTAACTCTCGAATTCATATTATGTTACCTAAATAAGTTTGTGCTTCTGAGGATTAAAAATATCAGAATTAAAAAAAAGAATTAAGACACGTTATGTATGGGAGTAAATTTATCGCTCTTAAAACTAGCGATTTTTTTTCAGAATTGAGAACTTCAAAACTATTTTTAAAATTTTAACACAGATATTAAATTGTTATAGAGGTAGGAAATTTTTTTTAACTGAAATTCTATGGCGATTGTAATGCGATACATGCTATTCGGTAATAATTTGCTGGACAATAACAAAACTGATATGTGGCTCATGATCAAGTAAAACATTTAACATTAGTACACAAAGCCTTAAATGTAAAATTAATATTTTAATTGCTTCAAAATATAAATACGTTCTTCCTGATCGTCTTGCCAAAGCCTTGGCATGGCAACCTTAGAAATTCTAATGGTTACTTGATTGTAGTCTTTGTTTTAACTAACAGCAGTAAAAGTATCACTCCCCGTACTACAAAGAATAATGCTAATACTCATTTATGATACATTGGACAAAGCTTCAGTTACAATAATGACAAAATAAATTAAAACTACTGCAATAAATTTCAAACATTGTTATTTTCCTAGATGTTTTCGTTTTTGCTGACGAAAACACGAAAATTCAGCATTTTGAAAGAGTTAATGTAGCTTTGTAATAGGCCCTCCATGTGTGTTTAATGATTTTGTAATTTAGTTTGGAAATAGTGATGGCTTTCTTGTAATAATGCAGTTTCTTGCAATAACGGGAAAAATTGGCTCTAAATGTGGATTCATCTCCTTTTATGTTCTATGGATTTTAATATAAACAAGCTCATTTTGATTGTTCTTTTCTGAATCTTAGTAGAGTACGATTTAAAATATTATTACATGTGACATCAGACCTACTTTTAGTGTAGAGACGCTTTTTGTTTATACAGGAAATGATAATAATATTTTATTATTTAGAAAACGAATCATTTATACTACTTTTAGGGCAAAAATAATATCGATGTTTTTTATAGTTACTTTTTTTATACCTACCTATATCTATTTTTCTAAAGCAAATGATATGAATATACAAATTCCATTAGAATTTTCAAATGCTACAATAGTAATAAATAATTATAAATAAAATAGTAATGCAATTAAATAAATGTATTATATAAAATATAATCATTTTGTTGCTTTAAATCTCTTAAATTTTTGTAAATTCTAAAACAATGTTATAGTTTTTGCCATTCTTATTTGTTCACATTTTTAAAAAGTGCGGAATAATTTAATGTTTAAATTTATTTACCGTCAACTTTTGGTACAGCTGGGGAAAAAAAAACGATCCACCCTTCATATTTCGGCTGCTATTGGTCAAGGAATTTTGTGCAAGGTGTCATTTTTCAGGAAATAGCGTAAGGAATTAAGAACTGGCAACCAAAATTGTATAAGGAGTCGTCTACATATTAAAATGAGTACCAACTTTGAAAATTCCAATGGCAACACACAATTTTTTTTACATAAAAATATTCAGCAACTTCAAAATACCCAAGTATAAAAAAGAATTATTCATTTTGCATTATTTGCTGAGATATTAAAGCATTAATTTTCAATTCGTTTGGGGGGAAATCTCCAAATTGATAAAGGTAATATTTAGGGTGTTTTTTCGAAACGACAATCTAGCAAAAGGTTTACCATAATCTCGCCAAAAGATGCTAGAATTTAACCTTTTTCCCTAATGTGATTTTTTTATGTTTTTACCTTTTTTTTTTAAATTTTGGATTTTAAAATTCAGAAATAAAATAAAGGGTAGACGAGAAAAAGTTTTAATTTTAAATTAAGTCGCATATACGATTATTTATAACGAACAGATTTTCAAATGCAATTAGTTACAATCAGATAGACAAACATAATTATTACATTTATGTTTTACATTTTATGCAAATTTTTGTTTCATTCATATTGCTACAAAAGGTTGGTTTAAAATTCGGCACACTGGGTCTGGGACATATCCCGACAGCCGAAATCCCGACAAACCAAATCTCCGACAAGCCGAAATCCCGAATGAGTCAAAATCCCGAATGGGTCTAAATCCCGAAAACAGATTTTTGTCCATTTCTCGATTTTTTTTAAATATTAGAGATTATTTATTTATTTAGTTATTTAGTCAGTTATTTAATCAGTTAGTTAGTCAGTTAGTTAGTCAGTCAGTTAGTTAGCCAGTCAGTTAGTTAGTCAGTCAGTCAATTAATCACTCTGTTAGTTAGTCACTCCTTTAGTTAGTCCAGACTGACTAACTTAGTCTAACTGACTTTCAATTAGTTAGTCAGTGAACTGACTGACTCACTGACTAACTAATTGACTGACTGGCTAACTAACGGACTAACTGACTAACTGACTGACTAACTGACTGACTGACTAACTGACTGACTAACTTACTGACTGACTGACTAACTTACTGACTGACTAACTTGCTGACTGACTAACTTACTGACTGACTAATTTACGGACTGACTAACTTACGGACTGACTAACTAACGGACTGACTAATTAACTGACCGACTAAATAACCGACTGACTAACTAACCGACTGACTGACTAACTAACGGACTGACTAACTGACTAAATAACTAACTGACTAAATAACTAAATAAATAAGTAATCTCTAATAATTAAAAAAATCGAGGAAATAACATATTATTGGAAATTTTATAATAAAATAATTATAAATAATATTGGAAATAACATACATTCAAAAACATAGTAATCGATATAATTTAATGTTAATTATACAAACAAAATACATTGTATGCACTTGAAACAAGAAAAGATTTTTAGACATTTGACAGACATCAATAATTTGAATAAACATTTACCAAAAACGCTTTTCAACCACCAAACGATAATGCAAATTAGGATCCAATTTGCTAAGTAACTTTTTACACGGTCCCTAAAATTCGTTTTTTTCAGTATTTTTACAATAACTCGGCAAATAATTGTTGTTGAATTAAAAAATTCGGGATTTTGGTTCTACTTGATCTACTTTATCGATTTATGTAACAAAAATTTGGGGTTGCTATTCATAATTTATTTTTTCTTATTTAAATTTAAATAAAAAATAATAATAATTAAAAATTGATGAAAAAACTTGTGTGATTTGTTTTTGGAAGATTATGAAGTATATAATGAAAAAAAATTGTTAGTTTAATTCATTTTATTTGTGGAGGTATAAATAAAAGTTTGTGAAACTTTTTTAACATTATGGGCCTTCAACTTCGAATGCTTATATCTCAACAAATAATGCAAATTAATAAAAAAAAATTTGGATCTGGGGTATTTTGAAGATGATAAACATTTTTATATATAAAAAAAAATTGGGTGTTGCCATTGGAATTTTCAAAGTTGGTACTCATTTTAATATGTAGACGACCTCTTATACATATTTGGTTGCCAGTTCTGAATTCCTTACGCTATTTCCTGAAAAATGACACCTTTCACAAAATTCCCTGATCAATAGCAGCCGAAAAACGAAGGGTGGATCGTTTTTTTTCCCCAGCTGTAAGTTTTGTCCTCAAGAAAAACTTTGATTTAAATATCTCAGTTACTATACCTCTTATTTTCTAACTAAACATTTAACAATATTTTTGTCAGGTTAACACTTAGAAAGGAAAAAAGATGACACTTGCAGAAAAAAGGTTGGAGTGAAGTTATCCGAAAGGCCCTAGTTACTAAATTTATGGGACTAATTCTGTACCAGTACGCGAAATATATATACGTTTTTTGCATCATAATTAAATACACCAATTTCGTTTTTAAATTATGTAAAGCCTCAAATACTAAATTCACTTTAAATAATTTAAAATAGTCTTTTTAACAACAATGGTACTTTTTATCCTGCAATTCTCATTAATTACATTTGTCATTTAGAATGAAATTTTGTCAACGATCCAAGAATTCAACTCAAAGTATCAAACAAAATGTAGAATTTATGATCCAAAGCAGCTTACAACTATGCATCTCACAATGATTAATTATTATCACAATTGTATTTGCCTCTATTTAAAAAAAAGCCGTGTTTGAAACTTTCAATTTAATGGCATTCGACGCTTGAAAAATGATTCACAAAACACTCCTGGAATTTTCACAGTCGGTGTTCTTTGTTGTATAGATTTTTCTACCACTTTTGAAGGTATAAAAAAAGAATGGAACTGGAAAATCAGTCATTAAAATGAATTTTCCGAGTGTTTAGTGCGAGATTTATTTTTAAAGTCAAACAGACGTGCGTACCTGCGATAATTGCTGAGTTAAATGAATGTAAAGAAGCAAAAATAAAAGCTCTTAATTTTCTTCTGAAAGTAAATAATGAAATCTTTGAATAAATGTGGCAGATCTTTTTATATTAGTTTGAGAAAGGTGTAACTTACAACATTTAACTATTTTTGAGTTAATTGGAAATAAATTTATATTTGAGTAAAACTCAAATTGCCTAGTCTCTATTTTGAGATTTATTACAGCCATAAACTAACTCGTAATTTTGATCCGTGGTCAAACCATGAAGTCGACACTAGATTGTCTTTAACAAACTTAATGAACTCTAATTTACATAACAAAAGAATTATCAACTAATATATTTATTTTACACTTGTCACATATTCAATGTGTCTTTTTGTATCATGCACAATAAACCATGGAATTTCAGAGACAAGAAAGTGAATTGAATTTCAGTGAAGCCATTCTTTGTGGCAATATTTAACCTACCTATTTTTTTAAATTTTACAAACATCAAATATTAATCAAGGCTACTGCTAAAAATGGATTGAAAAGTTATTGGTTAAAATCTTTAACTTTCCAATTTAATTCGATGAATACTTTGAATTATTTTATCAGTTGAATAACTGAAATACTTCCGTATCGCTCCTTTTAGACATTATACACTGTTAAAAAATTTTGTGCTAGGTTTCACCATGATATTGGTTCCTTTCACCATGATATTGGTTCCTAGTAGCTGCAACGGCTGTGTGGTGAAATGTTTCACCTTTTTTTCGGTGTTTGGTTGAACCATTTTTCTGGATTTGGAAACAAAAACCTGGGAAATGGTTCAACCTAATACCAAAAATATGGTCGAACGTTTCACCATTCAGCCGTTGCAGCTACTAGGAACCAATATCATGGTGAAACCAAGCATAAAATTTTTAACAGTGTATGTAATTTTGTACAAAAGAAAGTTGCTGACATGTATTTCTAATTTTCATAAACCAAAATTATATTTTGAATTTGTAAATTGCATTTTTATCAACATCGGTTTAAGGAGAAATATTTTTATAAAATTTTCTAAATAACATGTATAACTGATGACACTACTGATTTTAGGTATAGATGTTGAATCATTTTCATACACAGTCTACGCTTACTAATGTGAATTTTTCATTGAAAAAAATCCTGATTACCAAGTGATAGTTAGTGGGCTTTGATTCATTTTAGCTGCATTTAACCACGTACTTAAATCATACGTAATAGTTTGAGAATAAAATATAAACCAAAGTCTTCAGCCTACCGAGAGAGCTTTTGGTGCCGAACATGGACTGTGCAAATATCTTTTTCAACTTTGACAAAATATCGGTTACATTTTAATGTAACCAATTCTTCGGAATGTGTTTCTTCGAATTCAATTACTCTGTGTCCCTCTTGGGAAAACACACATTCTTTTTAAATTAAATAATACCCAATTCTCAGTCGGAATTTGCAGAAATTAATGAATTGTAATTACCATTGGCGTTCGGTATTGTTGAAAAGTAAATATTAGCACAAATATTAATCTTGAAGTATTTCACCTAGGCAAAGAAATAAAACTGTTTCGCTTTGAACTGGAATTGAAAAATAAATGTGTTTGACGTTGCAAATAATTAATCTTAAAACACATTTAGTGTTTTGTACTTTTAGTTTATCAAATAAATAGTTACTGCAGTATGATGTGCATAATTGTGCTGATTTTATGAACACGATAAATAACACTGCACTGTATTCCAAAACAAATAAACTCTTTAATTAATTAATCTGTTTATAATGCAATTTCTATCGACTTTCTTTTTAATAAAGTGCATTGAAAAATTAAGAATTTATATTAACTTTATTTGATTTTTAATTAAGTATTATTGGCGAAGTTTGTTTACAGTTCCACAATGTACGTCAGATTATTTACATTTCTGGCAACAATTTTTTTTAAATATTATACATTCGATCGATATTCTGTTAATGGTATTGAAAAAGTTGTTCACTATTCTTTTAAACACTACTATTGGGCTACCAGAAAGAAACATTTTATCAAAAATAATAAAGAATCAAAGTTTGTGATAAACTTACAATAACAATGATTAGAAAAAATAACCGTAACACACTTTCGTAAAACATGTAATTTAATTTAGGGCATACAAAAAATAATTTATATAAATGTAACTTCATTATCTTTATAACAGCCAGGTAAAATTGTTGCTACATGGTTGTTACATGTTGTTACTCTTCTCTTACAATGTAATCGTTACTGTAAATATTTCGTGTAACGTATGAAATAAGAATAAGCTTACCAAAGTACTAAAACTTTTACAGAAATGATAAATTAGTTAAATGACCTGAAAGCAACGTGAATGTTAGAAAACGAAATTGTTAAAAAAAAACTAATTTTAAAGATGTACTGCATAAAAACTTTCGTTTTGCTTCGACGTGAAGCTTTCCTTGCTTACTACGAAATATAAGAAATACCAATTTCTATTTTTGACTGTTACATATATTTCTGCCAACTACATTTTGATAATGTTTCACTTTTGTTTAAGATAACAAAAATGAAAAACAACAAAACTATATGAATATCTAAATAAATAATAACAATAACAATTAATAAAATAATAACAATAACAATTAATAAAATAATAACAATAAAAATTAATAAAATAACAACAATAACAATTAATAAAATAACAACAATAACAATTAATAAAATTTATAACAATTAATAAAATAGCAACAATAACAATTAATAAAATAATAACAATAACAATTAATAAAATAATAATAACAATTAATAAAATAATAACAATAACAATTACTAAAATAATAACAATAACAATTAATAAAATAATAACAATAACAATTACTAAAATAATAACAATAACAATTAATAAAATAATAACAATAACAATTAATAAAATAATAACAATAACAATTATAAAATAATAACAATAACAATTAATAAAATAATAACAATAATTATTTGTATATCTAAATTACACTACAATAACTTTGAACCATTTTTTTATTATTCATACAAGAAACACATTTTTAGAACTATTTAAGCTTTAAATAATTCGGTCATGCCTAGTCCTAAAATTTTCATTCAATAAAAGTCTCTATAGATGGCAGCACGACTCTTATTCTGTACATTTCATTTTAAGTAAAGCTGCTGAATACAAGAGAAAAAGAATAATTTTCAAAATTTAATCGATACCTGCACTTCCTATATTTTGTTAAAAATTTTGGGGAATTAAAAATGCAAGAATGGCAAAACATTTTGTTTTTTTAATTCACCAATGAAATTCAATAAAAAAAGTAAAGCCAAATCATTAAAATTTTCTAAAAATCAATAAATGAAAATAATCAGCAAATGATGAAATAATATTAACTAGCTTTATAAACCCGGCGTTGCACGGATGCACCCTTAATAACCCTAATTAGTAGGGGTTTTTTGTGTAAACTTTTATTTTATACCAATTGATTCCTCCACTGTGGTCCACTCCATCAGCCTATTATAATCTCCTCCCTTTCTGATATGAGGGGTTGATTTTATCCAGGCCCTTCCGGACTTTGAGGGCTTTCCCATAGGGCCCTATTAAAATTGCCAGAACAGCTAGATGTTATAATGGCCTGTTTATATTTCACAATTAGCGCAAAACGAAACTGCCCAAATGTGGTAAACATTCCACTTCATATTTCATACAACTCGATAGGGCTGGGGGACCCAGTCGGTAAAGACTTTCGTCTTGCATGCGGTAGGTCCCAGGTTCAGGTCCGGACATCGACAAAATAACTGCAGACCTATGAACGGCTAGTGCAGCCAAAAAATGTCCGACGAATAATACCTCGTATAGAGGAAGGGGACTTTAAATATCCTCCAAATTCCCAACGCTGCGTACGATGTCGCCCTTAAAAGTTGCATTGGGTACCTACTCATGTGTCGGCTCGTAACTTGACTGTGGTTCTAAATTACGAATCCCGTTTCCAATAGCACTCGTGTGTAGCTTTAATGCGACGATAATTCAAACTAACCCTAACCCATACAACTGGATGGGAATAGCTACCCTACGTTAAATTTTCAACTTCGCCAAAAGCCGCCCATGCCAAAATTCAATCGACCGTTACGCCATCTTAACATCTGAAAAAAAACAGACATTCATCCTCTTGTATGGTTGGAAAAGTTTTATAAAGTACAAATTCCTTATTTATGCCGAATATATTCCGGT
This sequence comes from Oedothorax gibbosus, assembly GCA_019343175.1. Taxonomy (NCBI): domain Eukaryota; kingdom Metazoa; phylum Arthropoda; class Arachnida; order Araneae; family Linyphiidae; genus Oedothorax; species Oedothorax gibbosus. The sequence continues at coordinate 24,000,435 of CM033280.1, forward strand.
TAACCTAAAGAATCATGGCCGGCAATTTTACACCAAATCTGGTAACCCCGATGGCAACCTTTGGCAAAATTAGCAATTGCATTGACAATTTCTAAATGTTAATCTATTTAAATCTTAAACGCATATAATTTATTCTGAAGTTTTCTTATATAATATTTTATTAATTAGATGTTTACTGATTTTAAATAATTATTTACTTTTTTTAAATCAATTCTTCGTCATTTTAAAAATTCACTTTTTTTTATAAATCTAGTCTGCAATTTAATAAATCTTTCCGCTGTTTTAAGTCGGCCATTTTGAAATTAGGTAGTATTTTTGGTCATTTCGAGATGGTAACCATCTCGGCAAGTGCCGGGGTTTGTTATCACTTCGACTTGGCCACGATTCCGGCCACGAAATCCGGCCACGATTCTTTAGGTTAACCTATATTCCTCCATATCATCATTTCTTACCATTTGTAAACATCAATTAAATTACATTCGGAAACGTTATTAAAATCTAGTTGGGGAAATCTGATCCACCATAAAAAAATAGAGATTTATAATCAACAAATAAAATACTGATATTCAAATAACAATCCAGCAAATTAAACCGACGCACAGTGGGGTATTTAGCGAATTTAGGCGGCCAAAAAAATTTTTGATATTTGTGAGTTATAAAATGATCTATTTCAATGCAAAAAGTTGTTTTAAGACGCTAGCATTTTGTGGATTTTAAAATAACTTGGGAGCTCTGTCTGTCCGTCCGTCCGCCCCCCCCCCCTTTTTCCAAAAGCGTTTCTATCCATCGGATCTTAAAGTTCTTTTTTTGTTAGAAAGCCTCAGAGACCTCAGATACTCAATTTTCATACTTTTTGTCCGTCAGATTGTACGTCAAGTCCGACATTTGTCTACTGTTTGTCGGAGAATTTCCCATTGAATTAGCCATTGCAATTTAATTTCAAGTTAATAAAATCTCTGTTGCCACATCACCAATGACATGAGAAACTTTATTTATTTAAAAAATAATGTGGTTTTGACACACTGACAATGTCCGTCTGTCCGTACCTTCCAAAATAGGTTATATCCATCTCCACAGGGGGTATTTTATTGATTTAGCTGGAATTTTTTTTTATTAAAAGCTGTAAAATGAAATATTTCAAAGCAAAAAGTTATTTTAAGAAGGAAGTATTTTATTAATTTTAAAATAACTCGGAAGCTGCGCTTGCCAACCGTTTGGAATTGCTTGCACATTTCTTGGGGGTTGGCGATCATCATACAAAAGTGGACAGAATATATTAAAAGCAAATATTTATTTGAAAATACTCAGAGGCACTTGTGTTAAAGAAATATACAGGGAGTATTTTTTGAATATTATCTACATAACTATAACAAATAAACAATCATTTGTATTTGCATAATTTTAAATCTTTTATACATATTAATGTAGTTATTATCATAGGAAAGAAGAAATAAATACTATAAAATAAAATTAAATACACATTAACTAATGAAATAATTTGACAATTGAACAAGTACTAACTAAAATGCAACAAAAGTTTTTTAATTAAAATCAAATATAAAAACTAAAACTTATTTTTCAAGACTTTATAAGTATTTGTTTTTCTTTAAAAAAAACATGTATCCGTAATAAAATATTGAGTAGTTTCATTTTCACATCGTAATTAGTTTTTTACTACATGTTATTACAATTCATTTTATAACGTTAATTTATTGATCAGTGTATGAAATTTTTATTAATAAGGATGACGAACACTTTTTTTAAGGACAAATATGCTATTTTTCAAATTACATTTGCATTTTATTTTAAAGTAAACAAGTACCTTTTACTGTAAGTGTCCATACATTTAACTAAACCCACAAGTGATTACTTATTGTCTCATTCGGATGATGATGGCATCCATGGTTCTTCATCGGATGCTATTTCCTCTTCGTCAGATGATAGTTCTTCATCTGATGATGTTTCGGTGCTAAGCAAAGGTTCCGAGGGGAGAAGCATTTCCAGAGTTTCTGGGAGGAATTTTTTAGACATTTTGCTTCTTTTTGGTCTCATTCCAGTCAAGAGTGGATCTGAGCTTAGCAACAGTCTGTTTAAGATGTCCCTGTTACAAGCTTCTCTAGAGAATTTTCGAGAAAACCTTTGTCGATACAATCGAAAGTGCTTATTTCTAGCTTCCGCGGCCTCTTCTGACAATTGCCCGATTGGTAATAATGCTTTTTGTATTATGAGTGGCCCATGCAACAAAATCTTGTGCAAAGTGGGAGTCATGGGATGCCAAGAATATAATTGCACGTATAATTTTGCTGTATCAAACGTATAAATACCAAACATTTTGATATTTACCTTATGCCCACACGATAATACTTCTAAGATTACTTTCAGGCGGTATATAAGTTTGAAGTCTAACTCAGTTATTGTGGCCGCTAGTTCTGGGTTTTCGAAGAACCTTCGACTGGTGTTACCATCATTGGTACTTCCAAAACCTGGTTTGGGTATGTCGATTATCAGACCCAGTTCATCACGGAATTTCTGTTGAACTTTAGATTTTGTTTCCTTTACTATTTTTTTATCAACATCTTGAGTTACACGCCATTTTTTAATTGGTAATTTATATGACAAATGTAATAGGCTTTCAAAAAGACGAATTCTTGCGTGCAAAATAGATAGGCCGAAATTCAAAGATTCTTCATTCACGACTTTGCTTTTAGATAAGTCGTTGAATTCTCTGGATGTCGCTCCACATACGTAGCATTTCATTGTCGAATTTGTGCTTGTTGCGGCATTGCACACTTTGGCATCAATCATTGTGAGGGCCAAAGTATGTTTTACAAAGCATGTCTTTTCTTCTATTGACATTTCTGTTGCATTCAATTTGTTGGAAGCATTTTGAATGTAAGAGATTTCCTCTTTTGTAACGTCAACCGATTCTTTGACAAACCTCACACGAATAGGTCGGCAGTACCGGGGGAAGAAGGTGTGGGATTTTGCCAAATCACTTTTTTATTTTTAGTTTCAGATACCAATTGAAGTGGCACAAAGAACTTTGGAAAATGTGGGCATCTGAATAGGTATCATTTATCAAATTTTTGCTTGAACTGGGACTGCTGCGAACCATCACAACCCCACTTACAAAGTAAAATCATATTTTTATAATCTTCTTCTTTTAATACGTGAAAAACATCTTCCAAATACTTCACAAGTCTAGAAACCGTGATGTCGAGCAAGTCCTGCAAATTTATTTCGGCACATGTTGAAGTAATAAGGAAAGAGGAATTTGTCGGGTAGCACTCCAATTTGCTTTTTGTAAGACTGAGTAACATGGATACATGTGTTTGTTGGTTTGTCTTACAACTTCGTACTGCTTTCTCGATAGATCGGCTTCTATAAACATGGAAAGTGCTTGTAAAGGTTGCACTTTTGTGGAACATTCGGGTTCGGCTTGGGACTTCTTATAGGCCTTGTCGTACTTAATTGCCCTTGTCGGTGAGCTGACCATTTCTTTCAAATTTTGGATGCTGTTCTTTTCCCTTCAGCCTGCAGTTGAATCTGAGAAGCATAAAGTAGTTGCTCTTTTTCTACGTCGCTTCTTAAACTTTCCGTTTTCCTTCTTTTGCTCCTCTCGCTAGAATCTTGAAATTCCTTCGAAGGACGCCCAGGTCGCGCGATGAATTTGGGTAACTCAATCGTACCTTCAAGCCATTTCTTTTCATATTTTTGAAATATTTCCTCTTTACGGTGTGACTTTTGCCATTTAAGTTTAAATGAACCTTTAAAGTATATAAATTTCCGTTTAATGTTATCCTTATCTTCATTCGAATAGTCATGTTGGTTTAACAAATGTTGTTCAGCAAAATTGAGTTGTTCGTTTATATCACTATGTTTTTGTTGTTTCATCAAGCCAAAAATATATTGTCTTTTCATTAAAACGATACCCGATGGTTCTGAAAGTAAATTATAAATTATTTTCAGAAAAAACAGATCAGTTAAAAATATTCTTATTTTGGACGAAGATAATTTTTGATACCAAATGATATTTATCCGCAACTATCCGCAGCCAATGTTTGCGGGTTCTTATAGAGGGAGAATTGTTCTTTACAACCATGCAAAAATTATGGCGCGACTCGGCGCGACTTGCGTTCATAAAGCTCTTTATATTTCAGATACAGCATTTTAAATTTATGAAAAAAGGGGGTTTGATATACAATTAATTTTTACAATTAAATTTGAATAAAACTCTTAAAAATTACATTACATATTCTTTTACTTACCTCCTTTAGAAGAATCCATCGTGAAATATGACAAAAAATTGTCCAGAAAAAAATACAGCGAGCTGAAAGTTAACTCTCTTTGACGACACTGAAAACAAAAATGGGCTCCCCCACAGAGGGTCAAAGTTCAACTGATAAGGAGGGGCCCCAGGGGGCGCTGTGGGAAAAAAAATTTGCGGTATCGTATTCTTTGATTATTTCTTCATGTCATGGCATCATTCTTTTTTCTCACAGTCAAATTTCGGAAAATCGACTTTTGGCCGCCTAAATTCGCTAAATACCCCACTGTGCGACGTGCTCTTTTTTTTTCTTTTTAATTTTCGTTCACGCTGAACGCGCTGAAATTTCTTTAAATTGAATTAAATAGTATAAAATCTTACAATGCTATTCTTATGGGGAAATCAGCTCACGTTTTCCACTCCTACACCCTTTGGGTTCGAATAAAAAGTATCCTATAGCCTATTCCTGGCTCTAAGCTACCTCCCCACCAATTTTCATCCAAATCAGTTCAGCCGTTCTTGAGTTATAAATGGTCCCACTAACACGACTTTCTTTATATATATATAGATTTTAATCAGTAATATTTGTGAATTATCAACACAAAAACTATGAATTTGATGCATTAGAAACGTAAGAAAATCTATATATATAAAAGGCTAAGTCCTGACTGACTGATTCATTCATTCACGCCTAGGCCAAACTACTGGAGGTAGAGCTACCCAGTCCAAACTACTGGAGGTAGAGTTACCAAATTTTAAGAAAATATTCTTTTTATATCGTAGGCGTCATTTAAGAAGCGATTTTTAATTCGACCCCAAACGGGTGTAAGAGGGCAAAACGTGGGCCGATTTCTCCATAGGAGTAGCATTGTAAGATTAGAATTTATACTTTTTATTTCAATTCAAAAGAAATTTCAGCGCGTTTAGCGTGAACGAAAATTAAGTATAAACACGTCAGAGCACGTGAGTTTAATTTGTAGGATTGTTATTTGAATATCAGTATTTATTTTATTTATTGAATTTAAATTTTTTGATTTTTTTGTTACCGAATTTAATTTAATTGATGTTTACAAATGGTAAGAAATAAATATATTTTTACAATGTCTCATGACAGTAAAGACGATAACTATTCTATATCTGATGAATACTTCTAAGAAATGTGATTTCTCTCTACGTATAGCGTATGTACTTTATGTTTATGAAACTGGCAATTTAGTACAGCTATGACATAATAGCCGATTGAATGTTGGCATTGGCGGCTTTTGGCGAAGTTGAACATTTAACGTAGGGTAGCTATTCCCATTCAGTTGTATGGGTGTTAGGGTAAGTTTGAATTATCGTCGCACTAGAGCTACACACGGGGGCTATTGGCCACGGGCATCTTCATTTAGAACCACAGTCAAGTGACGAGCCGAAACATGAGTAGGCTACCCAATGCAACTTTTAAGGGCGACATCGTACGTAGGGTCGGGAATTTGGAGGATATTTAAATTGCCCTTCCTCCACACGTGGTATTATTTGTCGGACATTTTTTTGGTTGCACGAGCCGTTTATAGGTCGGCAGTTATTTTGGCGATGCCCGGACCTGAACCTGGGACCTACCGCGTGAAAGGCTAGTCTTTACCGACTGCCCCTCCCCCAGCCCTATCGAGTTGTATGAAATATGAAGTGGATGTTTACCACATTTGGGCAGTTTCGTTGCGCTAATCGTGAAATAGAAACAAGCCATTATATCATAGCTGTTCTGGTAATTTGAACAGGCGCCTATGGGAAAGCCTCTAACTCCTGGAAGCTCCTGATGGATAAAATCAACCCCTCATATCAGAATGGGAGGAGATTATTATATCCTGATGGAGTGGACCAGTGGAGAGGGGATCAATTGGTTTAAAATAAAAGTTTGCATAAAAAACTACTAATTAGGGTTATTAGGGGTACACCCGTGCAACGCCAGGTTTATAAAGCTAGTAACCTATAAAGCTTGACGCAAAGTAAGATAAGGAGTTGGACTCAAAATATGGTAGTCCCGATAAAATGGATTCCTTTAGTCATCATATCAATAATTCGAATATGAATTTAAAATTTCTCTACTTTTAAATTTTGAGGGCGCAAGTGATAGAGTCTCCAAAAATATGCAAAGTCCTCCAAACGGAATATTTTTCCAGAAGTCCTGTAACTGTGTATTGTTAGTCCTTTAACTATGTTGTCACGAGAAAATTCCGTTTGTCGCCGAAGATTCAATTTGGCGGGATTTACATCCTAAAAATGGAAAAGTTCCAAAAATCCAAATAGGGTACATTTCATATGCCAATATACAACTGGTTCACTGTAAATTGTATAACCTCTCCACTGGACCAGTGTGTGAACTTATGTGTCAAACACTGATCTAGCAAGTAAAAAATTCTATTAAGACGATATAGACATTGCAGCAGTTACCCTAACTGTAAATTCTCTTCGTGTCACACCAGTCACAACATACTTTTCTAATTCCTAATAGACAGTTCTGCACCGTTGGACCTTCAACTGGCTCACCCTTCCCATCGAATGTCGCCTCACCCAAAACCAGTTAACTTGACCTAGATTTCGACCAGTAAAATGATGATTCTAGAGGTTACTATCCCTTTCTAAAGAATCCGTGTTTTCCTGCGATATTCGGCCGAGAATCCGTCAAAATACTTTTTTTGTCATTGCGTTTCTGGATACCTGTGGCGAGTCTCGTATTTGGATTTTACTGTTATATTTTGTAAGGTGTGTAGTTTAGAATTTTGATGGGATTTGCAAGGATATGGGGCTTATGCCTTGTTTCGGTGTCGATTGTTGTTTGTCTTGTAAATTCACAGGTAAATTGAGTTTATCTTTGAATATTTTGTGTTGTAATAATAGAAAATTATAAAGTAAATAAAATTTTCTTTATAATTAATGTAAGTGTAATAAAAAGAAATGTAACATCCGACATGCATTTTTAAATTAATTAAGTCAAATAAAATTTCATTTTGTCCGTATTTGACTTGCGTAAGCAATTGATATGTGCTATGTACGGCCTTGTACGGCAATGTAAGGTTACTATTGTAACCTTACCATTATATAATCTAGGAAACATCACCATCATTAGGCGTACTTATAACAATAAGTACCTAGTATTATCTTTTGTAACTAATAAATTGAAAATTAAACCTAATATATTATTATGTGTAATAAATAATAAACGAATTCGAATTATTGGATTTAAGTCCACTTGTTATTTATTCGACTTATTTTAAACTGTCATGCCTTCGACATGTCTTGTCGACAAGCTTCAATTTAAAATTTAACAGGAGGGATAATAAGAAGATCCCTTGTGTGTCGAGATGGGGATCCAAGTTTTACTCCATCCCTTGTCTTTACAACTATTGTATCCCATATGACATAGTACTACTACTCCCTTGCACTACAGTCCATGCTGGACCATGGCCTCTCTAACAATGCGACTCCAAAGTCGCCTGTCTCTGGTCTTCGCTTTCCAGGTCTTAATTTTCATGGCCTTCAGAGCTATTTCCACTTCATCTATCCATCTTTTTCTTGGTCTTCCTCTTCCTCTCTCTCCCTGACATTGCCCCTTGAAAATTTTCTTTGTGCCTTCTCCTATCGTCCATTCTTTCCATATGTCCCAGCCATTGAATTCTCTTTGTTTTTATGATGTTAATAATGTCTTTCTCTCCAAATAGTCTAGCCACTTCAAAATTGTATCGCCTTTTCCAAACATCACCTTCTTTAATAGGTCCAAATATGGCTCTTAAAATTTTTCGCTCCCAAGTTATTAACATCTTCTCTTGTTTTTGATTCAAGGTTCAGGTGTCATATGACATACATAAGAGCAAAATTCATAATTAGTTTGTTTCTTGCGACGCGGATAATTCTTTTATTTCATTGGTGGTTTCGGTGATTAATGATATGACAGCGATAGATTAATGGTATTAGCTCAGAACACTACATTGATTTACCAATCGAAGCTTTTTTTTTAATCATGTGGAGCTGTTATCACTCAGGACGTAAAACATGTCCATTATAATTATCAATTAATATTTTTTTTGTTTTTGTTTAGGACTATCCAAACATCGATCCAGATGATCTTCCTCGTACAAGATTTACATGCAAAAACAAAGTCCCTGGAGGTTACTACGCCGACATAGAAACTGGTTGCCAGATGTACCACGTATGTTACAAAAGCAACGATGGATTAATGCAAGATACCAAATTTCTATGTGGCAATGGGACCGTCTTTGACCAGCGCCACCTAGTGTGCCAAGATTACGAAAAAGTACGGAACTGTGAAGATTCTAGAAGGTTCTATAGGAATGTTCCAAAGGGCTTGAAAGAACCAAGGATTGTAAGGATGAGGAATACCGAAAGGATCCGAGAAGTGACATACTTAAAGGTATGAGTTTGCTTACAGTTAAAAGAATATAATATTTTTTTAAACCGGAATAGTATATGAATCTTAAAAAATTTGGATTTTTAATATAGTTTTACGTACTAAAATTGGAAAATAAATACAATAATATAATTTGTTCCGTGATATTGACATGGTAAAAATGTATGGTAACTTTTTGTGTAGAACAAGAAATCGGGTTTCGTAATGCAAATAATTATGCAGTAGCAGTATCTACGAAATCAAGCGTTTCAAGATGTGTATATGAAATTAAAATTGTATCACTAATTTTGCTTTTTTACTTTGCATTCATATTTTGTTTTGTAAACTTTACATTTAAAAATAAAATTATGCCTAAATTAGTTAGATAGATATTTAAAAGCTTATATTTAAAATAGTTAAATTGTACTAATCTAACTACGTAATAGTTTGGAAACCTAAATTTTACTGAAAACCTAAGGTTATTTTAACTAAAAGTAGGACATAGGTCATTAACTATTACTTAAAAATTAATGTGTCACATTATAAAATTTGAAGGGAAAGGGGAATTCCTTTTCGTGAACAAACTAAACTTTTTTTTTCATTTACAGGACTTTCCAAGATATTCTGCTGATGATCTTCCCCAAACCAGATTCACTTGCAAGAACAAAGTCCAAGGCGGTTACTATGCAGACATTGAGACAGACTGTCAAATGTACCACGTGTGCCAAAGGAACAAAATTGGTAGATTAGAAAGTACCAAATTTCTGTGTGGCAACAGTACTGTATTTGACCAGCGACATCTAGTGTGCCAGGATTATATGCGTGTTCCGAATTGCCGAGATTCAAGAAAGTACTACAGAAATGGAGCCACCATCTTAGAAGAACTTGAAGCTAGAATGATGAGAAGTGGAAGGTTGGAAGAAATTAAAAGGGCAGCTGATTTTAGTTTTGAAAGGGTTTAACTGTGTTTCTTTAAGGGTTTTTAAATAATGTGTAATTTTTTGCTTTAAAATCAGTTTTTATCTACTATAAAACTAAAATGTTTTGATTTTTAAAAATAATAAACATTTTGCTTCAGACAAAATAAAAGCAAAAAGGATTGTTATATTTTATACATATTTTACAATTTTCAATTATTTTATTTAAATATGGAGCAAAAACAAAATAAAAAAATATTATTCGCCTTTCAAATTAAATTTCCATTAATAATTTCATTTTAGCTTCCACACTACGTTTATAACGTAAAAAGTAGAAGATTATAATCGTTCAGTCCGTCCGTCCGTCTGTCACCCACTGTCACAGAACGAACCGCAAGTCGCACATACAAGTGGGATACGTCATTTTGAAGCAAACAATCAGGCTAGCTAACATCCCAAATTTCATTAAAAAATTTAAATTAGAAGTACATTTAAAATTTAAATAATGAAAATTTTCATTTTTTGGAGACTGGGGAGCCTTGGCCATAGTTTCAGAATTTTTTTTTTATTTTATTTTTATAAATTTTATTTTTACACTAAAAATTTCATATGATAGCACATATTAAAGGAAATTTTATTGGCAACAAGTATATAATAGTGATAATATAAATAATGCATTTTTTCTTTTTTAAATATATTGTTTTTTAAAACTTAGAAACTTAGCCAAGTCTTCCTTATTAAGGGAGACTTGGCCCATGCAAAAATGTCTAATTTTAAAGGGCAAAATAATAAACATTTCAAATTAATTTTGTAAGCATTAAATGTAAAAAAAATTATATTATAATTCAACACTCTGGAACTCATTTAAAAATCATGTTTACCGTAATATTTAGAGTAATACATTTTTCTAGTATTGTATGAATTAAAAATTCTAATATTGTCCATAACAAATAATTTTTTATATTTATGATAAATATATTTTATTCAGTTTGTACACACATTAAAATGCACAAGATATAAGCATCAGTTTGATTTTTTTATTATTTTAAAGGCACAAACTGTAAAAGTCAAAGTGAAAGCGCACTTTCAAAGCTACTCGTTCGTCCCCCGTCCCCCTATAAAGAAAAATCTGATAATATCTTAATATTAATCTAGAGCAGGGGTTCCCAACCTTTTTGCACCTGCGTACCACTTGACTTTTTGAGAAATTTTGGCGTACCACCAGACCTAAATATTTATTAAACGTATAATATTTACTCTTCTAAAAGTGTTCAAAGGTTTTTGAATTAAATTCCTGAGAAAACTTCATATTTAATGGTTATATATTTGTTTATTTATAACACATGCTTATAATAAAGGACAAATAAAACAATTAAATTGGTATTAATTTACAGTTTTATTCATTATTTATAGGTCTAAAAACATACAAATAAAAAATAGCACAAACTCAGCAAAAAATTAATTATCATACAAAATATACTTTTATAGTCTTTAGTGTGAAACTTGTTGTAAGAGTTCAGAAATTACACTCTCACACAAAAAAAAAACTCGTAACAAATAGCATCAAAAATAGCAGAGCTTGCCGGGATATCAAAGGGTACTAGGTTTTACATCCGACCCAGAAGTTAAAAATTTCTCTTTAAAATAATGTTAATGTTTAAAATAATGAGTAATATTTCTGCGTGCTCACTGCTCATGCGTATTACAGAAGCTATTTACAGCATCATGTTACTCACGCGTACCACCTGAAATTCTCTCGCGTACCACCAGTGGTACGCGTACCACCGGTTGGGAACCCCTGATCTAGAGTATTATCATACTTGAATTAATAACTTATATAGTTTTTGCAGAAAAAAATTGATATTTGGTCATAAATGATAAGTTTGATTTAGTTGAGGGTTTCGTTTTATTCTAAACAAGTACAAATACTAATAATCAATCTATTACCTTCATAAAGTTATAATCATACGTTATTATTAACCATGTATTTGATAAACATTATGTATAGATTTTCATAACTAGTTCACTTAGGGAGCCTTGGTCCAGTGGCCAACCCTCCCTTGCATAGAGTGGTCAACCCTTCCCACCCAGACATTTCGTAAAGAATGGCACATGGGGCTTTGAAGCCTACTTCATTGCACAAACTTTATAGCTAAAATAAAACCTTAATATAACAGTATTTTAAAAATACCATATACTTAAACTTAATTGAATTGGTTTTTCTGAAAAAATCTTACAAATTATGTCTAAAATGTTTACTTTTGGGGGTGAGAAACTTTCTTTTTTATTTGCACTTTCTTTTAACAAACTTTCTTTTTTATTCTCCTCAATGCAAAAAAGTAGCTCAATAAATCTAAGGTGGCTATCTGCTGACAACAGTAGCTTTGAGTACCATCTATTGAGAAAATGCTAAAATATTTTTAAATACTAAAATTTAAAGGTGGGCCAAGTCTCCCTTACGGCCAAGGCTCCCCAGTCTCCAATACGTTGAAATAACATGTAAATTCCATTTTCATTCAATATTTTCACTGTTGCCATTTCGTCAAACGTACGAGAAACTTTATTTTTAAAAAAATAAACTCTTGAAATATATTTATTTATGTGATATGATACAGTTTCGATTGATGTCATATCACAATAGAATTCTTTTGATGGTTCAGTATATATGTATGAGGAAAGATGCACAGCTAATTCTAACTTGGAATAAAAAATATGCGAAAGTTCTCTTTTATTTTTAAAGCATCAATTTTACTAATTATTTATTATTCTCTTTTTCGAAAGAAAATTAATGAACATGGGAAATTTTGGCGAGTTGGCGACTAAAAGATATTTATTAAAAAATAAATTGCATCATTATTCTTCGAATTTCAAACAAATTTAGCAAACGATAATGAGTAATTATTAATTTGTGAAAGAAGATTAATGAAAATAGTTAATTTTAGCGTTTAAAAGTTTGAATTAGAAATAAATTTGGCGAATCCCTGTTTGGCGAATTTCTTTCTGAGGTGTATAAATAGTGCGTTTTTTGTGAGCACAAATATTGTGTGGAATCGTTTTAATTGACAGATTCTGTAACAAACCTACTTGTTTTAATTATAATTCAACTTAGTAATTTCGGCATAGTTTAAATTTATAGTATTCTGCCCCGCAGATATTTCATTTGGAATGCTGATTTCATCTTCTTCTCTATATACGAAATTTCCGTCAAATGTTTCGAATATTACAGAATTTTTCTTATTTTAATATATTTATTTTCTTTAGAACGGACGCTGCTATACTGATATTTTATTTTTAAAAAAACATGGGATAATAAGTAAAAAATTTACTAAAAATTGCATGGTTTTCTTATAAAATCAAACTTTATGTTGGCAAAATAACTGAACTTTTAATAACATAAATAGATGGATAGAAGTAGATTGTATGCAAATTTAAAAGAATTTAATCATCATTTGACTTATGAAAATACCTCTTTTTAATGCGTTCTTCATGTTAATCAGAATTAAAATAATGTGTGCCTGGATTATGAAATTTCATATTCTCTAAATAGTCCCAAAATTTGAAATATTAAATCATCAACCACTATTTTAGATTTTAAGATAAGAAAGTGTAGTAATGGTGTCACTGAGATTCTAAAAGTACGATAACATAAAGAAAATTCAGGTTTGATTGACCCATGCGCTGTAAAAAGTTACTTTAAGACTCTTAACTCGTTTGGAAATTAATATTATTTTCTAAAGTTTGCACCCGATCTCCTTCTATATATAATTTAATATTCCTAAACGTTTCGTTCAAACACATATGTAGATTTTATGGTAAAAAATGCGATCTTATTCCAACTTTTTTTACTTACTAGCTCCCATATCTTAAAAAAAAAAAAACTAGCTGCAGCATCGTCCGTTTTAATGAAAATAAAACAGGTTAAAATAAAAAATTTCTGAAAGTTTTAAAGCATATCCAATTTTTTAAAAATAATTATGGTCACAATTATGATTTTAATTCTTGTGATTAGCGCTAGACCCCCAATGGGTACAGCTGTTTAATTTGGTATGGCATATTAATTGTAGAAATATGCATTTTTTGGATATAAAGAAATAAAAAAAATCAGTATAAGGTAGGTTTTGAGAAGTTTTAAAAGTACCAAAAATCAAAGTTATACGAATACTTTTGAATGTCACTGCAATTCAAACGAAACCTGTTTTAAATCTAATATATCAAATCGACAATTACAGTCTATTTGTCCACTTCAAACTTATGCTATTTTTTTAAAAACACTTGTTATCTTTTACAAGTTTTCGTTTATATATAGAAGAAAAAGAACCAAAGTTTGTCATAAGTAGAAGTCGACGTTATCCCTAGTAGGGACACATATTGACACTTTTGAGCCCCAGTGGCTTAGAGGTAGTGTTTCGCATTGCCACGCCACAGGTCCGGGGAACGAATCCCAGCTTGGGCGAGGTTTACCCATCCTTTCATCCTTTGAGTGGGTCGATAAAATGGGTACCAAGCATACTTGGGAACTAAACACTGGGGGGTTCCGCGTGTGGCTGACCACCTTACCAGGGCATATGCCTAGCATCCCAGAGCCCTAGGTCACGAAAGCTGAAATGGGCACGGCAGGCCTTGGCCCACTAATGGGCTGTTGTACCGAGGAGTTTAGTTTAGTTTTGGGACACTTATTACGAAATTTGTAGAGTAGGGACTCCCTACTCTGCAAATTTGATGCTGCCATCTGTTGGTGAAATCACTACATATTATAAAAACACATAAGCTAGTGGGTTACATTCGGGACAAAAGTTTCTTATATAACTTTGAAACAAATATTTAAAAAATCTTTGAAGTATTTATTCTATTTTTTTAAATAATTATATTTCAGTTATTAACTTGATTTATTTGTTTTGTTCCCGTCTCTGGCTTTTATCAATGTTTCATCCATTTAAAAGTAATAACTGTAATTGAATTTTCTGCACATAAATTGAATTCTAAATGATTTTGTTTGAAAGATTAATAATTATGATGAGATATACAGGTTATTTTATAATTTCCAAGCACATTAAAAAGGACTTAAAAATTTAAATGGTCAGTTTTCTATCAGCATCCTAACTCTGGCTTTGACTTTTACTTCTATGATTGGTTGTTTGTTAAATGATCTCAATGAACAATGCAAAATTAACAAAGTTATCAGCATACAAGTCAAAAAGTTTTTTTTTTTAAACTTTATTTTTTTAACTGAAACTTGTCTACTAGTGATTCATATTATTTCTTGTACGTACTTAATATAAAAGCACTTTGAAAAACATCCATTCTTACTTTAAACGATACCAAGCAAAATTCATTTACATAACACAAATCCAAAGTCACCCCCCACCCCCCATTTTAACACCAAAACAAAAATTACAAATCTCTTACAAAATATCACAAAAAAAGTACATTAAAACATTTCCCCCAACGTTAATTACACTAACATACAAACAATATGTGTATACACAAGCTAAATCTTCTGATAAGGAGCAGATTGTTTATGGTCTGCCAGTTTCCTCTAGAGAGTGATTCAGAGCAATCCTACTTTTAGCCCACTTTCGGTTCTTTCTCGTCCATTTAGGAGTTAGCTTATTGCAAGACAAGAAGACATTATTTTTAGTTATCGGATTAAATGAGGCAGATCAGAGATATTGGTAAACTACATTTTGCTTGGTTACTTAGGATTTAGTTTTTCTAGTTGTTTATATAAATGAGATGAAATTATCATATTATCGAATAAATTAAATTTTAATTGTTTTCAAAGGCATATTAATTTTACAATAGAGATAGTTTTTTTATGTATCTATCCGTATTGCAAAATACTGCTATTCGAATATTTTTTACTACAAATTTAAAAAAATATAAACATTGTGTACTATAACTAAATTAGTAACTCAATTTCATTTCGAATACAAATAAATATATAAATCAAACAAATGACGATATAAATAGTTTGTAAACCGTATAAAACAAATGCATAGGTTTAAATTAAATAGATATCGCATTTCTGTGCGTTTTGCTAACATCTTGCACATTGTTTTTGTTTTATAAGTGTAATTCTTTACCACTTTCTATTCTTAGGTTTCTATTCTCGGGTTTATACAATTTAAATGAAAAGTAAAGAAAACGTTCGTTTTAAAAATAAATTTGAAACATTTATTTCTGTTAATAACAAAATAAAGTCAAAGTCTTTTTAACAATTAATGGAACTATGTGTTAAAACTTTAAGGAGATACGGTACCGAAAACATTGTTTCTAGAAATAATAACATAAACTAGTAAATTATAGTGGTTTTATATAATGCTCACTCTAAATAAACATTTTCTAGCAATAAAAACAAATATTTACAAGTAGTTTTTCATTTATTAAAAAAAGTCAAAATTTTAAACTTTTTTAAAACGCTACTCCTCTTTCAATTTTGAGAATAACTCCACCAAACTTTTATAGTTTGTTTTTAGCACTATTTGTTCAAGAACTGTGCATAGATTTTAAAATGTGAGCTACAGTTAAAAAGTAACATGCATTTTACTGAAAATCACAAAAAAATTACAAATTATTGAATTCAACATTAAAAAAAATAACTTTACATAGTAGACCTTATTCCATGCACAATTTTGTGCACCATTTATAAGAACACAGGTTAAAAATTTCAAAATTCTGACTTAATTAGCAAAAACGCCTTAGGGGTTTATTAAACACAAGAATTGAAAAACGCGAAAACGAGAAAAAAAAGGTTGGAAGCAGACGAAATACGTTTTCAAACTTATAGGAATGACTCCAGAAAATATTTACTAATTTTTTTTTCTAAAAAAGATATCCTTATGAAACTTTCAGTAAATGTTCAGAAAATATTGTAAATAATAAGGAGTAAAAACTGAAAAATCGATATTTTGACCAATTTTTGGGTACTACAATATCCCTTTAAAATACTTGCACCAGCATTAATAATCACTGATTTATTCGTTTTTAGTTCTCTCCATACGATTTTTCACGTTAATGTTATGAAAACCTTGTGATAGATTCTCCATCTCACGCTGCTTATGAATTATTCATTTTATCTGCATTCATAACCTTCTGATTACAATTCAAACAGATTTCGTCAGTTTCATTCATCCTATAATAAAACTATGTAAGTCACACATTTGTGAAAGAAAGATAAAATGTCAAAAAGCAAAATCTTTTACGATCAACACATTTTTGTTTGCATAGATTTATTACGGGATAATTCAGGTATTGTGCAACAAAAGTCTTAAATATTTCAAGCGTCTTACATTTTAAAACCAATGAATTAAGTAGAAAACAAATTAAGTACACAGTATATAAGAAAACAAGTAATACATTCAGATTATTTATTGTTTACAAAACATGTAACAAAAAATGAAACAAAAATATTTATTCGAGAATTGATTAAAGATTATATTTCCATTAACGGAAACAAAAAAAACTTGTATTTATGCCACTTTATTAGTATCAAAGTTATAAAGCTTTATTTAAATTTACAAGATCGGCTGTTTTATTATTTAAGATGCTACTTTAAAATGTTACATATGCTTTAACAATTACTTATTATAAGAATCTTTTAAAAGTGCTCCACTTGGCATTTCTCGAAATACTAGTTAAGTAAATGCAGAAATTGCGAAATTTGTTACTTGCACTCTGGTATCAGAAAAAAATACCGATACGCCAAAATATTTCAGAAAAATCTATCTAGCTTCTGTTCTGTTGGTCAAAATTGGCTATGTTCCCACTTACATCAAAACATAGTTTTCAAATTCCACTATATTATTAAAATCAAATCCCATCAACCTAAAACTCATATACAGTGCTTAAAAACGTGCAATAACAATACCGCCCCCTCTCTACCTCGCAATGCTAGCAGCTGTCCAAGAGAAAAAGCCTTCATCAACCCGTAAATAAAACCAACGTGTACTTGAAAACCGTTTCGTTACGAGATTTGGCGTTTTATAGGTTTCCTCCTCAATTTCCACAGCCTATACCTATTGCGAGTGAGGCAGACATAGAGTACGTGGGTAAAAGTAGTGTCAGAGTGGAGGTAGTCTGTCAGAAGTAGTTTTGTTTTCAAGTAATCTGGCTGTGTGTTGCTAAATGATCATGTTTTTTTAATTGCTAGTTCGTGTCATGGTTTTAAATTGGATGCGATACGCACTTATGGATATGATGTACAACTGAGGTAGGTTACTTTTCTTTTCAGGTTTTGTAGATTCATTGTAAAATCATAAGTTTTTGCAATCATTTAGAAAATCGCTATATTATATCAAGATATTTTACTGTTTTTTTATTGTAATGTAAAATCAAAAAAACATCTTAAGATTGTAAAGAAAATTCACGAAAATGAAATGAAATTTTTTAACACGCTTAGTTAAAATTATTTTAAATGATATACATTTTTTAAACTTAATACTACACTGTCAATTCGCGGTGCAAAAATGTCTCGAATAAAGTTTTTACCTATAAAATCTCTCACATTAAGAGATGAACACAGTTCAATAGTTTACATATTCAATATAGTATTTAGTTTTGGGTCGCTCTATAAAAGATAGAGTGGTTAAAAATAAGCTTGTTTAATTAGCATTTCGTAGACTTATTTAGTGTACGGACTTTTGATATGATTTCGAAATATAAGTCACGTAAATTTTATAATATTTTTAAGAATTCTCAGAATTTATTACAATAAGTAAACGAAATTATAATATATTAGAGTTAAAATTTAATGAATTTTATTTTTATTTTATACTATAATGTGAGAGTAACGTGGTGAACAAATTGCTCTTTAATATTGTTATTTTTTTATTTTATTACTATGTATTAAAAAAACCTATGGAAATAAATTTCTAACAAATCATTTCAATATGCACTCAAGGAGTTTACCTTAACATTTGGTTAGAAAAGGCAAATTATAATATTCAAAATTCAGGTACAGTCCACTCAGCGAATGAAACTCAACCGAACGCCTAATCCGCAAATCTCGCAAATTTCATGACAACATATTCACCATTATGGCGATAATGTTTTCAACATAGATTTTTCTTTCGTTATCCTGCACTTCGAGATGGCTAACGATTTGACTGGTTTATCGCTCTCAAATAGCAATTGTGCTTAAGAAAACAAACCGCATACATATAAACACCCAACATATACGGCCCCTCCGAAGATAGCTTTTCACTAAGGGGCTGAGAATTTTACTGAGAGAGCGGCTGTCATAATGATGTCTTCGCCAAGCACAACCACACTTTATCACCAAGTTGGCTACTTTTTGCGGTTTGGGCTGAGTCTCATTCGGCTGAGTGGACTGCCACGAAAATTCAGGAAATTTCTTCAAATATTTATTTAGGAACATCTATCTTTATGGTCAATACCAGGAAAATAAAATGGGAAAATATACCTTGTAACATCAATGTCTATATTAAGGTTTAATGCGGACCAAGAAAAATTACAGTCATAGACCCCTGCCACTTATTACCGGTAAATATTAATTTTAGAGTTGTGAGATTCGATATTAACAGTAGTCTCAGTAGAAATTTTCGGCCCATACCTCCTTTTTTAACAAGATTTTCGACATAATATGTGTAAATTTGTAATAATGTGGTAATATGAGGCATTGTGTTGTATTTATATAAGAATAACACTAATGTTACGAAATTTTACGCTTCAGAGGTTGGTTCCTCATTTTCGCTCGTGCCGGTATTGCGAAATAGACATAGAATACGTGGTAAACGAGTAGCGTAAAAAGTGAAAGGTAGATTGTATGAATTAATTTTGTTTTGAAGAATTTTTTTGAATGATTTTGATTTAATTGTTAATTCATGACACGGGTTTGTGATGGAATTTACTACGCACTTATGAATGTTATGTAAATCCTCAATAAATGTAAGTTATGGTTATTTTTTAATTATACTTTTTAGCCAAACCTCACAGTACATTTTTGAAAAAATTCGTACGTTTGTAGTAAATGATAAATTGTTTATTCTAAAATATTTTAGCATGTTATACTAAATTAATGAATTTTCGTCATGATAATATCATATTTTGACAGATTCCTTCATAACAACCTTTTTTTTAAAAAAAAATTGTGAAGATAACTTAATTGAATTTGTAAGTACACACATGTAATTTTTCTTTTTTTAATTCGTTTAATAAACATTTGCAGCATTATCTAGCATAAAGAATAAAAAAAATTCATTAGATTTTAAATTATTTCTAAATTTCTTCTAGAAAGTAGAAAAGTATCTTAAGTTAACTTAAAACTATACGCAGGAAAGTGACACTCGTAAAATCAGGGCCGGATTTCTAAATAGGCTAAGTAGGCAGTAGCCTAGAGCGGCAAATTTTTGGGGGCGGCAAATTTTACGACCAATTAAAGCAGCATTTGGCATAAAAAAATATTATAAAGAGACCAATATTTTTAAGGAAGAAAACACATTATTTACATTAATGCGTAAACCGTAAACGCAGGGATTGGAAAGTTACTTTTAAAAAGTAACACTGTTACAGTTACAGTTACTTAATTTAAAAAGTAACTCTGTTACAGTTACTTAATATGAAAAGTAACGCGTTACAGTTACTTTTAAAAAAAGTAACGAATCACAGTTACTTTTTGAAATTTCAAGTTATAAGAAAAATTGAAATTTAGCTATCTTACCATTTTTCAAAGAGAAGCACGATAAACGAAATATAAAACTAAACTCTAAACTCCTAGGCGCAACAGCCCATTAGTGGGCCAATGCCTGCCGTGCCCATTTCAGCTTTCGTGACCTAGGGCTCTGGGGTGCTAGGCATATGTCCCGGTAAGGTGGTCAGCCTCACGCGGAACCCCCAGTGTTTAGTTCCCAAGCATGCTTGGTACCCATTTTATCGACCCACTCAAGGGATGAAAGGATGAAACGAAATATAAGCTCAAACAAAACTTTGAAATTATAATTAATAAAAAAAAATTATAATTAATTTTAATCCTTTACTATGATATATAATCAGAAGACAACGAGTCCATCTGTAAACGAAGGGTATCTCAAGAATGAACGCGAAATCTCCCGTCTCCCCCTCCCCACTCTTCTTCGAGGGGAAGGACTTTGCTGTTGGTTGTAGAACCCATTCAGGCAAAACAAAAAGGGGTTTGGAGTGAGGGATCCAACCTGCTTGGCAGTTAGCGTGATTTATTTTAAAACCCTTCTTTTCCGTAGATACCTGTAATTGTGCGGGGCTTGTAATGTGATACTTAGAAATATAAACAGACAAGGAAAAACATTCGTACTGTAACAATTCTGTCTGAAAGCCGCCGTCACGCCTTTATCAGCCAAAGTGGACAATTCTATTATATGCTTTACTTTTTCCCTCCTAAGAAAAGCTCGTATTTCGGGAATGCGAAATGTTTCCTTTTTTTTTTAGGAGTGGAATTTCAAAATTGGCATCAGACAGCCTTCGTAAAGTAACGGAAAAGTAACGACATTTTTCGTTACTTCGTTACCGCTAAAAGTAACTAAGTTACAGTTACAGTTACTTTCTGAAAAATGTAACGGCGTTACTCGGCGTTACCCAAAAAAAGTAACTGTTACAAGTAACGCGTTACTCCAATCCCTGTGTAAACGTATATATAGTACTAATATTTAGTTGCAAACATGGCCCCTGTGAATGCAATTGCACTCTGTCCCGGATTGGAAGTGCAAGAAAATAGTAAAACAGTTTAAGAAATTCGCTATATCCTTCGTTTAGAGTGTAAGTACATAGATAATTCTAATACTATAGACAGAAAAAGTAAGAAATAAGGATTCTTAAGAAGTGGGAGAAAAACCTTCAGACGACAAAAAAGCCAATAATTCGTTATTCAATATAAGCGTCAATTTATTTTTTTTATTCCATTTTCTTTTGCTATCAATAGTATAAAAAAAGGAATACTAGTAGAGATCTGGAACCATCTTGTCCAATGAGGGAACAACTCAGTTCTTACCAAGTTACCCAGATCTTCTTCGAAGATTACTGCTTAAGTTTTTTTTTTTTTTTGTATTTACATTAGGATTTCAGTGCAATTTTTGTTTTTGCATTATAATTCTGAAGGTATCAGTAAAAGTAGGAGTCCTTGTAATTAAATTGTAATTTATTTTTGTATCAATTTAATAAGCTTTGAATGTGGATCACATTGTTCACTGTTAAGTAATTGTGTTGAACAGAAGTGAATATCGTCGAATAAGAACTAGTTTTAAAGAGCAGTACACATTGGAAAGCAATATGAGTGTCATCGCTGGTTGTTCTACCACATCAGTTACACCTTATGTGACCAGGGTAAGTGAGGATATTATAAGTTATCAGCAAATGAAAATATCCGATTTTCTATTACTATATTTTCTAATTATTTCTATCGTATTTCAAATAAACCTATTTTCCCTCTTTTATATTCGTTGTGATAATTTTAAACAGCATATACCACCCTATTTTGCAGCTAACCAGCTATATTTCGCCGAAGGTAGAAACATTTTGTGACAGGGGACATGGGCGGTAAATCGATCGTAGCCTATAAGCGGCAAATCTTTAAATCCGCCCCTGCGTAAAATGCAAACTAGATAAGAGGTACATGGTGATTCTACTTCACTTAAGGTTATTAACTTATTAGGTTTTTGTTTCAATAACAATGTTAGACTGTCTGTCTTATTTGAACAGTATACTTTCTTACTAAGCCGGAAGCACATCTAAGACTTCCCGTTTGCTCCTTTTATTCAGAATAACGATTCAAAATAGTAGAAGAGAGAGAGAGCATAGGCGCTCCCTCTTTTTTACTCTATGAGTAGAGGGCTATAAATAACAAAAATTTCAACGATCCGAATATAATTACAATTTATTTTTTACAAAATTTGAACCTTACATTAAGCGAATTATTGAACAAAAAAAGTTTTAAAATATTCGTGGAGAATAAATTTATGCCATTTTAATTTGGTTTTTTAATTTGCGAATACTAAACCGCCATGTAAATTTATCATACGCCATGTATCATACCGCCATGTAAATTCAAACATATTTGACTAGGTTAAACCCTTATAAATAATTATATGGTACCTCATAAACTACTGTTTTTTATTAATTAAAATCTATATCCAGAGCCATGCACTGTAAAAAAATATCCCTCTAATTTACCAACAAAGTGTGATGGTAAAAGTATTGCCGTCATCATTCTGTGCTGTAAATTTAGATGTGATGTAAAATTTATTGTGTGGTACAGGCAAAAACGTTTGCTTCGCTGGCAGTGATTGGATACAACCATTTCAAAGTTTAAGTGCTATTGAAGTAAGTTGTTCATGTGACTCTGTACGTCATGAAAACATCACGCAAAATGTGCTGTAATTATACAGAATTTTTTTCAGTTTGAAGTGTGCTGTATTTTTTCAGTGTACAGCACAAAATAAGCGAACTTATATTTTTCCAAAACAGACTCCAACTCAACATTAAAACAAACGATAGCCTCCAATATTCATTGCCATCTACCACGCTCATCTTAACCTTCATGTCTCATACCTATAAATCTCACACAAACACCCTCTCGTGCGGCGTACATTTGCATTCGCAAACACGCCACAGTGAAAGGGAAAGCCCAACCTGTTACACCGCAAGTTCAAGTATAAAGGAATTCTTGGTAGAAAATAGTTTGAATCGGTTCGTGTTTCTATTTGGTGAATTTAGATTTTAAATTTCATTAATGTTATATGTGTTTGGACTTAAGGGGGAATGGGCGCGCTGAACTGGGGATCTCCATAGCAAAGTGCATCAGTGTTAATCGAATGGCGAAATAAAAAAAATCTGTTACATTTCTCCGGCTGTATTGAATATTTTTTACAAGCGGATTTTTTTATGTGATAAATTTAGCTGACTTACAGGTCTCGAACATCCCACTTTTTGAAATTGGTTCGAATATTTTTTTAATTTTCAATAGAAAATTTTACACAAAATATTCGAAGCAATTTCAAAAAATGGGAAGATCGAGACCTGTAAGTTATCTACATTTATTATTTATAAAAACCGTTTGTAAAAATATTCAATACAGCCGGGAAAATGTGGCAGAGAAAATAGTTTTTTCGCCATTGGATTAACACTGAGGCACTTGAGTTTTAAGACCCGCGGTCCAGCGCGCCCATTCCCCCTTAATTATAGACTAATGTCGAGAATATAGAAATATTATCGAAGTAAAGAAGTCATTGTCCGTTTGCAAAATTCATTACGGACATTTGGGAATTGTCCGTCAATCAAACTTCATGGCGAAATACTCATAGAGTTTCAATGGCGAGCAATATAAGGTAAAATTCCTGTTTTAGGTTTTCTAGAAATTATTTTTTGGAAAGATAATTAGTTATAAGATATATTGAGACAAAACCTAATTTTCATAAAACAAACAATAACAAAATAACAAAAGTATTTTCATAAAAACGTTTAATAAAATAATAGTAAAACAGCTATTGAAATGGCGACATTTCTGTTAGCTTGAATTTTAAACTATGTAACTAATTTATATTATCTAAACAAATAATGTGTTTAAAACTATTTTATATAGGTACACCTAGTAAAACCATTTATAAAATATTTATTTTTAAAAAAATACTGTGCATTATTATCACCCTCTAAGATAGAAAAACTACTTTTTTATATTTGAAGCAGTTTTTTATTTAGAAGATCTCAAACCAATAATGCCCTTCATGAAATGTGCTTCAATTCTTTAAAAACTTAGGCAACATACTTTTTTGAATCTTTATAATGCCTTAAGAGAGCCAAGCATATATACACCCATCAGCATCTGTAATATTAAAGAGCAACTATAAAAGAACATGACAATTTCTTTATCATCTTCCATTCGAAGGCCAAGGGATGGACATGAAAATCACGAATAACGCCCTCAGGGGAACAAGTAAAAACAAGGGTGACGTCAGTGGGTCATGAGGAAAGAGGGGGCGAGTATCCAATACGTTATTAAATGTGATGTAAAGTTAATAAGTATAAATGAATTTAATATGGATATTTTGACCTATTATTTTTTTAGGTAATGTTGTATTTTTTTTAGTTTAAAAAGAAAAGAGTATATGATTCATTAGGAAAGACAAACAAGTGTATAGGAGTATACCAATGTGTACATGCATTTGAATTTAAATACAATTTTTTTTTCATATTTTTATAATTGTTAAGTTTGAATATTATGTATTCGTCGAAGGATTTAATTAAAATCAAAACATATTATTTTACTATAGTTTAATAAAATGTTGTAGCATTTAATTTCTCTGATAGTCAAATAAAACTTTAAGAAGAAAAAAATTGTAAAAATAGAATTATATAAATTTAGGGTTATTAAATATTATTTTATGGTGAATGCATTTTTACTTTGTGTGAAATAAATTCAAGAAGAAAAATATATCCACATTAAAACTTCAAGAGTGACTTTAATAACTCGCTAATTTTCCTTAAAATTGCGAATCATCGATGTACAGGTCGCTTACTGTTTTCATATGCATGCATAAAGTTTATAAATATTTCCACGCTTTCTATTACTTGAATAAAGTAGCAAACACTTCAAAACAAAATTCACAAAAAAAAAACACTCCAGACACTTAGCAGCTTCTCTTGTGCGACCATCAACCTTATAAAACCTTAAAAAAACTGATTCACAGATATTAGCCATTCTCTGAAAATGCCACAATTGCAGTTAAGATACTTAGTGGCAAAACGCCAATTTTTGGCAAAAGAAACCCGTAAACACCCATTCCCAATCTCAAAGGGTGTCGCAACGAAAATATTTAAAACGCCGACCCTCCCTGTGCTTCCTTTGTTAGTGTCATGTATCAGCATAGCATTTGGCGTTTTTTGTTCTTGCGCAAAAGGATTTGAGAATCCTACGCGAGTTGTTGCACAGTCATCAATAGTTCCGCTTACAACGATCCCGTAATATGGAGATGAGGCTTTTAGGTTTTTTATAAGTAGTAGCTGTTCGTTATTTCTATTACTCTATTTCAATTTCACGATTTATTTGTTAATGTTTTTTGTCAGATATCACGAAAGTTTTTTTTAATATTTGAATTCAAATATTTAACAATCACAAAAGGTTACCTTTTATATAAACACAAATAAAACTAATAGGACATATGTGTTTCACTATAAGTACACTTAAAAACAGTTGCCTCACATTTTAAAAAGTATTTAACGAAAGCTAAGAAAAACTATAACTATGGACCTAAACCTTTCTCAGCGTTTATATCCTTGTATATTAAAATTTTATTTAGAGATTTTAAGGATCATATCATCAAAAGGATCAGAACCAAATAACCCGTCTGGTGATTTATTTTGATTTTTTAAAAAAATCTTAACACATTACAACCGTGATTTTAACCCATTACAAACTCATTTGTTAATACCATTAACACCAACCTTACCAAGTAAAAACATTAATGTTAAAGTTTTAAAATTCGTTTCGGTGAAACCTGATTTGTTCTACATAAATTGTTTAGTACTAGAGTCTTCATTTGTCTTACATTATTTTGTTTAGAAAAACCTAAGCAAAAAGCTTATTTTAGCATGGCAAATGTCCCTGCCAATCGTTGTTATTGAATTAAAAACGAGATATTTATTAACTAAGAGTGTGAAACAACACACCAAAATATCTATGGTAGCTACGGAAATGCTTGATTTTCTAGAGAACCCACTGTATTATACGGTACTTGTACCACTTGTACCAAATTTTAATTGCGTAGCTCTTTTAGCTTGAGTTGTAGAGTGGTGATTTCAGACAGACGGAATGACAAATGGATTTAAATTAGAATGTATTCATATTAGGTGATTGAAAGAAAAAATATGTAGTAAGTGAACATTGTGTTATTTCCTTTAACATCTTGGTGTAATGGAATCTCATTTGACACAGAGCGTCAGCGTTTGTTAGTATTGCTTCATTTGTAAGCGAACCGCTTGGATTGAGAGTGTTTTGATTTCCCAGGTGTTTGGATATTTTGACTGATCAAAAGATGTAAAGACAGGTGAGTATAATGTTTTAATGATGTTGTATATTCGAAATTTGTTTATTTTGCAGTTGGCAATAGTTCTTGTCAATTATACTACTGACAGTTCTAGAAATTTTTAGGTCTCAAGTTCTACTTTCAAATAAATTAAAATAGCACTAAAGCATAGGCAGCTTAAGAGTTTGAAATAAATTTAGATAGACTTCCTTTTTTTTAATATTAAATTTAAATCTTTTTCAATTTTATAATAGTACAAAGATTAGATATTAGCATAAAAGCTAACCTAAGAATGCAAACACTATGTTTAACTTAGAAGTATAATATTTGCCGCAAACTATTTTAAAGTTGATATTTTAATTTTTCATTTTTTGTGATAATTATTGGCATCTCTAACACGTGCCTTTTATCTCATTTTCTTATTTCTCATTGTCTTAAGAAAAATGAGACGTCTCATTTAACATGTTTTAACCTTATTGGAACTATTAAATACAAAAACAAATCCCTGTAATAATTTTTTATAAATAACATACGTTATGTATGTATACATTTATCTGAAATCTGAATTATTTTTTTTTTAAATATAATTCCATCGTTCATAATTAAACAAATCTGAAATAACGATTAAAAATTGCGTGATGCTCAAAAGGGAATTGCATTGTAAATTTATTAAGATACGGTTTTTCTTTCTTTCTTTTTTTATTTTATACGAATACTCGCTTTGGACTCCTTAAAATACTCTCTTTCATTGACGCTTTTACCGTATGTATTTTTATAGCTTATATTTAAAGCTGAAACTGCCCTATATATAATTTTGTTTTATCAGCAAACTATGACTTTTTTTGTGTAAAGTTTATCATTTTAATGGATCACTTTCAATTCCTTTCTTAAATTGTTAAATCAAATCATGAAATAAAATAATTCTACAGCATAGTTCATTTTCTCGCAATTCTATATATTTTTTAGTACAGTGCAATGACCCTATCAAATGTCCATTCAACACGATGAACTTTGCTCATCCTTAAGACGATCCTTTTTATCTTCTTCACAAATTACAAAAAAAAACTTATTTAACTAACTAGGTAAATAGGTTTATTAAACTACTTTCAGCCAGATCAAACTAGGTAACGGAATTCCTCATGCAACCCAATACCCAATACAGTATTTCCGAAAAAGGAAATACGTATTTCCATTATTGATCATTACTACCGGATCAAACAGGACATTCAGTCTCATCAAACCGTAAAATGAAATTAATAACCGAAATTAACGAAGTGTGAAGGTCGAATAGAGAAATTAAATACAGATTCTCCATCATATGAATGTATATGATTCATAAATCGTGTGGAGAGAAACCCTTTAAGTAAGTGATTTACTCAATGTGTTAAGTAAGTTCAAACAATGAAACCATAAAAATTGCCAAAGACAATGAAAATAAAAGTGAAGCTACGCTTGAAATCAATTTTTGTTTCATTTGTTACATGGATTGTGCGTCACCAAAGGAAATATGAAGTAAGCACTGACTGTGACTGTAAATGTTAAAAGATACGCAGAAAAATATTGAAGAAATATTAAAATTTGAATTAAAAGATGAAAATATCAATATTTGTTATGTTTAAATAATCAAGGTTTTAATGCGCAATTTTAATATCTTGGAAATAGCTTCTATATGTAATACCCATTACCTAAACTTTCATTTCTCCTAATTATGCGCGATATTATGTTATCAAAATAATATATTATGTAGCACTTAAACTGAATGATATAAAATAACGATTATTTTGTTTATGCAACAGAAAGTGAAATACTGACTTAATAGAATTCCTAGAAAATTTAATTTAAAAGTTATATTTCATTATTTGTGCATATGTTACTCAGACACAAAAAATTTTATATTTTACTAGAAAATTTTATACAAAGAAACTTTAACAGCTTTTTTAGTACAAAGAAAACAAGAGTTTAAATATTTTTCATTTTGTCGAGTCCCTATTGCGATCGTTTTCCCGAAAAATATGTTATAATACATCATTTGAAGGGTCTAGTTTCAAGACTCACATGCTCCTAAGTGTAACTAAGATTTTGGGGCCTGACGAAGTCGCCAATAAACCAATAAACGTGCCTTATATCTTAGTTAAAATTTGGAGAATGTGAGTTTTGCAAGTAGACCCTTCATTTAAAGTACGTATTTTCAACACTTATACCCCTTCTTTTATTTAAAAAAATCCAAACATTATGTATTCGAAACAAGTCATGACCTTGAATACCAAATTGTTTCATCATCTTGTGGTTTGGGACTTTTGCAATTCGCTAAAATCGAAGCAATTAAAATTAGTTAGATCTCGTGCAACCCTCTCTCCCTAATTGCAAATGTTAAACTGGATCCGCTTGCAACTGCCTAACCTTCATTAGCTTTATATAACGCCTGTGAATCACTATTTAACTTTAAACGTTGGTTTTGCGGGCGGAGGGGTCCTCTTCTTCTTCTTAAGAACATTTTTTGAATTTTTTTTATTTAAATTGTACTAACGGTTTTCTTTGAATAGTTAAATGATTTTTTCCTATTACTAAAATAGGTATGGTAAATCCGGTAGCTTCTAAAACTATTAAACAATTAAAATATTTTCAGTCTTATGGAATGGACAATTGCTCGTTTAATTAAAAAAACTATAGAAGAATAAAATAACTAATTAAAAAAGTTTGCTTTTCTATTTCTTTAACTTTTAGCTTTGTGTGGTCAGGATACCACATATTATAGCATAATATTAGTATCATGTTGTGGAAATCAACAAACACTAACAAAGAGAAAATTTTAACAATTTAGTATATACTGTTGCTAATTGGAAACAATTCTTTTGAACCATTAAACTATGTATATACTTCTCGAGAAGTATTTCTTTTTTCTTTGCTCGGTAATACCCACTCTACCCGATGAAAAAATTATGATAATTAAAACTAAAATAAATATTTCGTATGATCCTAACCTCCTAATTGATTGTCTATTAATATATATTTTTTAAAGCAGTTATGTAATTTCCTGTACATTTGTTTTTAATTTAAATTTCATTTTTTAAAGAAATGGAAAATTTTAATCAATTTATAACGTAAACATATTTTGACATCGCACCTACGGAGATTCACGATTATTTGAAACTGCCAATTCATTTTCTTTAATTGGTTTAACGCAATAAACTATGTTTTCCTACACTGCGTAAAACCGATTTGTAGTTGTTTTAATGTTGTTTTCAAATACTGCTTAGTCATTACTTTTTAAATTTAAGATCATACACTTTTTCAACGTAAGTACATTTCAATACAGGACTTGCGGCTGGCCGAATGAAGGTCACTAATTAAACGTAAGTAAATATGGCTTTCGTTGAACTACAGTCCCTGGACAAATTATTAGACTCACTGCAAGATTTCATGGATCAATCAATGATGAACAAAATACCTTTAGAAGGACATTTGTGTTCCTAAACTTAAGCTATTGAATAGAAAATACTATCTGCTATACTTAATACATATGTAGACATCTTTTTTAATGATATGGCATTCTTTGGTATGTTTTCATCATTACTAAAAAAATACAGTGCGTCTAATAATTTGTCCAGTGACTGTATAGATTTCCGTATTGCCCTGCTCTATGCTCCTGTTCAAATAAACGACAATATTGCTTTTATTATGATTTTATTGGCAACATGTTTTCAGGAGAAATTTTGTTTCTTGCTACATATCTGAAATTCTGTTAATTATAAATTGTAACTGCATGAGTAGTTTCTTTTTAATATTTTTTAAATAATGCAAGTTTTTTCAAATTTTGTTAAGTAAAACAATTTATGCTTTAAAAGTAACTACCTTATTGTCCTGCACTGTGCTCCCGTTCAAATTAACAACAATATTGCTCTAACAATAATTTTATTGGTAAAACATTTTCAGAGGAAATTTTGTTTCTTGCCAAAGAGATCTAAAATTCTTTTAATTATAAATTGTAACAGTTTGAGTAGTCCTTTTTAATAATTTTTCAAAAAATGCAAGTTTTTTTCTAAGTTAGGTAAAACGATTCATGTTTCAAAGATACCTTAAGTCGTCTTGGTTTGATTATGTATTTCTTTTGTCCTGACAAACATGTATCAGAATAAATTTCCCGTGGCTTTGACGTCTGTTGGCATGAAATTCAAACGTTAAGAAAAATGCTTTGCCGGCTTACTTCAAAAGGGATACATGATTCATTATTTCCGTTATTGCAATCTCAACACTATTGTCACAAAGGCGAAAATAAACAAGTTTGCATTCTTTCTTCAGAAATCAGTGGGCAATAAAGATTTATTATCTTTACCTGGTTTATGATTTTTTTCGCCTTCAAAATTATAAATAGAGTTATATAATAATTTATAATCGTTTCAAATTATAAAAAAATTCAACTAGATATTTTTTAATCAAAGCAATATGAATTGTGATTTAAATTACATTAGTTAGCTACATAAATATGAGTTTTTTAGCCAAAAAAATATAGGTTAAGTTGTACGTTTCCGGCTGTCATTTCTAGTCTCCATGGCGCTTTAACACAGCCAATTACGCCTCGTAATTCCATACCCTGGTCAAATGACGAAATCGACACCTGAGCGCCAAAATTAAACCAGTTCCGCCATCGTGTGCTTGTTCGGGACTTTAGACTCTACATTTCTCGAAGAGTATAAGTCATAAAAAAAACAAATTTGTACTACATTTTGTTAAGCTATCTGTAATTTTGTATTTTGTGATGAAAATTTACTCTGAGGAGTTGTATTAACTATATATAATGTTACATTTACGGCTTAAAAACTTGTTTTGTATAAGAGAAAGTCCTACATAACTGAAAAAGAAGATTCTTAGGTGAATAGCTGAGTGGATTTAATAGAATTTTTTTAAAATTAGCATCACTCGATTCTGGAATTACTTATTGCGTATATTTACCAATTTCCTTATCTCAGTTAAGCGTACACAACTGTAATGACCAAAAGTTTATTTAACAAGTTAGGTTTTTTGAAAAAAAAATATTTGATGATATTACATTATTTTAACCATTGTATATAAATTATTTTCCTCTGATAATGTATTGTTGCAGTCACTCAAACAAAAGATTTTACCATACGAAGAGTTATAAGCGTTTCAAAATTATCTTTAACCACAAAAAATTTTATTTTACTTTTAATACTACTATTATAACAGATCAATATCGCAATTTGAACTTTCCACCATATATGAGATGAAAAACAGAACTGTAAGTTACCTACGTCAATTGTTTTCTGACCATATGAAGGACGTACTTGTTCACAACCGGCATTGAACCATATCAAATGACCATAGTGACGTTTTCTTATTGCAATAAAGAAAGTTATACCATGAAATCATCGACTTAGAACAAGTTAGATAATATTTATCGTCTTTTTCCATGAAAAGTCCTTACCTTCTGTTACAGAAATTATGGTAATTTACATTGTACTATATTTACTTTCAATTTCCTTACTTGAAATTTAAAATGTAATAGAAGTATTGCTATTGAGTTGAAAATTTGAAGTGGAGATTATATATTTTCGACACGATAGAGGGTGCCGAGCCGATTCCGAAAAAGGGTTTTTTGATCATTGGTCCGCCTGTCCGTCTGAAACCACTCTACAGCTTGAGCTAAAAGAGTTGCGTGTTTCAAATAAGGTACACGAGTTCCCAGTTCCAATCGGACGTCAAAATAAGGTTTTCAACAAAATTGCACATGCGCAAGAGGTGGATGCCATAGAACATTTTGACTCTTAAAGGTATTGCTGAGAAACGAAAAAAAGCCACAAACTTCAAATTTGGTACACGGGTTTTCAGTACCTGTCGGACGTTATAATAAGGTTTCCGTGAAAATTTTGAATGCGCAAGGGTTGACTACCATAGAATTTGTTTAGGCTATAAAGTTATTGAAATTACCCTAAAGGGTATATATAATTACAATGCACCGCTGGTAACGAAACTGATCTCCCATTGCATTAAAATGGGAGAACTCATGCACGGGGGAAGAACCGTCACTTTTTGAAGACCATTTGCAACCCATCTGACTAAGTTTAATTAAATTTTTTAAAAAATCATTATTCAAACATTAAAAAAAAGTTAATTTATTGTGTTGCATTGTAGCCGTTTTTCTGACGCTGCCCTCTCTGCTAGAAATACTGCTTAATCATTTGCCCTTTAGCTGTACTAACCAATTTAAATATTAGTAACTTTAAATCAAACAAAAAGTATGTTCTTGCATCCACGAGGACTTCTTATTAACCAAGAATACCAAAACAAAAAGCAAAAATGTTTGCCATAATTCAATAGTAATGCCGAATGTTGTACTCTTCATCACAGGCCCGAGTCCATTTTGACTTGGCACAGCACTATACCTTGTCTATCTAGAATGCCAGCCTCGAAAGCATTTTCCTCCCCCATCCCCGCATGTGGTTTTCTTCGAAACGGCGTGAGCATGTTTTTTCCCCACCCTACTTGGGTTTGAACTGTTTGGATTGTTAACCTCAACAACAGAACCTCAAACGCGTTAGGTTTAGAAAAGCGATGCTCCCCCCGTTTCCTAGAAAGCCAAGCGAAGGGATGGGGGAAGAAAGTCTTTTCGAGGCTCGCATAGTAAATAGACAAACTATAACGAATGTCCAATGTATGCAATTTACAACTCACAACGAACTTCATTATTATTTTCTAAAAAATTCAATAATTAAAAAAATTTAAAACGGTATACTTTTGGTGTAAAATCTTGTTGTAGAAGATTTATTTCTTTTTCTCTAAAATCAAAACTAAGATTTTAAAAATTGATATTTACCGGTATTTTTCAATTAAGATTTTATTTTTAATGTCTATCTGCCAAAACTAGAGTAGTGATCCAAAGTCAAGATTCTTTGTTCAATAACGTGTTTACGTTTCCACAGATGGCAGCACCAAAATATTGTTTTTGTGGGATTTGTCTAGAGTTTATAGTAACTCATAGGTGGCAGCACCAAAATATTCTACTTGTGTAAATACTTTCTACTAATGTCTGTGCTTTCTCCTAGATGTCAGCACTAAAATAATATAATTTCTTTATAGCTAAGACTTATGGGTAATTTCCCCAAAAGTGCATAATTTCGCGTGAAAATAAGTTATATTTTTTAAAAAATTTTGCTAATAATAGAAAAAGTAGCCCGTACAGAACAATATCGAACATTCCGGCATGTACTTTTTAGAGGATTTTTTTCTAGTCCTAGTCAATAAAGTCCCTAGTCAGTTTAGTTTCTGTCCCTAGTCAATAAAGGACGGTAGGTGACAAAAAGCAATACATACCTAATTAAAAACTATAACTTAGGCATGGAAAAAATACAAAAGTATATTTTGAACTATACAAAAGAATTTTATATGTGACAAAATCAAAAATAACTATAAATCAGAATAACATAAATTTAAGTGAGCCACAGTAGTACAGATAAAAAGTACCTTTCTATCCATTATACAGTTTATCATTTATTTTGAAGACCAAAGTGAAAACCAACACATTTGTTGTCGGGATTCGATGTGATCTTCTATGCTAAATGCAACAGTAAAAGTAATACGAACTGGTCACATGACCAGTTTTATAAAAGAGGAAATTAGGGGACAAGACTTCTCGAAATTTTTGCTTTACAATATTAGGGTCCTAAACTTATTATAAATTAAAATATATTTATAGTTTAATTTTATAAAATCTTTTGAACTAAATAAATTTAAATTAAAAGTAAATATGTTATTCATATCGAACTAACGCTGAAATGGCTCGTCTTTCATGTTAACTCGGTGTACGAACCGTTATTTTTTCGATATACAATATACATTGCCCGGAGTTCTGAGATAATTCTGCTTCAAATCAAATTTGACGCATTATCAAAATTCAAATAAAATATGCTTCCCTCATAAAATCAACCAAAGGGTTTTCAATAACATTGGCATAATATTTTTTATGTAATAGCATTATTCTTAACAATACTTTTTAAAACAAAAACAAATTACTACGTTTAAAAAGTCTAATTTTAACAACTTATCCTTAGTTCTGATGTATGTCTAAAGATTATTAGGCAATTTTGTCTAAAATTACTAATATGTATTTATTTTCTTTTTCAGTTTAAAAAGATTAACATAATTTTTTTGGTGATAATAAGCAACATTTCTTTTAAAGTTATTGTGTCAAATCAACATGGATTGAATTAAACTGGTATCCAATTATAAGCTTTGACACTTTTTCTAATGCTACCCGTATACAATTGCGATTAACACCTATATAAGTGATATACGACGTTTTAAGTTAAGTGGAAAAGTGGCGGATGTCCAATACTTTAACATGAAACAACCATCTCTTTTCTAACAAGGTACAGTCTTTAACGGCGCCGGTGTCTGAAAAGTGACATTTAATTAAAAAATTTTGAAGTATTTCATTCTTACCCTAGACGAATTGCGGGCTTTGAAAAAAGTCACCGGCTATAAATTATGCATTATAAAAGACTCAGAATCTACCTTATTATGTATTTATGCTAGTGTTTGAAGAGTTGGATTGTGGTTTTTATTTATTCCTACTTACTCCAAGAGTATTTATCACTTTTTATAGCTATTTTATTGTTTAAAGGGAAAATGTATCATGTTCTTAAGGAAGATTATCCCCCGTGCTTTTCTTTTAATTAACTTTTGACAAAGAGAGAACAATCATAAGAAAATCTTTCTTAAACATATGAGTCCTTTTTTAGTTTAACATTTGAATTCAAATGAAAAACGTGTCGTCAATTGAGACATTGTAGCAGTTGTCTCAAAATTTATGTCTCCCAGATAGGATCTGAAACTGTTGAGAAGTAAAAAAAGTGGATTTAAATAGCCAGAACGTGCTGGTACATTCGTATTCTGTTACGGATAAAAATTACTTTTTGGTTGTTACACTCTATGCAGCATTGAGTTAAATTAAATAGGCAGTTGCAGATAAGATTATGGCATTAAAACGTTTAAGACTTTTGAAGAAATATCTATTTTTGAAAATTGTGCTCTCAACTTACGTCATTGTCGTTATGCTAATTTTTTAAAAATAATTTTGAATAACCTATAAGCTAACATTAAAATTTCTATGAATTTCAAGATTTTATCAAAATTTATAATGATAAAGATTTATAAATGTTGTAAAATGAAAATTTAAAAAAAATCGAAATTAGTGAGAAAATAACAAGTAAAATATACGGTTGTATTCAAATTATAGCTATACATTTTATACTTAACTAATGTAGTTTTATTTTTAAACGAGCAATGATTTTTTTTAAAAAAACCTACCTGTTTAAAAATGTAAGTCTCCTAAACCATTTCT
The DNA here is from genome assembly GCA_019343175.1 of Oedothorax gibbosus. Lineage (NCBI taxonomy): Eukaryota > Metazoa > Arthropoda > Arachnida > Araneae > Linyphiidae > Oedothorax > Oedothorax gibbosus. The sequence goes on from CM033280.1 coordinate 24,036,370, forward strand.
TAAAAAATCACATGCAGAGAAAACATTTTTGCTTTAATTTATTAAAAAGTTTAAGTTACTATACGTTAATAGTAGTGTTAAGTTATCTTTCTCAAAACAAAACTTTAAAAAATTAGCAATGCAAAGAAATGATCAACCTCGAAATAATTTATTTTCCAAAAAAAGGCTACCTATTAAAACTTTGTCGACAAACGGATTTTTTTTGCGACGAAACACAATATACACAGTTAAAGGTTACCATTGGAAATATTCCGTTTGACGTCTGTTGTACCTTTTACGCAACTTTATCGCTTGCACGCGCGAAATAGAAATGTAGAAACGTATTTAAAGATATTTTTAAAAAGTTATGTTTTACCCAAAACCAACTATTTATTTGACTAGAAATGAGCAATATCAACGTATGAAAATTACTTTACTCGATCGTGCTGTTTGAAATTGATCAATGGTAATCTAGATGATCTATATAGTAGTTTTTTTAATAAATTAAGTAGAACAAAAAATTCTCAAATACATATGAAACAAACTTAACATTCTTATGGTTTCACGAAAATACATATATATTTTTGGTAGGTACTTTTTTGGTTCTTTCAATTTAGATGGCACAATTATCGCCAAGCGGAATTTTACGGCGATAAAACACAGTATCCACAGTTAAAGAATCATGGTATATACAGTTAAAAGTTACCAGTGCAAACATCCTTTTTGTCATCTGTTGTACATTTTTGGCGATTTTATCGCTTGCGCCCTCAAATTGAAAAAGAACCTATATTTTTGTTTGTTAGTATCTAACCTTTTGTTTTATTTTTTATTTCAGGATCCGACTTCTTTCAACTAATCTCCCTCAACCCCCAACCAATCACTGTGACACTTACCAATGGCATCCACAAGAGAAATCCTCACCTCAATCACCAAATTCCCAACAATGATTCCTCCTCTAACCACCAAATTCACGACAATGATTCCTCCAATAACCACCAGACCCACCATGAAGTCCAGTGACATCCTCTCAGTGTTAAACATGACAAAACATCCAACAACGACAACAGCAACAATAACACACACCAACTACAACAATGCGACAACTTCAAATGTCTTCTTTGTCAGCAACAGGACACTCGAAGAAGTCCCATTCTACTTGAACTTCAGAGACGAACCTTGGGTTGTTCCTCTGGTAACCATAGCCCTGTTTAATGTAGCAGCCATATTGCTGTTCGAGATCTATGTCTTATACAAGTCTTGTGGTGGCAGAAGACATCTATTCATGGGACAGATTCTTCTGTTTGGGCTGTTCTTGTGTTCTGTGCTGGGACTACTTCACGTACCGCAACCGCATTGGTTGTTTTGTGGGATTACTAGAGCTGGTGTGGGGATCGCCTACTCGATTGTGTTCGGTACGCTGTTGGTGAAGTGTGTGTTTCTGTTGAAGATTCACAACGGAGTATATTTCAATGCGTCTTTCCAGGCGTTGTTGCTATTCTTCATAGTGGCAGTAGAGGCAAGTTGATTTTTATAATTAATTTATTTGATTTCTAAAAAAATTTCTTTTGTACAATTTACTCATTTAGTTGAAACAAATTATTAACATAATCTAAAAGACTCTTCTTTGTATGCCACAACTTCAATTGCCTTATTGTTCAAAATATTTCAGTTCGAGTAATTGAGTCCAATGATTAATTAGTCTTTGCACCAATAGTTCTAGACATTTTTTCAATCGGTCATTGATCAGGCTCGTGTTTATAGAAAACTGGCCAGTGATCGCATCTGTAGTAAAAACGTACATTAATCGATATAGGCACTCAGTCAATGAAAACCATTTAACAGACGCTATTATTTCAATATTGGTCAAAGGTGAAAATAAGATATTCGTATTTTCAAAGGTGAAAATGCGATATTCGTATTTCCACCGTAATATGATAATTTTACTTACCATTCCTTACGATTCCAGATCGCCATTGTAACACAATGGCTAGTCTACGAACCCCCCAACATCACCTCTGTGTCCACCTTCGGGAAAGTGGAAACTTTCTGCGAGAAATCACCTATTGACAAAGTCCAATACTTGTCCTACGTGATGCTTTTGATGTTCATGGTCGTCGTGGCTTCTATCAGAGGCAGGTCGTTAAGGGAGAATAACAGAGAGGCCATGTATATTGGGATGTCCATTGCCGTAGCTCTTGTGTTGTGGGTGGCGTGGATTTCTGTAGCCATTATCTTTGATAGAAGGTAACAACTTTTTTCATGAATTTGGTGTCGGAACATTTACGCTTTCGGTATAAAATAAAAAAACAGCAATAGTTGGTCAAGTTTTGTACGATTTTTAGCCACTAAAAATAACCTAGTCTAGTTTTATTATAATAACGTTATTCGTAAATAAAAAATGTTTGCAAACCTGTTCAAAATGAAATTCAAAAATGCAAGCGTTAATAAGTTATCAGCTTAGTTTGTATGCTTTTTCTTGTAAAAAAAAAAGTAAGTTACCTCTTTTTTTTATTCAGTGTACAACCTTTTCCCTTAACATTTATTATTTCCTACAAGCCAAAACGTTTAACTGATGTAAAACTATCACAAAACATACTTGTATATAGTGAATTTGTCTAAAAAGTAAGCATCACAATGTCTATCTTGCTAACTTTACCCCTTTGGCGTTTCTTATAAATGTTCCGAATGCTCTAAATATCATTCCAGTCAATACATAACTTCACGTGAGGAAAGTGGGTGACCTTGAGACCGAGATTTTAAATAAATGGATTATCATTATACACTCAAATATGTCTTTCCAACAGATACGAAGCCCCAGCCGAAGCCTTCGGCCTAGTCTGCACCTCTCTCTTGATCTTCTTTCTAATCTTCATCCCTAAAGCGGCACATCTGTCTACATCTCGTGGAAATCTGGCTGCAGGTTCGGGCGGCAGCCCTTCGGCCATCCACACACCTTCGTTTTTACACCTGCAGCCACATGCAGTTCTACCCAGTAGTACAAACGGGACTCTTATCAAGCAGGCACCGCAGATCAACGCAGGTAAGGGCTCACTAGCACTGTTAAAATTTTTAGCTCAAGATCCCTGGCCTGCACCGGAATCCTGAAACTTTCTAGCTGTCACCACTATTTGGAGCGTTGATTCACTACTTTTGAGGTGCATCAAAGTTATGTGGTAAAAGAGGTGAATCAACGTTCCAAATAGTGGAGGCAGCTTGAAATTTCCAGGATTCCGATGCAATCCTGCACCAAACTTTTTAACAGAGTACTTTTACCAGCTATAAAAGAAAATATGCTTTTTATTATCCAAAAAATATTTGTGGTATTTTCAATTTAATTAATTGTTTTTTTACAAATAATTCTACTGGAATTTGAGCGAGATAATAATATATATATAATATATATAATATATATATATATATATATATTATATTATATATATATATATATATATTATATATATATATATATATATATATATATATATATATATATATATATATATATATATATATATATATTATAATATAGTTATATATATAAATATTATTATATTATATATATATATTTATATATATATAAATATATATTATCATTCTACTTTGAGTAGTCGTAGTAAATAGTAATAGTGGGCAACTGCCCTAGTATAAGTAGTGGAAGTAGTATTTTTTAGTAATAATAGTTGCAGTTATGTTATTTTTATTATTGGTAAATATATCCTTTGCTAGTATTTGCAGTATAAGTATTAGTAATATAATCTGGCCATATTTTTTTGTAACAATATTAGTTTTAATAAACTATAGTATACATGGTTACAATTTCATAAAATAGTAGTTAGAAACCTTATTGTTTAACACCTATTTATTTTTTATACACTTTCTTTTTTGGTAATATTATCTGTAAAGCTTGTTTAGTGGGCATCAAAATCATTACAATTTAGGCTTATTACTTAGATATAGTATGCATGGCAACTAGACTATCAATAAAAAAAATATTTATTTGTTTGATTAGTATTTATGCTCTAAATTGGTATTTCTGGCCTTTGATAATTCTACACCAGCGTGATATCCTCCCTACCCCTTTCACAATAGCTTCATACGAGTATGCGAGTTTGGGCTATGTATTTAAAATAGTTCTGTACCAAAAAAAGTTACTTTTTAAAGCTAATTCGTTTGCTACATTTGCTTGTCTATCTATTACTTATTATTATATGTTAAAGTTTTAATACTAGTGGAATCAAATAGTATTCTGGTTGGTTGGTATTGTGTAAGTTACCTTAATTTTTAATGTCACTAGAAAACTCGGCAAGAAAATTTTACATTTCGCATGTTGGGGTGCTGCCCAGAAGTGCAAAAGGGTTCCGAAATTCCTCGCATATCCATGCAGGTGAGGGGTATATTTGTGCTTACTGTAAAATACACCAACTTGCAATTATTTATCAATTGCATATGGTTCCCTTAAACTCTTTTGTTTAGGCATAGGATAGTAAGTGAGTAGATAAGTAAAACTTTTAGTTATTGATAAGATAGTTTAAATAGAATTTCGAAACTTATTGGTTCTGTAGTACTAGCACTTGAGTATTAGTATAATGCTCTAGACCCTAGAAATACAAATCAATTTTTACCTTTAAACTACAAACCGGGGTAAATAGCTTCTGGGATTTTCTGCTTCTTCGTAAAACCGTTCTTGTAAAGCAGCTATTTAACTCACTAAATACGTGTTTTTTTTCATGCCAAAGAGAATTTTGAGGATCAAATTCAATTTAAATAAAGTTTTCTTTTGTGAAAATCGATTTAAGTAATAGTCTATATAATGTTACTGACCTTCTTAAAAACGAAGCAAAAGTTAACGTGGGGTAAATATCTGCACCGGTTTGTAGTTCTATTGTTAAGTAATACTAGTAGCAGTAATAGTGTTATTTGTTATCATAGGCACACTGTGTATTTGTTTTTATTATTGTAAAGAGCTTGATAAACAGTGTGCATTTTGTATATTTTCTTTTCTGATAAAAACGATTGTGCAAAATATATCTTTAACATTGTATTTACTTTTTTAAGTAATAATGCCCTTATTTGATAATAAAAGCAATGTTTAGTTACTAATAAATTCAGTCTGGAAATCTTCTAATTAAAAAATGTTTTTATATGTATTTTATATATATAATTTTCATATATAATTTTATGTACTAAGAGTTTACTGTTGAAAAAAATCTTTTTTTCAACAGTAAACTCTTAGTACATAAAATTATATATGTAAAAGAGATAGGTCTCTGATGTCAAATCTTCAAACAAAAAAAGTAGAATAATTGAATTCGGACGGTTAGAACAAAATGTTTATGAGTGAAACTAGGGGCGTATAGACAGATGGAAAAAATGTATAAATAATAGGTCTTTGGTGTTATATCTTTCAAACCAAAAAAAGATTTTTTTTTAATTCGATGATTACAACGGATCGTGAAAGAAAGGTACACACGGTCGGAAATTCCCAACATGTCAATGAACAACTTTTCATTTTTTTCAAATTATTTAAATTAAAACAAAGGTTAAAAAATAAAAAAATCTATTAGCAAAAAAAGATTCTTTTTTCGAATTTGAATGAAAAACAATCTTTGTTTTTGTCTGGATCATATGAAATTATATAGCGGTATTTTTATATTCTCTTGAGCTTTTCCTGTGGTTCTAAATTACGACGCCCATCGCCAATAGCCCTCGTGTTGCTCTAGTGCGACGATAATTCAACTTAACCTTTTCAGCTTTTCATTTTTCAAATGATCCATTCATTTTACCAGAACGACAGTTTTTACACTTCGAGTTACTTCAGAAGAGTTTTTTTTTACATAGAACCTTTTTAATTAACATTTCTCAAAATTAAAATAAAATTCTCTCCATGCTTTTCATCACTAAATTTTTAAGTGCTGTGTTTATTTCTTAACCTGTCTGAAATAAATTTATACTTTTTTTTCTTTTTGTGGTTCTAAATAACTTACTTTCTTTCAGATTACTGTCGCGGGTCTAATGCCTCTTCTCGTATTTGGCGTTATGACTACCCCAGTTTTCACGAGATGGAGCCACCAGCGATAACCAATTCTGACTTGCACTCCAATTCTCTGAAGAAATCTAATGGGTCAACCCCCCACTCACATATATATTGAAAAAACTAAATGTATTTCATCCTTAATATATCTAAAATAATTGTCCTTGGTTTGAACAGTAATAATTCCGTTAGGTGTTTTTATGCACTCATTAACAGCTATACACAAGGTTTTTAATGTGGCAATTAATACTGAACATTGTTGTGCGTGGGTCCAAGATTTCTTTATAATTTTATCAGTAGCTATTTGTGAAATTTATTGCTGAAGAAACAGAAAACCTTGTTTTGTGTTTTTGCCTAAGCCGAAGGTAATTTTTAAATATATCACTTTACCAAAAATATATTCGTCTCCACTTCATCCACTTCTTTATAATAAAGATGTAAATTATTTTGGGTATACTTATATTCATCACAATTTCCTTCAGTTTAGGGGAAAGTTTCTTCAGCAATAAATTACAATAATCAAGAAAGCTGAGTTACATTAGGTTCTGCTAATTTTTACAACATAAAAATCTGAAATCTTATTGCAAAGCAGTGTTGTCGTTCATGAAAAATGCTATGATCTAAGAATTGCACTCGATTACACTCTATTTCTATGGCTAAGGTCTAAAATTTAGCCCATCAAATATAAATTCTTCGTATTACTTTGAGTTTCAATCCTCAGAATCAATAATTGTGATCTGTTGTAGAGAAAAACCAGAAAATAATTGAGAGAAAATTTTAAGTTACCTCGAATGCAAAAGGATTTGCTTCATTTCTTGCACATCATTGCATTGATTTTTTCTAACTATTCAATGACTTATGAGAGCATTTAATTTATATACTGATGAAAGTAATATTCAATTCATTACGAATCTCTAATTAAACTAAATCTAATGTTTGAGATAGGTTCATATTTAGTTATATGCTGATGAAGACTTATTAAATATAAAATGATATTTTATTTATTTACTATAACGTTTAGGTATAAGCGCAGTAAGCGTGTAAATTTTATTTATGTAAATGATATTCTAAGTGATTACCCGTTCTCTTTTCACTATCATGTATGATTGTCATTACACTAATTTTATGTCTGATTATATAAAAGAGGTTGTACTTAATATAAGCGGTTTAAAATGTGAATAAAACTCGTTCTGACACAACATATGGTTGCTATTTTTATTCAAACTGAAAATTCATTTAGTTTAAATTAAATGAATGTAAAAAATATGAAGCATGTTTTAATTATTGATTATGAAAAATGGTTACATTGCATATCTTTATTATTAATTTTTAACAAGAAAATATAAATGACCTTTTTATTTTATTATAAATGCAGTTATTTTTTCTATTAAATTAATGCACTCGGATGATATCATAGTTTTCAAAAACAGAATTTCTATCGTGTTTGTATTAATAAGTACTTTCTTACGTTATTAGATAGCAAGTAAGCTTATGTTTCGTATAGATAGAAGCTTACAGAAGAAAATACCATTCCAACTATAATTTGATCATTAATTCAAACGGACATTGGAATAGATTTTAAAAAGTTAGATCAACCATCTAATTGTATTTTTTAATTATATTTTTAATTTTTAATACGAGAGTATAGCCTTAATTTCTTTTAATTTTACGCTAAAAACGAGTAAAGTGTACAATTCCAATCAAGTGGGAAAAATGACAAATTAAAAATAGTAATACTGATTGCCTCCTAATACAACAAGATATTGTGACTACGTGTTCTAATTTTTATTTATTAAAGTGAAATATGCACTGAATAATGAGTACTTTGTCGCACCACATAGGTGTTCTAGAACAGTAGCTACTAATGAAAAGTTTATACTCACATACTTCTCAGAACCTAATCATTCTTCTATACTGAACCATCTTATTACAGTATAATTACGATGCCATAATTTATGATGTCTTTAATTAATCTTAAAGACACCGATGATTGCTCATCTTAAGTATATGTTTAACCGCAGAACAGAATATGCCTTCGTTCCACAAATTCGTTCGGACAACTTCATTTTCATTACACTGGTGACGGGACTATATTGTAAATAGTCGCATGCTACATAACTTGTATTAATTTCGAACTAGCTATCTTGCTATAATATTAAAGTCAAACCATGTAATAATAAATTAGAAACGAAAGAAATTTTATACTTTAATTAATGGTGTAAAGAAGTAATTTCGATTAAATAGAGATTTTATTGTTTGAATACTGTTGCACTCTAGGCATATATTAATGTTTGCGGAAAAGTGACAAACATGGCTTTTCGTGCTATCACAGTGTCCCATCAGTTGTATCAATTCACCCAGAAATAGGGCACATTGATACATTTTTTTTTTGCTTAATTTTCTTTCACTACATACAAAAATACGACTTAAAACAGTAATTAGACAGGTCGATAATTACAGTGGTTTTGCTGACAGCACATGGAAAAATGTCTTCATGGTAAAATTTCTGATTTCTCACCCAAAAAAAATCAGAAAAGATCTTTTACCACTGTTCCCCCCTTAACTCTTTGCAAAATATCAAAATAAATAGTCCGATAACTACAATAAACATAAATATCAACTTCGCATAAATATTTTCACTTTAAAAAAATCGAAATGAAATTTCAAAGCAAAAGAATATGACAATGCACTGTTTAAGTGCATGAGTAAATCAAAAAAAAATTCCTTTTCAAATTAATTAAAAATATTTCTTTCAAACTCTAATTCAAATTTTTGCTGGTTGGGCTTATGTAACATTGCCACTCTTCCTGTATGTTTAACGTCAAACAAATCAGCTCTTCAAAACATCGGATCATAAAGAAGTTATAGAAAGCAAGAAACCATAATTTAACCTTAATTCGTGTTTCGTTATCGACCGAACGTGACTACAAAAAAACCTCCCAAATACTTCTCTATTCTGAGAACTATTACCTCAAAAACATCCATTGTAACTGTAAATGCATTACTTTGCAACATAAAGTGTGTAGATAAAAAAATCCAATCGCGACTTCCTTGCTGTACTAAAAAGGATTTCTTCAAAGAAAAGCTGCTCTATGTTCCTGTTCTTTTTTTCCTTTGAAGAACGTCTGAGGTTACATGGGTCATTCTTCACATTTAGTAAATATTTTTTTTTTAATTTTTGGCTCGAAGTAGTACGTTTCCTGAGGAATGACCCACCTTGCCGAAACATAATGCGGTACACAGAAGGAAGATCACACCGTTTTTCTCCAAAACATCTTATATTATAATCAGTAAAATGAATACTATTTTGAAGGCATACTTGTATAACTCTCCTTGTGTGGGTCACAATATAATTCCAATCACCTCAATATCAGCAGCCTCATTTTGAACCAGCTTCTTGATTGGAGAATATTTAGAGAAATTTATTAAGCAAATTATTCTTCATCAATATAATATGAGCTATCAGTGAACTACTCCAAAGTAACATACATGTTTTATAGACTTCATCTTTTACAACTGTTAAGAAGTATTTATAAATTTAATAATAAAAAAGACTGCTTGCTCTTAAGGAACAGGTGAAACAGAACCGCATTTTCTACCCCGCCAATTCTTGTTAAACATAAGTTCAATGAATTCCACAAATAAGTTTTTTCAACCTTCTTTCCAACGTATGGGTTTTACACTCAGCTAATGCAAGCTTCGCCTTCGTGACATGCCCAAATCCAAACAGACACAATGAAATCATTTTTAATAGATGCTATCAGCATGCTCATTAAAGTACACTTTAAGTGTTTATTGATATATTGCGTGTGACCAAAGTGGCATTTCTTCTTACCACAAAATAAAGTTCCTGATCTCTCCGAGAGTGGATTGACCCTAATTCAAGTAGGAACTGTTTACGTTTTGAAGTGTAAATATCAATAATTATTGTCGATTGGATGCTCAGCAAAAATCAAGCATCATTTTTTGTTCAAGGCAAATTTATTTCTGATTCAATCGTGGGCGAAGTTACATAACTAGCGCCGTAGCACCCTCTATTGGTGAGATGATACACATTACATCATACCATTTTTTACAAACTGTGAATATTCTTCTGTGTGTAATTTCATTGAAGAGCAATACCCCTCTGAGTGATACAGACTTATAAAGCCGTCACCTGAATGTTAAGTTTTCTAGAAACAGGCATGATTCTTAATATTTTTTTTAATTTAAACACATTTTAAATTTAAAGTATTGAGCAGTCATTTAGCCGAGAAAGTTTAATAATATTTTTAAGAAATAAAATTTCAATTAAAAATTTAAATTTTAAATTTATGCAATGAAAAAAATTACAATTCGTCCAATTTGCTTATCCTTCAGAGTGATACTTAAACTTTTATATTTGTCATTGCCTTACCTATGTCTAATCTAAAATTGATTTTCACTTTAAAATTTGAGTGTAACAGAATGTTTTAAGGACATTTTTTAGTAGTAATAACATAAAAAAAAACTATTTACCGCATTAGTTTATTTGAATTTATTTCTTTTTTACCTATGTTTTCACTTTAAATTAAAAGCGTTGGACTATAATTAAATCGCAATCCAAGTATGTATTTATATTTTTTTGTGTTTACTTCTTTGTAAGCTTTTAAAGAAATATAAAATTTCATTAATTACATTTCTTAATAGTAAAATTATGTAATTCCTTTATTCACATACCAATTTTAAATAACATTTATGATAAATAACAAATTCAGCATTATTCAACTACAAATATGAAAATTAACATTGAATTATGTTTCTAAAAACAGTAAATTTAAAGAAATATTCAATAATTTAGTGAAAAACAGCTGCTCGTTCTTTCCTTTTGTATGATTTTCTATACTAATATATATAAAAAATACTTTACGCCTTATTAGTTATGCCTGCTAAAAACAAAAATTTCTTCCAAATTGCCTGTTCCAAATCGGTATTAAACCAAGGAGTATGCCATAAAATACACTTCACAGCGGAAGACTGAGCCTAACATCGATTGACCTTGCCGAATGACCATCAGGTAAGCAACTATCTCGCCCGAGAGGTAGAACATCCTAATAACTTCTTCCTTTAGGGTGAGATTATTAATTATTGAGGGCAAAAACACGTTCCAGCCGACGGAATTTATTAATGGGGTCTGAATTAACAGAGGCATTTTTTGCTCCACAAACGAATTGATTACTAAGCGTGGAGTGTTTGGACCTAAATGTTTTTGGGTTTGAAATAAAATGTGGGATTGTTTTGTTAAATAAATTGTATCTGATTGATGCTTACGTTTTGATATACATGAATTATGACTTTCTTGGTGGGGGGCAAGTTCGCCAAGCACTGCGATTTTGAAATAGATAATATGAACTGTTAGTGCTAAATTATACCAGAACTGTTATGTAATATTTTCGTTATAATTTAAATATTTTGCAGAAAAAAAAGATATTATAAATATTTCTGTTTGATAATATATAATGTAATGATATTTTCAAATTTGATCATATATAATGTAATGATATTTTCAAATTTGATCATATATAATGTAATGATATTTTCAAATGTAATATCAAGTGTACAATAATCAATTCTTAAGTACAAACTGTATGCAAAACATCCAAGTACAAAATTAAACTATGTATTTTTTTTATAGTATAACCTAAGAGAAAAGTAACTATTTATAGTTTTATCTTATAGAACTAATTTAGTTTTCATTTCAAATGAAGCTCAAACCTTCTTACACTAGAACTAAAAATTAAAAAAAGGAATGATCACAAAACATAATTCTTCTACAGCAGAAAGTGAAATATAAACTATTTCAAACATTTCCGTATGCATATGATTATAATTTTAAACTGATGCCTCACATAGTTTGTGTCTAGCGCTTGGAATCCGTTGTTTGAAAAAAGTTCCTTCGTTTTTTTTTATCTAAATTAGTGACTTAAATGTGTATTTTTCTCAGGATACTTGTTAATATAACATTTCTAAGCAAACATTGGTCAACCCTTTGACAGATACGGAGGCATAAAACCACCATCTGACTGTCAGGTTTTCCCGGAAAAACACATAATTTAAAAAATATATAAATTTTATAATTTCATTGAATTTAAAAATTTAAAGAATGGCAGAATCATTTATAATCATTTGTTACAGAAATAGTACTATTTAAAAATTTAAAGATTTTCAGTAAAAAATTCAGTTTTAATCTCGTGAAGTGAAAACAAGTTTGCACTTTAGGCAATTTGCTTTGCCCTAAAAGGATTAATCCCGCCTCTCTAATGCACAAACAACCTTATTCATATTATACATTATTATATAAAGTGAAACTAAATTCAACTCAAAAGAAACAAGCATTAAAATTTAAACAAAAATGATCTGCTTCCAAGTTAACCAATACTAACCACACGATGCTTACATAAATCAATGTCTTGTTAAGTTTGTTGTCGTAATTCAATACATGAGCACAATATTATTAAGTTAAAAGAATTGAATAAAAATAGAGTTGTAAACTGTTATATGTTTAACTTCAATTTTACAGGAAAAAAGAAGTTTCATCAATAAGATCTGTCCAAACATTAACCATAACAACTGATTTGTATCGAGAGTAATTTGTGATTTTTCAGGAAAATATTCGAACTACTATATAATTGGAAAGCTTAAAAGGAAATTTTGAAAGAAAACTAATCATTTATTTTGTATTTGAGTAAAAATAAATTTAAAATTTAAACGTTTGTTTAAAACAACTAGCGTAAACACTTCCCGTGATCCTTTTGAGTTATAAAGTCAGTAAAAAAGTAAAGTGTATTCAACTTGATTTTAATTTGTTTTCAATGTTTTAGTATTATTTAAATTCTAAAAACCGAAAAAGGATTTTTTAAAGATTTTTTTAAGAAGTTAGGCACAGTTACGATTTCGTTACTTAAAATATTAATATTTTATTATAATAAAAGATAAAATATTAAATTATTATAAGTTAAAATATTTATATTTTATAATTCAACTTCAAATAATGTCATATTTATATTCTACATTTTTCAACACAACTTTTCTATGAGCAATATGATATTAATGTATTTTATACTATTTACTTTATAGCTATAGTTGTACTTTTATAGCTAAGTGTGTGACATATTTTAACTAAAGGATTTTTCAAGCTGCAAACTTCTCTAAGAGGTGAGAAAGTCAGCCAATTTGTAACTAGAAAAACGTGCCACTCTGTTTGTTTTACAACTTATTACTGTGGAAAAAAATCGTCTGATAACGTCACGAATTTATCTGATGAGAGCGTAAAAAATTGAAAATGAATTCCATTACTTTCCACAATAAGGGGCAATGTCCAATGTTATAACAAAGCAACTATGCCTTTTTCTACTTAAGGTACCTTTCATTAATCTGCCCGAACCATAACTCTCCCTTTTAAGGATGCAACGCAACAAAGACATGCAGAAAATGAATGTAGGCAACTATCAAAAGCAGAGGTGTGCCTACTTGAGTAAGAAAAAACCCTTTAGGGTGAAATAGACTCCCCAAAAGGGACCCCTTAATCACGAAAAAAGAAGCATTTTTGATTCCTCCAACTCGCACGTCTGACGCTAGAGGGCATAAATAGTCATGTAGAAAACGGGTGTTGCCAACACACCCAAACCTAATAAATACTGCTAAATGCGCCGTGTAATTTTTAACTGAGTTGGTAGGTAGGATCTGTGTTTTTTTCTGAAAGAGATACATACATTCTTTGGTATTTTTATTTTAATTTGAAAGATATAGTTTTGTTCTGGATTCCCCAGTCCCTGCTGATCCATAGTTATGTATGGCTTAATTAAAAAATTTATTTCATACTTTTGTTTTCAATTTACGATATAAAATATTTCTAATGTATTTCCTTCGTAAAAGTAAAACTTATCAACCTAAAAACAGTATACAGAATAGGCTCTAAAAGTAGACGCATGTTTTACAAACAAATCTGAAACACTGTTTGAAAAAAAATCCACTCCAACTATTCAATTATTTTCTTTTGAAATTTTCGATTGGTGTTGCATAAACACTCCTTATCTATAAATAAGCTAGCAAAATTATGAAAAATTCTAAAAATCTATTTTAAGACTAATTCATTTTCTTTTGCTGACCTGAATGATTAACTTTTTGTGTGACTGCTATCATCTGAATTATAAGGTATATTTTAAAATTATATGAATAACTGTGCTTTAAACATGTTTTAAGGAAAATAAATCCACCAGTTTAACATTTTAACATGATTTTATTCTAAAGTAAAATTAAATAATGATGAGACGACATGCTAATAGGTAACGCAACAGTATGCGAAATAACAACTGGAAGAATGTTGGAGTAATGGTTAATACTCATACATAAAATATTCCATCTGAAAAGAAAAAAATATATAAACTTCAATTTCACATTATTTACTTTTGAAAATATAATAAAGTTAACATTAGTTTAGCTGTTTAAAAATACTAATTCGAATAATATTATGTGCCGTTTAAAATTTTTAAATATTACATTTATTTGCTTTTTATTATATTTTAATAAACGATAATAAATAAAACGCAAATAAATTAATCTTAGGTTTTCCATTGCTAAGCTTAACTATTTTTATATACTCTGTTCCATAAAATGCCTCCATGCTCTCAGATTTGTTTAGTGGCTTTAAGTTGTTTTGTATATAAAAAAAAACCAAATAAATAAGCCAACAGATAAATATTTATTTTTGTTTATTCTGGTAAACCTAATTCGCTAGTAGCCATGCACTATATCTTGCTAACCGAGTTATCTATCTCATATATCATGCGGATAATTTGCATCTCAATAAGTGAAAATAGTTTTTTTTTAATGACAACCAACATCTTTGGCAAAGCATATATTTGTGAAATTTTATGAATTCTAAAACTCATTATTATACCTGGACATCATAGTCTCAATAGAGCGGCGACCTGTACAGCTTCATTCCAGGAGGCCCGAACAAATACCTGTCGCTGGACATGTAAATATCCTCAGGATGGATTGGTGGGGGTAGCTGTAGAGTTCCTGGAGGGTGGTGACTGTAGCGCCACAGCCGAGAAGCATGTTGCAGAGGTGGCACGAAGAAGTTGCGTTCCACTGTAAAAAAAACGGATGCATTAATTCAACTATTCAAAAAGTACAGACAATTGGATGCACCATAGAACAAACTTTTAAAATTAAGCGCTTGGTTTCGCTATATTAATGGTTCCTAGTAGCTGCAACGGTTGTTTAGTGAAATGTTTCACCATAGGTTCGCTATTTGGTTGAACTCTTTTACAGGTTTTGGAAACAAAAACCTGATACATGGTTCAACAGAATAAAAAATGATGCAACTACTAGGAACCATAATTATGATAAAACCAAGTGCCAACTATAATGAAAACCAACATTGCCTATCTTATAAAAAACAAGTTTTTTTTTGTCTCATCCATCCTGTCAATTTTTGTCCCTCCATATTTGTTCTCATGATATTTAATTTTGAAGGTACCTATTTTCTGACCACCCTGATGCTTTACGCATACCATTATTTACAATAACACACAATTGGAAGCTGTAAAGGTGATATCAAACACAAATGAGACTTAAAATATGTTGAAAAGGGGGGGGGGGGGGTACATATATATTCCAGCCTGTGTGCTTGATCAGAGACCCACTTATGAAGCCTTCGTCATGTAAGACAGACACAGAAAGATTTTTTTTACTATCACAGAGAAAGGAATATTATACACCCAGGGTGAAGGCGGGAATCGAACCCGAACCCGTTACAGGGCGCAGACTGCTAGCGTAATGGTCCAAACCACTCGGCCATCCGAGCCCCATGTTGAAAGTATATTGCTTTTTTTGAGAGTTAAAAAAAGGACTTATTAGTTTCACACGTATGTTTTAGTACTGATGATGGGAAATCTTTAAGTTCCGGAAAAGCTGATTTAGTTCATAATACTCTACTACAGTAGCTGTAAGTATCCCATTTCAAAATTAAATATCAGCATTTTGAAAGTTACTTAAAAAAAATAACTAAATGGCATACAACGCCCATATTGGTAACTGTTTGTACCAATCTCGATACTCACGCAATAAAAAAATATTTTCCTATATGATAAAAAAAAAATTGTCTCATCCCTCTATATTTGTTCTCAATATATTTAATTTTGAAATAGGGTGCTTATTTTCTGACCACCCTGATACTTTATGCATAACATTATTTACAATAACACAAAATTGGAAGCTGTAAAGATGATATACCGCCAATAAAACAAAACAAAAATATATGTTCGGTACTTACAAATAAACACAAATACTTTCTATAACATAATACAGGACGTTAGGGTTCACTTCTTAATAACTTTATTATGTTTAAGAATTTGTTTAAACTCCAACTCAAGCAACAAGCTTATTCCCGGGATTATTATCCAGTGGATTATTATCCACTTCCCTTTTAATGCTTACACTAATAGCGATCGATAACATTTAGATAACACTATAAAATTGTAGATGAAAATTTAGATTGCAAGAAACCATAAATTTCAAATAGATATAAGACTAACACTTCAAACAATATTTTCAGCCTTGCCTATTGATGATCCGGTAGGCACAAAAAAGAAAGAATAAGATGTAAATGTTGTCAAGTCAAAAAATGGTTTGTCATAATACGAAGCTGCGGGCGGTTTTAAAATTAAGCCCAAACAATCATTTTTAGAATTTTTTATTATTTTATAAGGTATGAATTATATTTTGCGGTTATTTATTCAAATTTATGAAATAAATTAACTTTTCGGATTTTGTTGTGTCTGGAATAATTTAAATTACAAGATCATTTACTTTCCCTATCATCAAGCTGTTCTACGACAAACTAGTACACAACATTACAAGTAATAAATATATTTTAAACTTATCGTGAAGGAATATGTTAAAATTTTTACTTGATCAAATATAGTACTAGGGCCACGGGCTGCATTTTATGAGATGATATTATTTTAGAAAAATAATGAAATCTTGCGAGTGTGGTTAGTTAATGACGTTAATGACGACTATGTGAATACCCATAATGTCTTCATATCCTAATTAACAAATTAAATTTTAAGGTTTTTTATTTCGATTTTCGTGCAACTTAATTTCTGCTACATAAATTGCTCACGTCGGTCGTCTTCACTTGTCTTCTATTTTGTAAATTTACATAAACTTAAGCAGAAAGTTAATTTCCGAAAATTATGTTGCCAATCGTCGTTGATGGGTTAAGTCTAGAGGTTTTGCATTTGGTGACTTTTAGAGGACTTCAACTAACATCGCGCCGAAAATCTTCGCCTTTCTCTTGCCTTCAAGGGTAGCCACCAAAGACAAATTTTATGTTTATATTAGACAAGATCCTGTGTACGAAGTGAAATATGATAGGAAGCTTTGATAAATGATGGGCACTGATGTGCAAAAAGACTGTGAGTTTAGGAAAAGGCAATGGTAAGCATATAAAACAAGCGTAGTAAACCGGATCGCGCTGTGTGAAAATGGATATTTTATGGCTATTATAGTTTGAAATGGAGTAGAACTCATTTATTAGTAGTCATTTATTGAAATATACATGAATTTTGTAGAACAAGATAAAACTTGTAAAATATTACTGTTCCGAAAATAGTTTGTCGAATTTTTATAATGTTAGGAAGTAAAATGTTTATATTCGGTATTGTTTGAACGAAAACTGAATTAAAAAATACTGAAATAATACTGAATTTCATAAAAAAAACTTTCCTAATTCCAATCACAATAATAAAATAAAATTGAAGAATGAATAAGAATTTTTTGTCTCAGATCTTTGTAAAGAATAAAGAATGTTGAATATCCATGCCTCAAGTATTAACATGCAACAATAATTCGACATAATTAAATAAGATTAATATTTTTCTTACCGTGCCCTTTTGTTTGTTCCAAAAAAGCTTTTGTAGCATACTAAAAATTATAATCAAATATTTATGTACAAAAAAATTATAATTTTGCATACAAAGTATCATTGATTTACATACGAATAAAGAAATATTTTTCAATTTAATTTTTAAAAAATTCATAAATTTATAATTAGGTTGCTTGAATTTCAAAATGTAATAATATAAAATATCTTTACATTTTTAAATTCAAGCAACCTACTATCATAATGGACCATAATCTTTAATATTTTAATATTAACGATAATTGAAAAAATAGAAATTTGAAAAATATTATTTAAAAAATGCATACTTGTTAGCAAACAGCAATCAACTTAAAATAAGTTTATCGAACTTATAGAACTTATCATTGATTTGCATACGAATAACGAAATATTTTTCAATTTAATTTTTAAAAATTCATAAATTTATAATTAGGTTGCTTGAATTTCAAAATGTAATAATATAAAATATCTTTACATTTTTAAATTCAAGCAACCTACTATCATAATGGATCATAATCTTTAATATTTTAATATTAACGATAAGGGAAAAAATAGAAATTTGAAAAATATTATTTAAAAAAATGCATACTTGTTAGCAAACAGCAATCAACTTAAAATAAGTTTATCGAACTTAAAAAATCTTAATACTAAATATTTTTTCACTTAATGACACTAACTAGAGAGCATTACGTTATAAGAATATTTTTTTTTAAAAACGTAGTTATTTAAAACCTTAACTAGGAAATCCATTTACGTTGGGTTTTTTTAAACGAAAGGTTTATATATTTAATAGCATGGGTAACTACAAGAATTGGTGGACTTCCTGGAATCCACTGGATAAATATTTGAATAAAAGAAGAAAGAGCTATCATTTTTCTTTGAAATATTTAATTGTTCTGGTAAGAATCTTAAATTCGTAGAACTTATAATTATAGAATAATAAAAACACCAAGTGAAGTTCTTTTCGCGTACTATTATATATATAATGTAGAAGTAAATAAATTTTTGTCGTTATAAATGTATCCATTGTTATCATAATGCATTTGTTTGTCTAGGATTTTGAATAGTCAATTCGAAACAAACAAATAGATTATCAGAAATACTCCGTATATTATATAACGCAAAGATTGAAACCATTAAAAAAAACATTTTTTTATACTTATTAGAAAAGAAAGAGAAAGTGAAGACAGAAAAGTAAGATTTTGAAGTAATTTATTATTATGATAGTGTAATAATTACCGCTCTGATAATGTTCTGTACTTATTTTTCTGTGATAATTAGTATTATGATACTGTAGTTATGATTTTCATAACATCTTAAAATGAACTTTTTATTGGCAATTACATGAGGTGGGGTATAGATTTTTTTTTTTCCATTGGGACAGATTTTTCAAATACAATCTAAGTTAACTCATCAATTTTTTCTATTGAAATATTTGGAAAAGTATTCTGAAACTTATCTTTTATTGGTATAAAAGTATTTTTAGAAAAAAAAACGTACAAATGTGCCCCTCTTTCCTTAATATGTAACTTTTTTAAAACAAACTATTTACAAAAAACGAATACAATATAACACCTATTTCTTTATTTATTTAATAAAATTCATGTTTAATCTAATCAGAAAAGATTTATCACTTTCATATTTCCCCTTTAAACATAAAAAAAAGTTATTCTAATCTAAATACAAACACTTTCTCATTATTCTATTCAATGTTTTATTATTCTTTTACCATTTCACTCATTTTCAGAACGATTTACATGCTTAACAAATCCTAATCTATTCATGATATAAAGTAATTACATGCAATTACGGAATTTAACGATCTTGTGTAGCATAATTTGAATCTATATGGCAGGGCACATTAAAATATTCATAACTTATCTTATTTTTGATAATGAGATAAAACAATGAATGTAAACTGCACGATTGGGACTTATTTCTGTATTTTTTTAAGGAATCTAAGACCAATATTTTTGGCCGAAATCAATATATATTCTATATTCTACACACTTGTATTGACAAACTTACTTATTTGTTTTTTTTTTTTAAATTGAACCGGAAGATATTGCATATATAACCTTCAATAGTCGTTCTTCTAATTTGTCTTCAAATCTACTTTACTCCAAATTATACCTGTATGATTTATTCCAATATATATTCCAAGTTTTTTTTTTGTCGAACTAACACAACGAATTGCAGAGGTGGCGTATATTAACACTGCATTAGGAAGAAAAGGGGCATTTCTCCAATTAAATTAACATGGCAGAAACGCCACTTGTCCACGTAAGAGTGCGATATCATCTAACTTCTCTTCACTATTAATATAAACGCGGGCATTTTAAGTATTCTCTGTAGAATGTTATTATAGTTTTTATTTTCGCATTATTACAGTGCTCATTTACATATGAACACTTTAAACTAAAGGTTTAAAAGATGAAATGTGATTTCTTGAAGACTTTCGAGCTCATGGACTTGGTCTAGCCTGCGGCTGGACCAAGAGGAAAAGTAAACAACAACAAGATGAAATACTAAAGAGTATTCTATTTATTTTTATAGTTTCTTTTAAGGTTATATTTATTTATCGTGACTTATTATGAACCATGCAGGATTGTTAAAAAAGGAAATTTTAATATAAGAATCTAATCTTGTTTGCGGAAATATAATTTAACGAGACAGAAAGGAATCTGCCATTGTTATTTGTACCGTATAATCCGTTATTTGTATTTTCATATTTAATACTTTAATGGTGTGAAAAGAGATTGGATATTAAAATTTTGATCTTTTTTATTTTCAGAAATTTTAATCCTCGGCTTGAAATATAATTTAATGAGACAGTTGGAGAAGAATCCGCCACTGTTATTTGTACAGTTTAATCCGTTATAATTGTATTTTCATATTTAGTATTTTAATGGTGTAAAAAGAGATTGTATATCGAAATTTTAAACATTTCTTTTCAGAAATTTTAATCCTAGTCGTTTTAACTCACCTATTATAGATTTTCTATCTATTTCATTTTCTCATCACGACCAAGGAAAATGTAAGGAAATGTTTTGTTATCACTAAAGTTTTTGAAATTGGAATTTTTGCGCGTTGTCCAATTTAGCACTACCTGATCAGCAATGATAAAGTACGGCCATTTGCTCTTAAATTATGTAAATATGAACACCCATATCCGAAATTATTGTTAGTTAGGTCCAAATATGGCTTCTAAATTGGCATTTGTTTCTACGAGACAAACAACAATTAACCGCATAAAAAGCTCAATCACGTTTCATCTGCTTCTCATCGAAAATTCACAAAATTCACAGAAAACAAACGTGACCTGACGTAATCGGAATATTTTCAGGAAATAAACGCTTCTCAAAGTCATGGTTAAGAAAGTAATTCGCACTAAAAGGCGTAAAAGGTACCATTACAATGAACAGATGATAAACCTGTGCAATAAGGACTCTATGGGGGAAAGTGGCTTAACTGACAAAATTAACTTTTTGAGTAAAATTTACCATGATATTCAAATTTTTTATGTAAATCGATTGATAAACTTTCTTGAGCAATTTACGAAATCGATGGGCAACAATAAGCAAAACTTTTACTGTTTTAAGGAAAAAACACAACAAAAACGTAAAACTGCAAACGCTTTATATACAAATCATCTATTCGTAGATACTTCACTTTTACGGGTAATGTGTCATATAAAACGTGTAAATGACCTTCAAGATATGCTGTTAACATAGCTTTGTATAAGATGAAAAGATAGTTTTATTGGAAAATCTCGTTTTAGTTGACGGGAATACACCACCAATTGTCTGGTAAGATGCGACCTTAACATTCATTCAAAAGAGAATGGGATTCTTTTACAGTTATTACCATAGAGTATTACTGTGATTGTGGATGCGAAATACTCTATTTCTACGTAATTCATGACTTTTCCTCGCCATAATACTACCTTTTAAGTTGCTGGGAATTAAAGAACGATTTGGTTTCGCTCTGGTCGTTTCCGTTTTCTAAATAGTTATACGTGAGAGGTATGGTATTTAATTCGTTTTCTTTGGTTTTCGGAATCGAATTAAATTTTACATGAAGTTTTCGTGGCCTTATATATTTGTGGTGAATAATGTTGAATGGTCTCAAAAAAGTACTGTGAGTTAGTTATATTTTAATGATACTTCCTTCATAGCATTGCATTTTGTATACAATAACGTAATTGGGAATTAAAATCTTATAAAAATAACTTAAATGTATCAATTAAACAAAAATTCTTTTTTAAATAATAAAAAAGGAATTTAACATTTGTAGAAAAAACAACTTATTTAAAAAGTTACAAGATTTTAACTAAAAAAACCACTTTTATTTCAACAAGTTTCATTTATCACTTGTACCTTTCAACCACAACATTTACATACATATATTTTTCTTTTTGGAATATTAAATGAGACTTCGAACTATATTATTTTGTTAGTTACTTAAGGTTATCAAACGGTTGGTGGTAAGTGAAAGACAGACAGTAGTAGCAGTCGAATGGATCTCCTGCTGCTAGACAAACTTCATCGGAGACTCGAGCTGTCATTAATTTCATGGGGTCAAGGATTTCCTCTTACTTATGTAAGTTCAAAGGTTTTTTTAAAAAAAAAACCAAGAAAAGTTTTTTATTTGCATAGAAATGAATATGTTGAAGATTTCTGTAAGAAGACCAAGAAGTTTGAAGTATAAGCAGATTATGTTTAATTTTTTTGCGATTACGAAGAACTAATTCATCAGCATTTGTTTTAGTTTCGTTGACTTTGTCTCAAGCGTATCTGAAATTAATAATTATTTTGCCCTAACGAACCTGATTTTTAGAACACTTTCTTGTATAAACAGATTATAATAATATTTTTTGTTGCTGTAGGTAGAGACTAGAAGTAATGAAACATGGTCAAACGTTTTCCCAAAAAATATTTAATATTGCAGGTTAACCCTCACCTGAACCTTTCTCACCCACTATAAGGTTTCCGTCTTATTCACCTAACTTACAAATAGACAAACAGCTAATGAAAATTGACAAGCATGGTAAGCATTCTTTAGAAAAACAGTAGGGTTAAGTGTAGCTGAGGATGCTTTACATTTTTGATCGACGCCTTGCAATATGTTGACGATAACACAAGCTTCGTGACGAATTATACATCGACCGGCATCTAGGTATTATTGTCACCTGCATTAATTTACTCTGCAAATACTTTTTTATTGTAACAGCAGCACACTTATAACGTACACTGTAAAAATAAAGAGCCATGTTGAATCACAATTTTGAGTTAATTTGCTGACTACAAAATTGGTGGCGAAGTCTGACTAAACTCCGAAATTTGGTGAAACCTTTTTTCGGCAACTTTTAGCACATAGAACAAAATCATGTCTATAAGTTGTACCAAAACTTGGAGTTTTCATATGCACCAAAAACTACGCACTATAGTTTGGAGTTTTAAAACACACACAAAAATTTGATTAGATTACTCATCCATTTTGCCATGATTTGCCAAAAGACTCAACATTTTTGTACGATGTTATTTTCCTACAGAAAATTTCTGTTTTCTTTAACTCCTTCAACAGGAAAAATGTCGCCAAACACAATATTAATTCTACTATAAACCTTTAAACGCTAATTTTGACTAGTTTAATTTATTTTATTTCGAAAATTCAATAATTATTTCTTTAATAATTATTATCGTTTGCAAAAATTTATTTATATTTCAAAGAATAAATATGTAATATTCTTCTCTTTTAAATATAATCAAAACATTTCATATAAAAAATAAATAAAAGCGAAACTTTGCACATTTTTTATGCAAATTTAGAATTCTCTATGCATCTTTCTTCATACATATATAATGAACCATCAAAAGAACTCTATTGTGATACTACAACAATCCAAACTGAATTATATCACATAAATAAATATTCTTTCAAAATTTTAATTTTTATTTTAAATAAAGTTTCTCGTACGTTTAACGAAATGGCAACAGTGAAAATATTGAATAAAAATGGAATTTGCATGTTATTTCAATGTAGATTAAATTTTTAGTTATTTAAATTTTAAATAAACTTCTAATTTAAATTTTTTAATGAAATTTGGAATGTAGCCTAATCTAATGTTTTGCTTCAAAATGACGTATCCCACTTGTCTGTGGGACTTGTGGTTCTTTCTGTGAAAGTGGGTGACGGACAGACAGACGGACGGACAGACGGACTGAACGATTATAAAACCTTCCACTTTTTACGTTATAAACGTAGTGTGGAAGCTAATAAACTGAACTAAATGAAATGATGAAACTTTCAAATATAATTTATAAGCTCCCTCCTTTTCAGTTAAAAGAAATGGACCAAATACTTGAACTTCTTTCTGTGAAAGTGGGTGACGGACAGACAGACGGACAGACGGACGAACGGACAGACAGACAGATTGAACGATTATAAAACCTTCCGCTTTTTACGTTATAAACGTAGTGTGGAAGCTAAAAAACCACTGATACAGATTGCACCTAGTTGAGAACTGATTTTTTCAATTTGGTTACGAAAACAAAATTTAATGTAAACAAAGTACTTTCGTGGCCGCGATGGTGTAGTGCGTCTGGCTCCTATATCATCGATGAGGGTTTGCAGGCTGTTGATAGATTAGCGTTTTTCTTTTTGCAACGTACCCATCACTAAAGAAAATATCTGTGAACGCGAATAATTTCTGTATTGCTTGGCTACGCGAAAATTCTGACAACAGATTATATTCGTAGCATTACAGATATTTTCTGGCCACTTTTCTGTCAGAATTTTTCTGTAATATTCACGATTTTTTACAGTGTAGTTCTGTATTTTTTTTAAGTATCTATCAGCACGAAATATATCAATGAATCATCACCCCGACAAACCACACAGCTCAAGTACTGTTGGATATTCCAGCAAACAATCACTCTTGCAGAAGATCACTTAACCTGGCCGTTTAACCCTTTACCTTAACCTTTCTCACCCACCATGATGTTTCCGCCTCATCCACTCCTAAACGTGGGATGTCAAACTGCTAATGAGGACGGACAGGAATCGTACTCACGTCTTGGAATAACAATGAGGTAAGATGCTTGTAAAGTTAATTTTCATGAGTTTTTATATAAATTTAGCAAGCGTTAATCTTTCATGTTTTAATGCCAGGTATGATCAAAAGATTACACAGGGCTACAAAAAAGTGGGCCTAAGATCATAGATTTGCATTTTGTTACATTTTGGTCGCTGATTATAAATATGAAATCAGTTTTTCTCAAAAAGATTCTCTACATTTCGAGAATTTTAAGTTTTTTGTGTCAAAGAAGTGCTCTGAATATGAAAAATAAATTGGTTTTTGATTTTTTTAGACTTAACAAATTATAAACTCGTTTTGAACGGCTAAAAAAACGTTTTTATTTTCTATATAAATATTTCTATTGTTTGATTTTTTTTATTTAAACGCATAGAAAATACTCAGTAATCAAATACCTAAAATGTCCAGCTTGTTATTTAAGTGCAAGCATCATATTGCAAAATAGACATTTTTTATTATATTTCAACAGTCTAAAAACAGAATGTATTTAAAAACTTGTTTGATTGTAGTTATTTAATTTTGTTGTACTAATGGGTCGTAAGTAAAAATATATATTTCGTGGAATTGGATAAATAAAATTCGGGCTCAAATATGACAAATAAAATAGATTAATTGAAAAAGGGAAATTTTAATATACAATAAAACTTACTTCTAAACATGACCTCATCAGTCACTTTCCAAGTCAATGAACATAGTAAGTCAGTACAAAAAAATTATGCACAAAGCGAAACATTAATATTTTTTATTACCCAAATTATCGCCTAAATTACAAGTTCCATGCAAAACAATCCACGTACCCCATTGTACAAAGAAAAACAATACCATCGGGCGCGTGTCAGAAGTCCGTAAAAACTCACAACTACCTCAGAAGAAAAAGGACCTATGCTCAATGTTATAACTTGGTTCATTAGTCTTTTTTCTACGATTTAGACACCACCCAAATTACGTCCAAAAATAGAGGTCGTTCAACTGGAGTAAGAACCACCACAAGACGAAAGTTTCTCTCGTCCAAGGACTACAGGAAGTGGCCAAAGACAATGCTTCGCTACAAGGTTTCGATCCTCCTCACCATCGTTGGGGGTCAAAGAGCTCTTGGTGAAGGGTGCTGCACCACTTGGACGTCGAACTAGAATAAGGAGACGCGAAAGAAAATACCCTCATATTGTTTCGCATGCGTTCTTTTTAATCGTCTTGGCCGTTTAGGAAATCTTCAGCGAGTACATTCGTTGTGTTTTTAAATATAGAAATCTGTTTTTTAAACTTTTTGCTACTATGACAAAACAAGTATGATGCTACCGAGAAACAATATAAAACGTTTATTAAAATTAACTAATTGTGAAAAATTTATAAATTTTGTGTTCTGTTGAGAAGACTATAGATGGAAAAAATCAATTTTTCATTTGTAATTTCACGTAAAGCTAATAAATTGTAAAAGTTTTAAGCTAAAATATTCCAAGACCTTTATGATCATAAGGTGGTGTTATTCTCCCACACTGCAAAAAAAAATTGGTGGAAAGTTACTCCTAAAACACGGTGAAAGCTGGAAAAATGTGGACACTGTGTATACGAAATAAAGTTACTGTGAGCTTAAAAAAAAACAAGCTATTCCCACTTCTTTTTTAAAAAATATTTGAAACAGAGAGCATTTGCTTTTATAAAAGGAGCTATGTGCCCATCATTACAATCACCCCTCCCCGAAAAAAAGAAAGAGAAATAAATGTGTTCGTGACTTTAAATAGGACTCGGGAATACTATGTTCTTCTTTGTATTTGGGGAAGTCATTTGGGTGAAAGTGGTCCTTTCATTAGGCTGATCTCGCTTCGAGGAGATTTGCTGAATATTTTGTTCTTGAAAAGATCACCGAACCTTGAGGGTCCGAGAAAGGAATTATTCAGTTAAAGAACATTTGTGAGAAGAGCTCTCAGGAAAAATTTGATGTAACTTTGCTCCAGCTTCATGGAGTAACGTGTTATTGGTTTTTTAATACGATAGTGGTTATATCCTTCAAATAAATAATATACAGCTAATAAATAAAAAGGGTGCATAAGGCAATTTAATTTAAAGTTTACTTGCATAAAATTAATACAATAAAACTAAATTCTAATCTTAGAAACGAAACTAACAATTATAGTAACAATAACAAATTTAAATTAAAAATATATTTAAATGTAGGCATTTGTTATTTAAACGCTGTTATATTTATCTTAAATCTTTTTTTAAAGAATTCAATACGCACGAATTATTCATTCAAAAAACAGACAATTCACCACGGAAGTTGAGAAAAAAAGTTAGTTCTGAATATAAAAGAAAGTAAGAAAACACTGGGTTTCCTAAGCTAAAAAAAACATTGAAGTAACGGTAAAAATACTTAAAATATCTAAATTTACATATTACATCTAAAATCTAGAATTCAAAATAACAACTACAGTCACAAATAATAAAACTAATAAAAAAATTTATTGTTAAATATTTCATTTTTTCATTATTTAAACAAATGATATTTACCATAAACATCACCTATCTAAATCTACCACACAAACATTCGTATTCAACTTTCACCTTCAATACAATCACAACATCGCCCAATCAAAAAGATCCGACTTGCATAACGAAAAAGGTATATCAAAAACAGTAAATAGAAAATAGCCTGATAAAGTGAGATTGCTTAAATAGAAAATCCACAAACACCACCGCAGATAATCATAATGCATGGTTGATTCGCATTTTGATCTTGGCCTTCTTTACTGAATGGAGATTTGTACGTGATGAACCTTTGATCAATGAACAGTGACATTACTTCCTTTCTCTTGAATTTGTACACGGGATTCAGTCATTCGTATGAATAGCATTGTAAAAGGTACATCGTAAATTTGAAATAGTTTCCAGCCCTATAAATTCTTGTAGGGAATTTCAAATAGGGATTTTTTTGTCAATTATCGAAAATTGTATTATGTTTGATTTATACAAAAAAATATTATTACAAAAATGTAATTATGAAAAAAAAAATAATGTGTGAGTTTTATTGCTCTATAAATTTTTATTTATCTAATTAATGGTAAAATTAATAAATGTTAATATCAACAAGACTATTTTGACTTTCAATGGTATTTATAGTTTGAAATATTGTTTCCTATCTATATTATGCAAATAATATTAATAATTACTTACTAATAATAATACAAACGACATTATTCATTAATATTTCAACAAAATGTATTTTTACTGGTTGGTATTAACCGTTATGTAATGTTATAGATAATTACAGGATTTAAGGAGAAAACAATTTCTAAACTTTTGAATTATCATTATAAATACAGCTTTTCTATTTCAATGAGTTTCACTACCCCAGGAATTCTAATGATCTAAGGATAATTTCTAGAACTTCTCTTATAAATTTTTATTTTTCCTCTAAGGAATAATATTATTTATTTTGCAGCACTATGAAGATTTTTTTTAGAAAATAGTAAAGCATTTTCATATTAAAAACTGAATAAAGATATTTCTTAAAAAAACAATTATAAAATAGCAAAATATGTCACTTAAAATATTATCTTAGCTATTGCATTTAGTTTACATTGATTCTGCTAAATGCCATAAACTAACAAACCATCACCTTGGAATCCTCTTTTGTAACAAATCAATCCAAAAGACTTATTTAATCTTTACTCTCCCACGTAAATTCTCTCTCTCATCCCCACAAAGTAACACTCAAGAGGATCGTTTGACGATGAGTACAACCAAGTGTTTAAGCCTATAAAAACCTCCCCAGGCCTTTGTCTCTGGGTGGGAGCCATCTACATAAAAATCCCACAGACCCAGGTTCACTTGGCATGGCAGTCCGCATTGTGCAGATTAACCCGAAGGGAATATCTGTCAAATCAGTCTCTTGTCAAGCGAATCAACCGAAGTTGAAAGTAGGAAGAGAAAGTGACAGGAAGAATTTATCTCGTATGCCGATGAACTGAAGGTGGGATGAAAACAAAAAGTGCACTTCCGAGTGTTGTAGGAGTTGGTTTCATTGGTAACGGTTGGGGTGAGAAGGGGTCTATTGTGTTTGAAAAAGCAATTTGTTTTTCGTTTAAATTATATGACACACTACTATGGTCATTGGCGACAATTTTAATTTTTTCTGGAAAAAACTCAGGAACAGATTTTTCTAATTTTGAACCATTGTCTCATGACAATTGTGGCACAAAAAACTAACATCAAACGCAACTTGTATGAACATTAGACCACTAGTTGATTTGACTATACCAATCAACAGCATTACTAAACAAAAACTTTTTTAATAAAAAAATAACCTATTAAAAAGCTTTGTCAACAGTCTTTATTTAACTGGTTTGCTTTATCAATTTGAAGCACTTATGCCAAAAGACTCTTCACCTCAATCTCATCCTTACGTAAGAAAATTTGTTGCGGAAATTTTTGGATAAAAACCTTAATTTTTATTTGGTCTGCTTCAAACTATGTCGAACCATCAAGATTTAAAGCACCCTATCTAAACGTATGAAGAGGAAATTTCTCCGAACCACCGCGATAACGTAATAGTCTTTCAGCATGGAAAAACTCTATCTGATACTTTTTGAATTAGGGCTTGGATAAATGAATAGCAGCTTTCTCTCTGTCTACTGAAACTGTTTCCTGACAAATGTTCATATGATACACTTCGTGAAATATTTATAAATTTTTAAATATTTTTTTCAGTAACTATTGTTTGTTTGTACTACAGTTTTTACCATAAAATTGTGCATATAATAATTTCTTTATGTGTAATTTATGTAAAATAAAAAAATTATCGTATATTTAAAGAGAACTAGTTTTTCCATAATCATGTCATTAGTTTTAAGTAAATATGAGTAATTTCTTATGCCTTTTTTTAACACAAATCTTTTACCACCTAACTCTATCCGGTTTTGAATGACAGTGCTTATCAAAATTTTTAAAAATTAAGTTTCGTCCTAATTCATGTGATTTCGTAACGAAATTAAGCTCAAACGTTAGTGTATAGTAAAAAGCAAAAATTTGACTCTTAAGAATAGCCAGCATTAAATTTGCTTTTTAAACCTAGAACTACACACCGAAATAGATAGTTTCCCCATGTAAACTTCGAACTTCGTTTGTTGGTCAGTAACATTATCAACTATTTAAATCAATTTTTCAACCACTTACTTTTAACAAATATGATATTGCTCCTCAAAATTGTCTTTCAATTCCCTCTTAGACGTTTTTACAAGCAAAAAATAATGAGAGTTACTATTAACCCCAGTTTGTAACTTAAAAATTTAAAAAATAGTTTTGTATTTCTAGGGTCAAAACCCATTTAAATGACGGTGTTACTTGGAACTTTTTCAAACTTACCCAGCAAAAGTTTTTTTTTTTCGTTTCCACGTGCACAGCATTACGGTACAACCGCTTACGAAACTTAAAGAAAAATCTTTTGAATACGAGCACTAAATTACCAAAAGAAAAAAAACGTGCAACAGATAGATCAGAGAGGGAAAAATCAACTAAAGAAAAGTGAAGGAAAATTAAACACAATGTTTCTCTCACAGTTCGAGATCCGTGTTTTAAAGGTCTCTTTTTTTTCCATAGACGAGACGAAATAATGAAAAAAAATGTACTAGAAAAAACACTGTGAACTGAGGGGTGGGCCTTGAACCTGCATTTGGAGTGACCCCATGCCGGGTAATCCCCTTGCATATGATTATCAACTTCACCCATTTGGGGCACCCAGAAGAAGAGGTCACAGTGAGAACACATTCTTAAGCCTACACGCTTTCTCAGCCCTTGTTTGCAACTTTCAGGTTCATTATGTGATAGGAGCGGTTGTGGGTTGAAATGAAATGACCGCTATGATTTTAAAATGCGATTGCTTAACCTATTTGCTCCAGACATACGTGGACCTTAGTAGAATTCACTTTAAAACTACAATTTTTCTTAGCACTAACTTTTCTATAGTTAAACTGGAATGTTCAATCTTTCCAAAAATACCAATACCGAAGTAGCTGATACATTAATTGTATTATAAAATTACGTATCAAGATGGTCAGGCATATTTCGAAAGTCTTGCAAGAAACTTAGTTTTTTCAGTAGTTAATTTATAAGACATGTTGGATTTAAAAAAAAAAAAGCTCGAATGGACTATTAATCACAAAAAATTAACAGAGCTTGTTTGTTTATTCATAACACACAAGAAATGTGTATTTTTACCGGTTTTAATTTATTAAAAATTACTTACTACGTAAAACATACATATAAAATCTATAATTGTTTGAAAAATAAAATATGTTTATTTAAAGAATATAATCGTGGGATTTTTTTTCAGGAGGGAAGGGGATATGAGGGGTTCTCACTGCAAAACTCACATTCTCCTAAGTACAGCTGTGATGGAGCCCGGATGGCCGAGTGGTTTGGACCATTACGCTAGCAGTCTGAGCGCTGTACAGGGTGCGGGTTCTATTCTCGTTTTCGCCCAGGGGGTACTTCCTTTCTCTGTGACAGTAAAAAATTCTTTCTGTGTTTGCCTTACTAGACGATGCCTTATATAAGAGGGGCTCTGATGAAGCACACAAGCCGGAATATATATGTACCTACCCCCTACAGCTGTGATATAGGGTCTTGTTGAGTTGAATTAGCATCGCACTAGAGCGACATGAGGGCTAGTGTCGTGTCGATGGTAATCAAAATTTAAAACCACAGCCAAGTGACGGGCCGACACCTAAATTGGCACTTAATCCAACTTATAGGAGCGTACGCAGCTTCGGAAAAAAAATAGTTTGAAAAGAATAAGTTTTAGATGAAATATTGAAAAAAAATTGTATGAAATATTATATGATAGTATACAAATTCAAGGCCTTTACAATTACAGGTTTACCAACATTTCATTATTGTTTGTTATCAAGCAAAAAGTAATTCAACATATAAATATTTCTTTTAACCCCCCCCCCCCTTGCCAGCCTATCAATAATAAGAAACCTGACTGTCCACCCAAAATTTCGAAACTTGCGTATCACCATCTCAAAACTTAATTGTAGACCCTTATTTTTATACGTTGGCGAAGTTAAGTTTTTTTTAACATCGGTTTATTATAAGATGGATTTATTTAAAAGTACCTACCAGAAGGATGATAGCAAAATAACTTGTTGCATTCATTGCATTAAACATAAAAGAGAGTCGTGTCGACAAAAGTAAGAATTTTTAGAAGAGTAATTTGATGATACGAATACCTGTACATTTTTATTAGGATTGTAGTAAGTGCTTTTAACTGTTGCAACAACCTCTTTAAATACTTTTGTGTAATCTATAAAATAACCTACATTTTTTCTCCCTTTTAGTAGTTTTAATTTAAGAGGTTATTTTGCCCCATATGTTACTTATATGCATAATAAAAACTTCACTTCTTAGTTAGCACTACTTGTTCACTTCTTAGTTAGTTAAAAAAATAATCATACATTTATTTAATAGAATTCAGTCTTCGGAAAATTGCATTCCCAAAATGTAACGTAGAAATAAGTATTTTATTATGTGGTCAAGCCGTTTTTTATAAATAAAGCATCGAGGCTGGAAAAACAATTTATTTTCATTCAGCATTTATGATGCCTCTAACGACCTAAAACATGCGCATTTACCAAATACCACCATAAAACAGTAAAAATTTCTAAATAAAATTGTTTTAGCAAACTTTATAAAAATCATAAACCTTAAACGTTTGTTTCTGTATTTTTATAAGAACTTTTAAATAAGTTTTAAAACAATAGAATCACAATTGTTAAAAACATTTAAGTAACGATTTCAATAGCCAGTATTTCGTTAAAAAAAATATTCTATTTTGCCTTGTTATTTCAGAATTAATATTTTAAAATCAATAAACAATCCGATAAATTCAGTCACTTCACATTTGTTTGTCATTATATATCGTTATTTTAAAAAATTGGTCGCACTTTGAACTTTGTTAAACAATATTTGAATAGTGTGATTTTGTAGTAATTTGAAACAAGCACGGTATTTCTGCTACACTAAATCGCAAATATAAATATATTTAAAGATTGATCTTGATTTGCAAAAATAATGTACATTTCCAAGTAGAATAAATGTATAGATGAAACAAAACAAACTTTTTATCCAATTTTCTAAAAAATGTATGTCATGTATTTTATAACAATTTACTGTTTTTATCTTGCAGAATAAATATTAGAATTGTTAAAATAAATATTTTTTATTCAAAACCAAAACACAATTTAGCTTAAAGCGAACTTTTTCTAAATAATTTGTTATTCCAATCTTACGTTGTTCATAGAACTTATACACTTTTAAGTCGCAACAAATGTAATTTATTTTTTAAAAAATTAATGACGGTACGTTGCAATACCTTCTTTAAATGGAACGTCAACAAATAATCCATTACATCCGACTATGGCGATGTTAATTATCAAATCAATTACATTACAACGAAATATTGGCACTTCTATTATACAACACTAAACAATAATAGCAATTCTATCAAAGCAAATACTCCATAATTAAATATCCAATGTGGTCATTTAATTTACTCAGCAAACAATCTCGCCATTTACCTACATAGCTTTATGAACTTTGGCTACAAAAAATCCCACCTGTTCAATTTGAAATAAATAAAGCCCTTGTTGTGCTTAACGACAAACCTGGATTGCAAACTCGACTGACTTGCCTTTGCTTTAATCATCACTATAATAAACAAATTATTACGAATGACCCATAGTTTATTAGCCTGCTCCTCTAATTAGGAAGCTGAAGGGCACTGACAATGCGCATAGTTAGTTTTGTAAAATTGTAACTGTCATTTGAAGGGTCCCAGTATATAAAAACTCGAATGGGGTACCTTACTCGGGTGTATCTTAAAATAATTTTAGAATAATTAAAATAAATGCCCATTAAATGCAAGTTTGACTTTAAATCATTCAAAGTTATAACTAAAATAGAATTTTTGCGCATTTCACAAGTTGCAAAAAAAATCTTAATTTTGTTCACGTATATATTTTTTTAAAGTTCGTGGTTCACTGTGTTGAATAGACTTACATACAACAGCACAGAAAATTTCGACCCTCCAAAAAAATAGAAAAATAGAAAAGTGAACACTTAGGAGGAAAATTAGTGTTTAAGAATGATGCCATTTGAAGCATGCCTTAAAAACTCTAGCCTGTACTAGCCTGGACTCTATCCTGTATTCAAATACATATTATATCAGTTTCTTATTAATGGCACAATTTAATGATTAAACGTTAAAATGAAAATTCGCTATTTTGAATCATCATTTTTTCGCTGTAACTTTAATTCATTTTGACTTGTGGTTTTCATTTTACAGCCATACTAGGTCGTAAATTTAGTTATCCCCGACATTTAGTTGTTAATAGGAGCATAATCTCATTGTTTTATCAGATACATCTTTGTCAAAAAGACGCCATTCAACTGGATCCTTACTCCTGAACTTAAATGAATTTTGCTCCACAACATTAGCTTAGTATTGCTTATAGGAATGGACCACATTAATGATGGAAACCAGTTCAGGATGCTTTTATTGCTTTTCCAATCTTCCTACGTGTGTGTGTTGGGAATAAGGATTCAATTTACCTCTTACTTACATCATGTTTATTGTGTCCTCCGGCTAAGGGAGTTTTTTCACAATACCTTTTTTTAACAGAATCTTACAGCGCGTTTAACGTACCCGGCAATTAAAGGTCAAGATATTACGAAACGAGAAGAGTAACAGGAGTCCAAGTCCTTTCGAACGTTAAGCAAATTAACTGTTCTGCAGAAACCGATTCATTTCCACAATCAATGCTCACTTACGATGATCGAAACTGAAAAGTTAACAATTAAAAACAATGAGCTTTTAATCGATGTAGATAAAAACCGTGTACAATAACACAGGGTAATTGATGTATTCATGAGATGGTGTCGATGTAATTATGGATTCAATGTTTCATTAGAATGGAACGATCTATCTTGGGTGCTGATATTTAAAACTACCACAAATACTACCCGGCACTTAAGGTTAATATCAGGGTTTTTGTTTATGCGTATTTTTTTCTACCTTAAGCATTATCTGGATGTTTCAAAGATAAGATTCACAGTAGAGCCAGAGTTTGGATTGATGATAAGGCAAAAATAATTTTCTTAAACTACTTAATCAATTTCATTAATACTTGTCATTATGTCGAATTGTTTAGTATTTGTGAGCAATTACTTTCATTGTAAAATATTTAGACACCTACTTTTTTCCGTGTTGTAATGACAATTGTAAATAAATAATTATTGTGTATCTATAAAAGTTGAAAAACAAAGTTTAAATCGTATTTTTAACAAAGTAATTTTTTTATGTTTTAATATATACTTACAATAAATGTCAACATTTTTAAATAGCTCAGACTTTATAAAGTACTGCAACACAAGTGTACAACTTAAGTATTGAAAGCAATTAAGTTAAAGGGCTAATTTGACTGGAATAATTAGAAAATAAATGACAAACTTTATCCATGAATTTTAAGAATCAAAAAAACAATATGCATTCTATTTTGCAAAAATTAAATAAAAAAAGGCTTTGCAACTCTATTTATCCTTTAAGTACAAAGTCTGGGAGAAAAGCTCAAATAAAAGTATTCATGAAAATATTAAAGTTTTTGTTTAAATATACACATGATTCAGAGAAAAGACCAATAATAACAATCGGTATACATGGTAACAACACTTTAGTTATTGCTACCTATAACTACTCCAAAACTATTATCTTAATGCTAACGCATTCGATAACAAACCCATTTAAAATCTTCACGTCATGTATGAACAAATAACATTATAATAACCATACATAAAAATTATGTAAAACATACCCGCATAGACACATAAGACTACATCAAGAAGGGAACAAAGCCAAATTTCCGAAGCCAAACAATAATAATTATTCATTTTTATATGTAAAAAAATAAGCCAAACCTATCATCATGCAATAAAAATTTGGCGAACCCAACGTGACATGGTTTTAGTAACTGTGAATCTATCAAAAAAATCTAAGAACAAGAAATCAGTGTATCGATTGGGAAAGAAGCTAGTTACTGACTATTAGCACTCACTTATAAGATGCCCAAGATATGTAATCCTCTTATTTCTCTCAATAGATGGCTGAACGAAATTTTTTATTGAGTAATTTCATTGATGGATGAGATAGGAAAAAGGTATTTATTTAAGGAACTTTGTAGTACAGTGTGATTGTAATTATAGTTTACGGGTTTAAGAGGGTTGTACATGAGAACCACAGGTCATAATGATGCAAAATGTGACAGTAAAATGCGTCTGGCAAAACAATTACGTATAATATTTTAGTGTTGTAAAAATTGTAATGATAGTTCAATCAGCACACAGAAAAATATTTACTTTGCAATTGGTAAGAAAAAAAAATATTTTTTTTCAAATTGAGCTATCAGTCCAATATGGCAATATGAAAATCAGGAAAAATCCATTGAAAAAATTAATCTTAGTCACAATACTCCGGTTGTATTAATTTTTTTACAAACGGTTTTCAATTAGATAAATAAAGCTGATTTACATTTTATAATCCCACTTTTTAAAATTAGTTCGAAGATTTTTTTGTAAAATTATTTATTGAAAATTTAAAAAAATATTCGAAATATTCATACAAATTTGAAAAAGCTCTGTAAGTCAACTACAATTATAATATAAAAAACCATTTGTAAAATTATTTAATGCAGTCGGAGAAATGTGGATTAGAAATTTATTTCCATTGGATAAACACAGCAGCACTTTGGTTTGGAGACAAGCTTCCATATTCCCCCTTAAGTATAAATATCAATAATATAGTCACATTTTTAAAATTGCCCTTAATCTAAGTCATTGTTATAGCTCCCATTTAATATGTTGCTTAATGGGATTAAAATCAAATGATTAAAATCAAATGATTAAAACATATGGTTAAATATATGGTCAAAGCAGCACTTATTTAAGCGATGTATACTTTCTGAACTACACACACTCAGTTATCTAGGAACAACTAAGGAGTAAAAAAATTCACGTGGGCAAAGTATATTTAGTCATCCTTCTACCATATAGAAAGGTCATTTTTAAATCTCACGATATAATTTCTCAATAATATGGTGTTATTTGTTTCATTTGTTGATTATTTCATGTTTCAAAAAATGATGATAGAACAGCAATTGGCACTGTTTCATTTGAGAAAAAACAATAATAATATATAATCCGCCTACCATACAACACCATTAACAAACTCCGAGGCATTATTTCTCGAAAGTAAGTATTATTGGGTGTTCCTCATGTCCCAATAATAATTTTTTCGTTGATCATTTCTTGTTTCGATGATGACAAGACGGCAATGGACAGTGACGAATTCAAGTGCTCGTTATCATTTCTTGCGATCCTTCCGCCCAAGAAAAATTACGAGGGCATTACTTCTGGAAGCCATTGAGATCAATGTCTTCATTGCGAAACGAACAACCTCTACAGCGGTATCAGAGTTTTCAAAATGGCAGTAGATCTGCTGCTAGCTTTATGATACAGAGTAAGTTCTTACGAAACAGAATCCAAAGGAGCAATTCAGTAAATTGGAATGATATTCAAACTAAAAACCCCGAAATAATTCAGAATAAATATACAGTAAAACTCCAATTATCTTATTACTCCAATTGTCCTAATTTAAGAAGACAATTCCACTAGGCTGATATGTTTTTATTAGTCTTTGTTAGATGTCAAACCTAGTAATTTTTTGAGACTTGCAGCCCGACAATACACAGTTGATTTCAAATATGCCCTTTTTTCCAAAATACTCCAATTATAGATATTTCTGAATATCTTAATGTTGTTATGTCTAAAAAAATTTGGATAATTGAAGTTCTAATGTACTTCAAAACAAGGGAAAACATTAAGCTAAAAAAATTTTAGCGCAAAATTCCATGATTCATATTTAACTTCTTCAATTAACGTTTAAGCAAATCCTTTTTTCTTAACGTTAAGCAAGTCCAACACAACTCATTTCAGTGACATTTTCATGCATGCATATATCTTGATCATCTCTTGACTTAGCAAATGATGACAATACGGAAATATACATTAGACAGTGACGAACAAAAGTGCTTTTCGTCACCTTTCAACTAGAAACTAACAAGGCACATACAAGCAACAGCTTCTGGAAGCAATCGGTATCCGTGTCTTCGTTGCGAAACAAATTTCGACTTTAGCCCCGAGTCTTCGAATGACACTGGATCTTCCCAATTTATGATGTGGGGCTTATTATTACGACTCGAATCGCAGTGGCCATCAGGTCAGTAACCAGCCGAAGCGGTGCTCCAGAGCTATCGATCAATATGTCAAATAACTACAACGTGACGTTGCCACATCTACTTGTCTAATAATGATTTATAAAGGTTTCTCCATTAACCTTTCTTTTCCTTCGCGCTCACGATACATGGCTCAATTCTCTTTCTCACGTATTTAACTGTGACCAAATGTGATAGGTAACATGACTTAGTTTCCAGCAAGGGTGGGCGCCTCAATTTATATTAATTGGAAAGTTAGTTTCATTCTTTTTTTTTAATCTCTACAATAGCGTCTTTTCTTGTGTTTAAAGAATTATGTTCATAAATCAGTTGTCTAGTTCTAAATAGAATGTGATGGTAAAAGTGCTAGTAAATACTCAATATTTTGCGATCTTAAAAAATGAAACACTTGTGCTATAATTTGTAATATTATATTTATAATAGAATTTTACAAAAATTGTTTAACATAATTATTTTTTTCGTAATTTTTTTTATTAGTTTAATATAAAATCTATATTAAAATAAAAAAAAGACTGTGGCAAAACTATTTTCGTAATTAAGACGAATGTAGTAATAACAAAAAATTCATAGCATTATTAAAATTATCCTTTTAATATCCCTGCTAGTGTTATTTCTTGCTAGTTATTTTCTTTTGTTTTTTTTTCGCATTTTTAAGATATTAATTCAATTAAAATGTTTAATAAAAATAGTATTTTAAATAGCATAAAAAAAATTATATGCATAATAAAATATGTCAAAAATATCAAGGATTCTGTATCACACTTGAGTGAAACAATTTAAAATCTATCGATTTGTATAAATCTTAAACATATTGGTTTAATACTTGGGTAACAGCCAACAATTACCTAAGCAAAATCGTAAAATCCAGATTTGCTAAAGGGCAGCTAAATTGGAAAAGGGATGGTGGCAAAGTGGAAATACCTGTGTTTGTAGTTATACTAACTTTTTAAAAACTTCTGCACTCACGGAAACACATCAGGTCGAAGCCACAAGCTGGTATAAAGAAGTAGTAAGTTGGAAATAGGATAAAATCTGCAACATCTTGCTGATATTATTAAGCGCTTTTGAAAAAAAGGTGTGTAAAAGATGCCCCATACTACACTACATTTATTCTTTAAGAGCATAAGTCTATTATAAGACGAATATAAAGCTTACAATTCAATATTCGAACAACATTTTATGTGTTGATTCCTTGATTTAGTGTCCTTTTATTTATTTACTTTTTTGACATTTTTCTCAATTTTAGAAAAAATGAAAAGCGTAGTAAATTTCACTATTTTATTTATTAAACACCTAGTTTTTCAACTTGTAACATATAGTCTCCAATTTTTAACGTTAGAAGGGTGGTTTTAGAACCTCATCTAAGATTCTACCAAGCAGAAAGCTATGAACCATGTTTTCGACACTTCTTGATTCTATTTTAAAAGATTGCAATATTCACTGCTTAACACATCACTTAAATTTATACATTACGAACCAACAGTATTTCACGAACTATAAAAAAAGAAGAAAAATGCATGAAGTGTTTTTCAAAAACGTATTTCTTTCTTGATTACCTACTTGCGAAATTTTCTAAAGATGACGTTTTTATAAACTTAGCTAATAACGCAAAGCGTGGGCTTCAATCTTACAAAGCAATCTGTCAATTTTTTTCTTTTTATAAGTTCTTTTGCTTTATTCTAAGACACAAATTAGAGGTTATAGAGCATTTAATGTTGTGTTCATTAAAAAATGTTGTTTACTGGAAAATTTGCCAGGCATTAAAAACTACACAATTCGAAAAAATGAGAGTTTATCTTATAAAGTAAAGCTTTCTGACTTCATCATCTTAATTTTCTTAAAATTTAGTTCCGTTTCATAAATGAGTTTTCGGTATTCTAAAAGATAAATATTCATGATATGCGATTTAAAGTTTTATAAGTAAAAGTGATGCATGTACTTCAAACGTATTATGAGTTTTTTTTCCTTAAGGTATCTGTACACGTTCGGAACACTTTTTTTAAAATATGAAGTAGAAAACAACTTTGGTATTATTTTTGTGTTTATCTGAAAGAAATAACTATATATAGCAAGTAAAATTTGGCATACATACCAAATTTTTAAAATATGGTCATTTTATGCTTGTTTTTTGCAGTTTTTTGTCAAAAACTTTAATTAGGCTAGAAAAAAAACTGTTCGACCTATTAAGAAAATAAAACCCCCAAGTTAAACTGTAAACTTATGTCTAGGGAATATACCTAAAACCAAAAGATTTTATTTAAAAATAAATTTTTTATTAGTAATCGAAAAAAGACTGAAGACTGAAAAGTCTGTTTTTCAACATTTTTTACGACGTGTTAAAATAATTAATAGGTCAAAACAAAAGAAAAAAACATATTTCTTCTAAGTTTCTTAGGTTTATTCCCTAGACAACAATTTTTTAAATTAGTAGAAAAATAAATTTTTTAAATTACTCAATAACTTTTTGAGTTATATTTTTCCAACTGAAGCTATTTAATGAAAAACTAAAATGCGAGAAAAACGCATTTAAAGTTTCAACATCTGGTTGATTCTAGTGCTACTGACCTTTACTAAATTAATCACTACGGTCGTTTTAATTGCGGCACAGTTAAAATGATGACAGTTTTAGAAACAAAAAACATGGGTAATAATATAAACAAGTAAAACAAATATAAATTTTTTTCAAAAATGCCATTTTCAACGTGTGCGGCCACCTTAAGTTATGTCTGTTGAGATTCATTTGGAAAAAAATGAATTTGCATTTTTTTACCATTACATCTAAGGATTTCAATATAGCACAATTACAATGCAATTAAGGATCGACAAACTTCAAATTCTCTCAATATGATTAGAAACTTAATTTGATATTTATAAATTTTAAAATTAAATATTTATTTCTAATATGGTACTGTAGAGTTAACGTTTTGATGATAATGCAAGCTTTAAAAAAATATAAACATTCTTTCAAGTTAACCACTTAACTTACAAAATGAAGTAAATACCATATGGGCCACATGGGTAGAAAATTCTTCATATATCATTTTCATACACTGCATATGAATTAGCCAGCTGTATAATAAAGCATTCATTCGCAAAAAAATAACTCTGTATTCTCAACTAACTATGGCTATAAATAATTTCATAGCGTCTGCAATTTTTTGGGAATAGTTGAAAACAAAGATTTCTCATAACTTACTGTCTTGTCTTTAAGCAATTCAAGAAAGCCCGAAGGAAGTATCCGTAAATAAGTGAAGTTAGTATTCGACATTATTCTTGTAATAACAACTCCATATACAAATGACAAATGAAGAAAATTTTGTTTTACCAAGTGATCTACAATGATAGCTATTACGGAAAACTTTCTGTGTTGAATGCAAATCATCCAAGGGTTATTTCAACCATGACTTTGGTTTCAACAATTGTTAGTAAAGCTAAAAAAGAAGTTGTTATAATAGTAATGATGTAACAATGATACATATTCATAGGGTTTTTTTATGAATTTTGTATGTTTGTAAGTATTTTGTTTGTACATTTTAACTATGCATAATAATATCGTATTGTGATTTAATACGATAAACACAATTAAAGGGTCCAGTTGCAAAACTGCAAAAACGGTCCAACATGTTCATTTAAGCTCGTTAAATGTCGCCGATGAAAGGGACGGACCCTATAACTTAGTTATTAGGAATTATTGGAGAATGTGGGTTTTTGCTACTAAACCCTTTAGTTATGCGAATATTTGAAAGGTATTTGCATTGAATTTCCAACAATTTAACATATTGTTAAAGCGTGTAAAATTTATGAACATATCTTTACTTAAAATTTAGTTGTTCGTACACTTTTCATTAAATATTATTTTTATAATTGCTATAAAGAAATTCAGTACATCAGCTTGAATGGCACAATAGATGTATGAAATATTTAAAGTAACCGTTTTATGATTTCGTAAAAAAAATTAATTATTACAAAATCAAGTTTCAAGCTTTTTTAAACCAGGTAAATACCTTTAAAATTATATTCAAAGAGCTAAAATGTATGCAAAACTAACTTTCTCGAAATATTTCTCTATTTTTCTTTATGGTACTCTATATATGTAGCTGGAAATTGAAAATAATAAGATGTAGTTAACTATAGTGTTATTGTTCTTTTAATCTCTCTTTTTAAATAACATCTCGCTAAGTGGAATATAGTTTGATTCTTCTTATTAACTTAAAGAAGTCATTGGAAAATCTTTTAGCTAATTACTAGGATGTCATCTTGCTCATTTTGACATCAGCCACTTCACATTAAAAGCCATTTTTCTACCATGCAAACCAATTGTTAGTTTCTGAATGCTTAAGTGCTTAGGTATACAGACGCAGGTTATAGTATTTTTATTAACTTTTCATGAACCCAAGAGGTCAGTCATTCGCCATTTTCTAGTCGTTTAAATAAGTGAATGCAAAACTATTGTAATTTTCTGGTTCCTGGTCATCAAAAGCAGGTGCCTCATACTAGGTATGGAGGAATTTGGTTCCTTAGTAGAAAAAGTGCATATAGTCACTGGTTTAACATAAAACATACATAGGCCCTTTGTAACTTAAGTACAGAGATAATCCATGCAAATGATAGTAATATGTCAAAATGGATTACATAAATAGAATTGAAAAAAAATATTTTCCTTAAAACTAGGAGGGGTATTTGGAATTTGATTGATGTTCAGTGTTTCAAGTAATAAATTACTTTCGGTAATCCCTTTGGATGTTGCGAATAATGTACTGTACAACATTGAAAAACAGCAATCATGTTCTTTAAATTGTTGCATTGCATTTTACAAGGAAAGCCACGCCTTTTATCTATAGGAATGTTAAAATATTTAAATACGTAACAGTTATCAAAATATCTAGCATTGATATGTTGTATGATGCCTTTGTAAAAAGAAGCATTAAGATATCGAAGCAGAAAGGGTCAATGTCCTATACTTTATTACTTAGGACGATTGCTCTTTTTCAACTGGATAGAATTTTAAGAACCGCAATATAACATCACATCCCTTTATTGATAATCTTATTAAATGTGAATATTTCGCTCTTTAAAATTATGGAAAATTTATATCAATAAAAGTTATCATTTTGAATGAAATACGCGGGTAAAAATATTATTGCTTCAGAAAAAGCTGTTGCACAAAAGTAACGTAATCGTACTCAAGGATGAGACACAGTGGCCTAAACGTATCGCTAGCGCGACCATACGGATTAGGCTGGGTTACTCAGCATTTAATCCCTTTAATGGTTTGATAAAATAAGGACCAAACAAGCTTGGGTTGCCGGTCCCAACTCAATATTACTCAGGGATCCATGGGGAAATAAACTTGACATCTATTTTCAAATCATGATTTTGATGAGTAAGGGCTGAAGAAGTTGACAGTCTTCTAATTTAAAATTTTAAACCGGTCACTAAGAGTTAATTTAGCAATTATGAAATATAAGCAAGAAATAATTTACCTGGATGAGCTGGAAAAGTGGAAGTGAGAGGCTTGACGAGGGTGCCCTGTTTCACGAATGGCATGATGGGTGGCTTTAGGTGCAGGAACGACGGAGTGTAGATGGACTGATTGACAGACGAGAACCCGTCGTCTGTGTAGGCCCCTCCACGACCCATCGACGCCAGCTGGCGACCCTTGGGCAGGAACATCACCAGAAACACGATGCTGGCTGTCACCACAACCCCGAAAGCCAAGCAAGGGTCGTGGTGCTCAGGCGACGATACACTGGAGGTCACGATCCAAGCTATCCAGAGAGGAATGGTCAGTCCCATGGCCAGACCGATGCATAGGGACTCCC
Source organism: Oedothorax gibbosus (assembly GCA_019343175.1). Lineage (NCBI taxonomy): Eukaryota > Metazoa > Arthropoda > Arachnida > Araneae > Linyphiidae > Oedothorax > Oedothorax gibbosus. The sequence continues at coordinate 24,080,573 of CM033280.1, forward strand.
TGTGGTTCTCACGGACTGTCCTGGCTCGGATGGCCAGTATGGTTATTCCGGCCATCAGCAACATGTTATAGGACAGGGAAGCAATGGTATCCGAAGTGCCGGTGGCACAGTGGGCGGTGCATGACGCCTCGTCTATAATGACGAGGTTGTCTGGACGGTAGATCAACCACTGGACGGCGATGACCAACTGGACGGTGACGGCGAAGAACAGGAGCAAGCCCTGGTAGGCCGAGCTCAGATACACCCCGACGTGAAGGCTCAACAGAAACACGCACTTTACCAGGAGAGTTGCGAACACCAGGGCATAGGCGATGCCTACCCCTGCTCTTATGAGGCCACACGTGAACCAGGTAGGGGTTGGGACGAAGGCGAACCCCAACAGGGAACTAAGCAGAAGTCCAAGAAGTAGTACCTGTCCCAAAAAAAGATGGCGGCGACCTCCGCAAGATTTATACAGAACATAGACTTCGAATATCAATATGGCCGTCACGTTCACGGTGCAGAGTACGACTAATGGTATCACCCAGGATTCCTTCCTCCTATGGAAAGATTCGCTGAAGGCGGAACAGTTGATGAAGGAAGTAGTGACATCTTGAATGGTGACAGTGATATTGGGTGATTGGGAAGTCCATGTTGGGGATGAGAGGTCATCGGGGGTGTGAGTCCTGTTGGTCATTCTGGTGTGATCACAAGCGCGGTGTTGCTTACGGCAACACTGCTATTGTGATGCTATGAAGGCTGAGATGGGATGAGTTGACACACAAATTATAATGTCCTCTTTTTTCCTGCAAACGGAAATATATTTTAATTAGCTTGGATAAATTCAAAAGGTGGTAAAATGTAGGTATAACAGATGTCGAAAAAATCGTTTCTTTGGTCTTAAATTCCAATAACCATTGAAATGCTTTTGAAAATCTAACTTTAAAGAAAAATTATTTGAAAAATGAAGTATTGTTGATTTGGCTATATTTACTTTCAAATCTTTTAAATAATACTTATAAGTAAAAGAGTACTAATTATGTTTTTAATTTATAACTTTGCTTAAAAAATGCTTGTTTTCTACATCCTTAATATCTGAGCAAACGCCTCACAATAACGGAGAAAAAACATTTTACTTATAACTGTAAAAAATGAACTATGTTTTTTGCATTTACTGAAATTAAAATTAACTTACTTAGTAGTTACATGCATGTTTTAAATCGTTCATAATTAATCTCAAAATTAAATCTCAAAAATTCGTTATTTTTTTACAAAATATACTGTTAATTAGTTTGGTGTGAGTCCAATCATTCAAAATATTAATAAATAGTTTTATATCAATGCAATCAATTTAGAAAATACAAAAAACGCAAACCACCTAACCGAAATTTTCCAAAAGATTGTCCATTTAAATGAGAAAACAAATTAAACCATGGTACCGCATCATCCAAGCAACAAATTTCCCAAATAAAGCAAATTCACCAAAGTATCAAGGTAAAGGCTGGGGTTCATTGAATGGAAAAGTTGATTGATCCTGGCAGACCATTTGTCCTGTTTCTGAAAACATCAAATTTGAATTCCAAACCCATCCAGCGTGTTAGAAAAAAATGGAATACCAAATGCTGCAGAAGTGTATTCCAAATCTAATAATTGCGAAAAATAGATCCCCCTGAGCCGTGCCGTAATGTAATAACAATCCGACAGAGAATTACCATTTACTCAAACTAATTACAAGTTGGTGATGTTTTTTTTTATTATCTGGAGTTTTTTTAACTGGTCGTTCGCGTGTCGATGGGGTCAAGTGCTTGGAAGAAGTCCATGCTTAATGTTGCTTGTCAGACCTCTGCCACAAAAATGGGCTCCTTTGTAATTGATGATGTGACAGATCATGCGTAAAGTGACACAAAAAAATGTGTTATTTCTAGCGGGTGTTTGTTGTTAATGAGTCGGAGAAGTAAGAATGCAATACGTAACAAATTTTTTTAGGTTTTAACTGAAATGACGACACACTAGAGATAAATAATAATAATAATACTAATCTTTATTATTACAAAAACAAAAAATGACGAACAAACAATAAAAATATATGGCACGCCAAGGGGAAAAAATTCCCGTACCGGCGAACAAAAACATATATTGTTAAAATTGAAAAAAAAAACACAGAAACAAATAAGATCGAACTTAATGTGATGTGGCAAACAGATGGCATACAGATATGATTAATGTGCTTCAAATTAGAGTGAAAAATAATGATCCAAGTCGTCGATATTTATAAAAAACTCAAAAAGTTGTTTTTTAAAGACATAAAATTTATTTGTATTTGTTAGGTGAATAGGCAGTATATTATATAATTTAGGGGCAAGATAGAAAAAATGTTTAGAAAATATAGTTTTGGAGAATGTTGGAATTCTAAAAACTTCATTTGATCTTGTTTTATAAAAGTTTCCATTAAGTTCACAAAGTGATTTATTACTATAAAGATGCAGGCAAATACGAAAAAAAGCATTTTAGCGTACAGGGAGTAAATTAAGCTCTCGAAAAATCGGACCGTTAAGTGATTGGTAATTTAAGAGTTTAAAACATTTATTTTGTATCGAAATAATTGGTTGTAAATTGAATCTGTATTCACCACCCCAAATAATAATACTAAAATTTATCAAAGAATAAAACCATGCATAATATAGGGTTTTTAAAACATTTATATGTGCTTTGCGTTTGATGTGGTACAGTTTAACTAATATAAAACGTAGTTTATTCCCTAAGTCATTGATATGAGTTTTCCATTTCAAATTGGAATCAATATGTAAAACCAAATATTTAATAATGTCAACAGATTGAAGTTTATGACACTGACAGTTAGGATTAATTCTTTTGCAAGATAATGTGTGATATTTTAAATTTAGATCAACATGTGATTGCCTTAAACTAAAATTAATATATTTAGTTTTATTAAGATTAAGACTTAAAACGTTAGCATTAAACCAAGTTTCGACAACAATTAAGTCAGAATCGATTTGGATAATTAGATCATTTAAATTTGAAGAGGCATAAAGTAATGCTGTATCATCTGCATACGTTAAAATTTTACCAATTAGTTTGAGTTTACACAGATCATTTATAAAAATAAAAAATAATAAAGGACCCAAGATAGAACCTTGTGGCACTCCCCTATTTGACAATCTGTAATCACTTAGAGTATTACCTACTTTTACGCATTGATATCTATCATTTAAATAGGATGTTAACCATTTCAAAAAATCTCATCTAAAACCAGCATTTTCCAATTTATAAATTAAAATTGAATGATTCACGTTATCAAAAGTTTTACTTATATCTAGAAAAATTGAAACTGTAATTTTACTGTTATCAATAATGTTGTTAATAAATCGAGAAAATTCTAAACGCACCATTTCAGTAGGCCGTCCCGAAAAAAAAACCATATTAATTGCTAGCAAAAAAATTAGTGTTATTCAAAAAAAATCAAACATCTTTTTAGCAACAATTTTTTCAATTAATTTTGAAAAAGAAGGTAAAATTGAGATGGGACGATAATTAGACAGAATATTTTTACCACCTGATTTATAAATAGGAGTAACAGTTGGTCGCTTTAACGACTTTGGAAATTCACAGGTATAAAAAGAGAAATTAATAAACTTTGTTATAAACTCAACATTATTTAAAGCAATAAGTTTCAAATACCTCATACTAATGCCATCAAAACAATCCAACTTGGAAAAAAGATTTAGATTACCTAACACATCAAAATCATTAACATCAAGAAGAAAGAATTTGTACATGGGGTAATATATTGTCGGTAAGTTTGAGTATTAATATACGGGTTGTTTTGATTGACATTATTAAAAACAAGGTTAAACTGAGAAGCTAATTCAGAATTGTTAGTGACATTAGGAAAAACAACAGTTTTACTACTTTGATGAATAATATTATTGACGAAATTCCATTTTTGTTGAGACGATTGGCAAGAATCAAATTTATTATGATAGAATTGAGTTTTGGTTAATTTAATAATACGTTTTAATTCAGATACATTAGTTAAATATGCAGTTTTAAAAACGAGATCAAACGGATATTTTTTTAATTTTTTAAATAACTTCTCTTTTTCTTCTTATTAGGGACAAAATTTCAGGGGTCATCCAGGAATTCATTGATCTCATCTTATGAGTTTTTAGGTATTTAAATTATTTTTGATATTTTATAAATCTAAATTTAAATTCTGTTATTGTTGATCAAGAGTTAAACCTTCGTTATATTTAATACGGTAGGATGTTGCTAAATATTCGTGAAATTTTGAGTGATTTATAGTGAGGTACGATGCAGGTTCCTTATTTAAGTTTTGAATTTCACAAGTTTCTATTTGACATAAGGTATGATAGTGATCACTAATATCAGTTATAAATATACCGGATTTAACAACAAGTTTATTCGTTTTGACAAATATATGATCAATACAAGTAGAAGATGATGCACTGATTCTAGTTGGTTTATTGACATAATTTTCAAACCCAAATTGTGATAATATGTTTATGAGCAATAATATGGTTATCATTTTCAAAAATTGTTTATTGGTGACGGTTTTTGTAATTTTGAGCCATGGTTAAGTGACGAAGTTGATGGCTGATACTCAAAGCCACCGTATAGAGACATCGTACATGGCGTAGGAATTTGGACCATGTCAGATTTAACGTACGTCCCATAAAAAAGGGTTATATTTTGGCGAGTATTCCTTCCTATCACGATCTTTTTATAGTTAAAGACAACAACAGAACCCTAGAAGCGCGGTAATCTTTGTAGCATGACGCCTTCCCCTAACGTCGCTGTATCCAGCATCACATTTTGGAGCTTATAGAAAAAATGTAGATCCAAACTACAATATTTTTTGCTAGAAGGAGAAAAGGACTGTTTTTTATTATTTACGCTCAAAATTTTATTAAATTCTGATCATTCAAATGTGTATCAAATATTTAGTTTTCTTTATTATATTATAAAACTTTAAACCCTTCAAAATATACGTAGTTCAAACATTGTTTTACAAACCTCTTCCTAACCCAAATTTCTAGACTGAACTTCAGCCATACTATCTTTCCATCTCAGAAGTTCATAAACCTACTAATAGTTATTATATAGAACATAAGGGGCATATCATGCATTTCCGATCGTACTGCAGGTGCGTGTGTAGACATGAAACGCAAAACCAAAATAAGCAAATCGACATGAGGGAAAAACCATTACCAGAGATTAGAAGCGAAAGTGGAATCAGATAAAGAAAAACAAAGTCAGCACGATTCTGTATTATTCTTTCAAATATTTTTGAAAAGTCCCATCATCCCCGCTGGGACCCCCTTCTAATTTTACCTTGTAGTCTCTGCAGTAATGTAAACATTATATGACTTTTTTCATAGAAAAAACACGCGTTTCCTGGGGCCAATAATCAAAAAGGCTAAATGCAGAAAGGGTTCAAGTCCATTTAAGGAATTTCCCACTACGATTCCTCCTTTTAATATTCTAAGGAAAGAAGCGGCATGGACGGAAATCTTTCTGCAGATTCGACCTTTTTTTGTATTTAGCGATTTAAACAAACATGCCACATTTCTGGTTCTTCAGTGTACAACCTCAGCCGGTCTCTGTGTTTTAAGGTCAGTGCAACTCTAAATGCCAAGTTCAACTGCTGGTTTCAATGTTCTCCAAATCTTCTTTTTATGCTATGAAGTTCGTTGTTATTCTTTACCAAGTTCTTTTTATAATAGCTCACTTGCTGTAGTTGTTATTCTTTACATGTCTTTGAACGCTGGGGGGAATAAATTAAAAACTTTATTTGAAAATCAGCAATCTGTTTAATGCGTTTAAAATGGCTTTCCAAACTCTATGATTTATATTATTTTCGACATTATTCACTTACTTCGAGTGAGTTTAATGTTTTGTTTAAAATGGAAATTAATTTCTATTATGCATTACATATATAAATACCTTGAAACAAAATGCTTTCAAATTACTTTCAATAGTAAAAGAAAGGCATTTTAAACAGAATGTTTCTTTCGTCAAGTGATTCAATTTTTTTTTGTTTTGCAATGATTAACAATATTATTAAGGGTGATATATACCAGGATCAATTACCATGAAAAAAATTTACTTTTAAAGCCAGTTTAGCTGCTATTGTTAAGGTGAAAGTTTTTCTTTTCAAAAGGGTTCCGTAAGTTGCACAACTTTTTCTTTGCTCTGGATAAATATAAATGTTTTTTATTTGTAAACAAAGTCTATAAGAACTACTTTTCAGCCTTTAAAAGTTAAGTTGCAGTGTTTTTATTTACAAAAACCTGAAAAATGGTTCAACTAAATAACCGAAGATATGTAAAACTTTTTACCACACAGCCACTGCAAGAATTAAATTCAAGCATAGAATTATAATTTGTTTTATGTTGTTGAAATAAGATATGATTTCACTATAATATACTAGTATATTGAATGTTTATGTACAACATTTACTAAACTTCTTTTAGCCGCCTGCCTTGAATTCTGCTCGCAGAAAAGGCATGCAGTTTTCAAATTTGTAATGATAGTAGATGCACACATCCTGATATTTTTTTTAACTGAAAAAAATATTCGCAGGTTAACTATTTTCAATAATTTACCCTTAACTTAAAACTACCAGTCCCAGGCCCAAGAATTTTTCAATTACAAATACTAAGGAAATGTGGTAATATGTAAGCAGAGAGGGTTCTCAGTTGCTCTTTTGAAATTGTTGCAGCAACACGGGTGTTCCTTTAGGTGTAATAAGGAAAGTGGGAACTTTGGAACGAAACTGTTTCACACTTTGTGAAAGTCGTAAAGTTGGACACCCAAGGTTTTCCCAAGTCTTTCACTTTTATTTCGTTAGAGCAGATTTGGCATAATCACAACTGGGAATATATTTTTTGAAAATCGGGATTGTAAGGGAAATCTGAATCTCACTTCTCGCAATTAAGTAACACTCCTACCTTGTTGAATAGATTACTAAATGGGCGCAACATCAATGCATTACGTGCAGTGCCATATGGAAATATAAAAAGTTATATTCTTTTTATTCACTTGTTTTTCTGACGAATAAAATAAAAATACTTAATGATTAAAGACATTTTCTAAATTGTATAGTTTTGTTTATTTTTTTAGTATTATATGTATTGTAAAGCACTCTGTAGTTGATGTATATTCAAACAAACAATCGAAATATATGTAGCACTAAATGTGTGACAAAATTGTTAAAATTGAGAATGATTAAAGAATTATTCTTTTTTTTTAAATGTGTTGGGATTTTCTAACATTTAATACAGATTTTCCTTAACATTAAAAAGTCGAGTATTGCGAAATATGACTGTCAACTACGATAAAACAATGTTTTTGAACGTGGACTTTGAACCATTATCGTTAACCATTATCGTTTGAACCATTAGAGTTAATCCATACAAATAAAAAAGTTATACGAATAATACAAATTTACAGTTTTGATTTCGTTCTTAAGCAACACATTCGAGTTCAATCAAATTGGTTTTCTGGTGGAGTCGTTGACAGAAAAAAAGGGTGCATATCGACCACGTTGTTTAAATTTATAATTACCACAATAATTTCATTTATAAAGATATTTTATAACAAATATATGAGTTAACATAATGATCATTTCATTTTGGTGTCGTTTTTTTTTAATTTTTTCATGTGATTTATCAATGTTGTTTCAAGATTATATTTCAACAAGAATCAAATGATGATACTTTTCAGTCACGTGATGCACTGATTTTTCTTACTTGCCCCCTCCCTACCCCACCCCTACAGAAAAAAACACTACTTTTAAAAGTTTCTAACAAAAAGGTTGAAAGCAAAAAAAAATTATCGCTCGGTACTTATATGATTGGCAATATATTTTTGATACGATATTTTGCAACATCAAAACCAACACCAGCATTGCACATCTTATTTACTAATATGTATTTATCATTGTATTTTAAGTGGTCATTCTCTGCCTGCACCTTCCTATACCCTGTTTATAACCTTCTATTTGCTGTCTTGGCCATCTGACTCTTAAAACTACGAAAGGCTAGGGTTCGAATTTCGGTATCGGAAGGTCTTTGTTTTTTGTTTAGGTGACTCTTTTCTTTGTGGAAAACTACTTTAAGTGCCTGGTAAAACAACATTGACAAAAGGGAACACACTCACGGACGATAACTGTTGAAAGTCCACGTTCAAAAACATTGTACTTGTTTGCATTCAACGTTAAAACCACATCGAAACAGGGTAATTGTTTTTATCGTAGTTGACAGTCATATTTCGCAATACTCGACTTTTTAATGTTAAGGAAAATCGGTATTAAATGTTAGAAAATCCCAATACTTTTTTTTTAAATGAATAATTTTTAATCATTCTCAATTTTAATAATTTTGTCACATTTAGTGCTACATATATTTCGATTGTTTGTTTGAATATACATCAACCAGAGTGTGCTTTACAATAAATATAATACTAAAAAAATAACCAAAACTTTGCAATTTAGAAAAACTCTTCCCTTTAAGCTAAAATGTCCATCATTTTCACAAATAATTTCAGATTTTATCAAATTTAAGTTATTTGACGAATCGTTTGATGTTTTGAACAGACAGAACATACGCATGTGTATTCAGAACGAAAATCGTCAGAAAAAAAAATAGTGTTGATTCACCAAATTATTAGGCAGAAAAATTGCCAGAAAATATTTCCGTTTATTGAGGGGCGCATTTTTAAGAGTGTAACAATATCTACTAAAAATTATACTTTATTGAAACTTGTCTGCAAACACTTTGTAATAAACAACAAAAAGTGTATATTTCTTGCATAAAGTCTTAATTTTTTTACGTAAAAATAAAAATATTGCCATGTATTTTAGCTCTATTCCAATGAAAAACATTATATTAGGTAGATACATCTTTTTCAACTGGACTTATATAACGACCAAACCGTTAAGTTGTTTCTGTAGAATTCAACAGGCGGATGGATTTAAAGCCCCTTGCCGCATTTTCGATAAACATGGGTGTTAACTCTGAAGATGTATTTGCGAAAGAAGTATTTATGTGCTCACACACCTTCGAGGAAATAGTAAGCATGATTCATTCACTTGTTTCTAGAAACTAAGGTATTAAAAGGTATAAACACCCGTTTAGATACTCTCAGTTTTTTCAAAACAAACAATAACTTTTAGAAAGTTGTAAGCTTCTTTAAAATGTAAAGTTTGGGGGAGTCTTTGAAAGTCGTTGACATAAATCATAAAAATTTTTAATTAAAATATCATTCAGTGAAAATATATTTACACTTTGGTTATCGTTTGACTTTTTACCAAACTTCCTGTGAATAGCTCCGCAAAGACATTTGTCGTATTACCATTGTCGTGTGATTGTCAAAAATCTACCTCTTAATTTTCCCTATTTATAAAATTCCCTCGTAAATAATGAATATTCCTCTGAAAAATACTAAATAAAAGACAATGGATGCGACAAGAAAGAACACAACGTTATTAATACAAAAAAAAACTTACAAGGTGAAATCCTAACTTTTAAATAAATAACGAATATTCTTATATTCTCGCACTAATTTTAGCCGTATAATTTAATTTCCCGAATATATTGTGAAGCCGAAATTAGCATTAATGAATACATACAAAGATATTGCCAAACTCAAAATGTCGAGTAACGGGTATAAATCAAGACATGCAATCACATTTACCAAATGGAGAAAAAAAATTAAAAAAGACATAATGCTGAAGCCGATTAAATCTAATTTATAATTAAATTTATTCCCTGTCAAATTCTATGGCATAGATAAGACAGTAAATGACACGATCGCTTGATACGACAAGAAACTGTCGTTATGCCAGTCTGAGAACGTGAGTAGATTGTAGTATTTGAATTTGCATGATTCAGAACATAAATCTTCATTAAAAAGTTAATGTTAATGTCTGATGTTCATGTCTCCTGAGCTAATTTAAACTAAGCTATTTATACTCATTTTGAGCATTTATGAACCGATTATTGTGCCGTTCGTGGCATTTTGACATTTTACAAATTCTTGAAAATTTTAAATCCGAAAACAATAGTAATGGAGAAAAAACAGATACAGACACCATAAGGTTAATAACTTGATAAATAATGGTACAGCTGGGGGAAAAAACGATCCACCCCTCGTTACTCGGCTGCTATTAATCAGCGAATTTTTCGGAAGGTGTCAATTTTCAGAAAATAGCGTAAATAATTGAGAATTGGCAACAAAAATTGTATAAAAGGTCGTCTACATATTAAAATGAATACAAACTTTGAAAATTCCAATAGCAACACCCAATTTTTTTATATAAAAATGTTTATCTGCTTCAAAATACCCTACATTCAAACGAAAATTGATTAATTTGCATTATTTGTTGAGAATAAGCATTCAAAGTTGAACGCCCATAATGTTAAAAAGGTTTCACAAACTTTTATTCATACCTCCACAAATAAAATGAATAAACAAAGATTTTTTTTATAATTACGTGAAAAAAATCAAATCTCATTGGTTCAAAAATAATTCACGTGCTAATTTTTTTACGTAAAGAAGATCGGCATCGATAAATCCCTGGAAATACAAAAGGCTAACTTATTTTTTAGTTTAAAGTCAAACATTTGAACATGGATACTGATAGGAATTTTGAGCTTCCAGAAGAGATAGAAATATAGAAACTTTTCATACGCCTTTTCGTAAATTTTTCTTGATTTTTCCGGAAGCATATTTGAAGTAACATCATTAGCTGCTATTTTTATCTCTTCTGGAAGCTCAAAATTCGTATCAGTATCCATGCTCAAATGTTTTACTTTAAACTAAAAATAAGCTTGCCTTTTGTAGTTCCTGAGATTTATCGGTGCCAATCTTCTGTACATAAAAAATTAGCACGTGAATTATTTTTGAACCAATGAGATTTGATTTTTTTTTTCACGTAAGTTTTTTTTTGAAATGTTAGCATCTTATAAAAAGAGAGAAAAAAAAGTACTTTTTTTCACTGCTTTTGGGTGAATCACTGTTTCTAAAAAGTATAACTTTTCGCACGCGTCTGATATTAAAATTATAGTGTAAAAATCGGATTTTTTTCACGCAGTTATAAAAAGTAACAATATGAATGAAACAAAAAATTTGCATAAAAAATGTAAAACATATCATGTTTGTCAATCTGATTGTAACTAATCGCATTTGAAAATCTGTTCGTTATAAATAACTGTATATATGACTTAATTTAAAATTAAAACGGTTCCTCTTCTAGCCTTTATTTTATTTCTGAATTTTAAAATCCAAAATTTAAAAAAAAACATCCACAAAAATGACAATATTAGTGACGATGGTTAAATTCTAGCATCCGTTGGCTTTTGTTAGCTTGTCGTTTTGAAAAAGACACAACCTAAATATTACCTTTTTCGTTTTGGAGATTTCCCCCAGAAACGAGTTTAAAATTAATGCTTTAATATCTCAGCAAATAATGCAAAATAAATAATTCTTTTTAAAACATAGGGTATTTTGAAGGGGCTGAACATTTTTATGTAAAAAAATTTGGTGTTGCCATTGGACTTTTCAAAGTTGGTACTCATTTTAATATGTAAACGACCCCTTATACAATTTTTGTTGCCAGTCCTCAATTCCTTAAGCTATTTCCTGAAAATTGACATATTCCACAATATTCCCTGATCAATAGCAGCCGAGTAACGAGGGCTGGATCGTTTTTTTTCCCCAGCTGTACCGTCGAAGGAGGCAACGTTGGTTCTGAAAAGGAAGTTTGGCCCAAGCATAAGTCTCATAAGTCTAGACAAAGTTTCTACTAATTGAAAAAGGCAAGCACATCTTTAAATAGTTATTAAATGAGTATTTATTGGCTTGAAAAGCTTGGGTCAAAGTTACCCCATTCGACGGTACCTAAATTAATGTTTAAATAATTATAGATTAATTAACAAGTGCCAACGTACCTCAATCGACTTACTTTAATCGACGTACTTAAATAATTTGGAAAAGTATCCCCCTAAAAGTTATACTTCCCTAAACAAATCTTCTGTCCATTCAGTTTATAATAACATTTTTTAAACTTTCAGCGATTATAATTTATAACGTTTTTTATTGATTATTAAGTGGATTATTTTTACTTACATTTTTAAGGTTAAGTTACTTGCAATTTTTCTTAGTCATATGAGGAAAAATTCAAGTTATTACGTTTACCCCTTTACCGTCTTCTATTTTGTACATTCTCCTTGACCAAAAAAACCCTGCTGCTATTTTTCCAACATTATTTACTTTTCTTCAAAACTTCCCTTAATGTATTCTTTTCAGTGTTTTCTTACAAGTTAACCTAAGACAGCAGGTACGGAGTCTTGGCGGCCGGGTCTTTTGTAACGAGTCTCATTCAAGTCTCCTGCTGACTTCAAATATTGACCACACCCTCTCTTTGGCCATTATGTCTACCATGCTGTCTTGGTAAATCAAGCCAATTTCGTTTTTTACACGTTACAATAAGTTTATAAAGTTTTATTTTTGCTTTCTTTTGTTAAAACGTTGTATCTAGTTTTACCTTGACGTGTGTTGTGTGTATAAAAAGTTTTTATTATTAAAAATACAAAAATAAAAGTTTGGGGTTTTTTTCGACGCAAAGTTTGAAATGTCCATGTATTTTAGGAAAAAACTAAGGATGTTTAATACGACGTGACTTTCATTCACCACTCAATACACATTTATAGGTAATTTTTTATCCTATAAGGTAATTTCAATAACCTTCAAATTCAAAATGTTCTATAGTAGCTACTATTGGCGCAACCGCAATTTTCTCCAAAATATTTATATGACTTCCGACAGGTACTGGGAAATCGTACACCAAATTTGAAATATGTTGGGTTTTTTTTCGTTTTTCTGCAATACCTTTAAAACCAAAAAAAAAATTCTAAGGCAGCTGCCCCTTGCGCCTGCACAATTTTCTCGAAAACCTTTTAATGACGTTCGACTGATACTAAAAACTCGTGAACCACATTTGAAGTCTGTAGCTCTTTAATTTCGGACTGTACAGTGGTCGCCACATACGTCTAAAACAAATAAACAAAACTATTGTTCTTAAGTTTACTATCCCTATCTTAAGAAAACCAGCAAAGACGAGTGTCACTGAGTACCCCGTACTTGTCTCCATCATTACATTTCTCAGAATCCATACCTCAAATTATCGCTTCATCTCTTATTTTTTTCCTTTTCTTTTTTGTTATTATCATTATCATTTCGCTGTATTTCTTACACATTTCAAGCAGAACACAAGTTTCTCCCCTCAAATATACATAATCATTTTCGGATGGACGCCTCTTGATAAGATTTAGTTGGTTTTTATTCTACATCTGATGTAGATTGCGTTGGGATTTATTATTATTATTATTTTTTTTTTTTGCTTTTTACCTTGAGTTAGATTTTTGGCCTTGAGTAAGGTACATTTGTTTGAGAAAGTTGAGAGGCGCAGTGGTATGTAGTGCTATGACGATCAACTATTTGTAAAAATAAATTAAGAAATGGCAAATCACAAAATTGTTCATTTGACTATTGGGGAAGCCTTGCAAAGTTTTATGAGTTTTATTGTAATGCTTAGTGTACTTCATTTGTTTAATTATTCAAACAAAGTTTGTAAAAAAAAATATGTATATTAACTAATGTCTAAGTATGTGTGACAAGCTTTTAACTTATTGTTGGGCGTTTATTAGGGAAAATGTAAAAGTTTAACTTTTTTAAGTATATTTTTTTAGAGTATAAATATATGTATATAGTAGTAACGCTTGATATAATTTGCATTGATGTAACACTTGTTCAACAGTTACCATGCACTTTTTTACAAAACTAGAAACATTTTCATTCAAAAAAACCTACCCAAATTACATACATTTCTTACCAACACCAAAAAAGTATTATCAACAGTCAAAATAAAGATTGATTAATCCACTTTCTCACACGATATTACAGTTTCCCTCTAGGTGATTTCACAAAACATTTAAAGCACCACAAGATATACTGGTAAGAAAAAACTACATTTTCTAAAAGCGAAACAACAATAACAATTTCAAAAATAAAATATTGATTCTACTAACCCAAAAAGAGGAAATCGTGAAGGCGAGATCAAAATTTTTTTGTCTGCTAACCTATAGGGTGGACCGATATCAATTTCGTTCGATGCGATATTGGCTTAAATGAAGACACCACTTTACACTCATGTGGGTTACAATTGTCGAAAAATGGAAGAAAGTTCCAATCTAGTTTTATGCTCATTAGATTAATCATAAGTATGGTATTGTTAAATGTTTAACTAGTTCTATTTTACATCATACATCAATGCGTATAAGTATGTATAGTAAAAGTAATTCCCGTTCAAAAAAATAAATTTCAATATTTTAGATCATTATCTATAACAGTAAAATTGAAACGTTGTGAGAGTGTTTGTACCTTATAAACTTTTAAACTAGACATCCTTTTGCGTCGTAACTTAGCACAAATGTGTAGCTCACGCTTAAGTTACGATTTTTAAACTTTCAGTTCAAAATAATCTAATTTTTGAAGAACATTTGAATTATCAGAAAAACTTTGCCACTTTCGCTCTCGATTTTGCTAAGCTCGCCAAATTATCGTCAAAAACGTTCAAAATAATGTATTTGTGCTTTATCCTTTAATATTGGCTTATCCCTTAGTTTTCTGCCCCCACCTGACATTCATTCACTAATCGCGACTCGCGAAATAATTACTTTCATTTTCAGATTTTCTGTTGCCACACAAAACCCCCGAAACGTGCCCTTTGACATACCCTGAGCAAACGAACCTTATCAAAGCCGTTGATATTAATACCCTAAATCCTTAGTAGATTTTGCATTTAAGTTTTCGATTCATTTTACTTTTTTTTGTATTTCATCGGCATTTCACGATTTCGTAGAACATGATCGAGGGAGGAGTGACTTCGAAAAAATGGTGCAAATATCTCAACCCACCAACGAAGCTTTCAATACCAAGAACAAGCGATATCATCGTAACGGCTTTATAATTGCAGGGATGGCTAAAGGCGAGACACTTAATTTTAGTTTTTATGTTCTTTCAGTGTAAAAACGAAATTTGAGTTTAAGGAGAAAGCAGAAAAAGAATAATAGAAAAGAAAAAAAAGGAGTGGGTGAATTTCTGGTGAAATTTAATTTTTTTTATGGAGAATCTTTGTAATGGTTCGATAATTTACTGGAATTTTCGATGGTTTATATTTTGTGATGCTTTTCTTTTCTAATGATCTTCCAACGGTATCTGTTAATGGTTATAACTTTAAATGATTATAAGGTATGTATTTTATGAAAAAAATGCCTTAAAGTCAAGGTTGTCCGCTGGGTTTAAAAAAATTGTGTTATTTTTAATAGGCTGTAAATGAAGGACCGTTAAATACAGCTGTAAAAATAAACTAAACAATCAAATAGTTCGAATTGAGTTTGGCGGATAGCTAAAAACTAATTGGATCGTGAAATGCGATTGGTATTTCCGGTCTGTAAATGAAGGACCGTTAAATACAGCTGTAAAAAATAAAACTAAACAATCAAATAGTTCGAAATTGAGTTTGGCGGATAGCTAAAAACTAATTGGGATCGTGAAATGCGATTGAGTATTTCCGGTCTGTAAATGAAGGACCGTTAAATACAGCTGTAAAAAATAAAACTAAACAATCAAATAGTTCGAAATTGAGCTTGGCGGATAGCTAAAAACTAATTGGGATCGTGAAATGCGATTGGGTATTTCCGGTCTGTAAATGAAGGACCGATAAATACAGCTGTAAAAAATAAAACTAAACAATCAAATAGTTCGAAATTGAGTTTGGCGGATAGCTAAAAACTAATTGTGATCGTGAAATGCGATTGGGTATTTCCTTGATAATTAATATATACTTTGTAATGCAACACTTCACAAACACAACGATTGACAAACAACATCCAAGTTCGATTCCCAACAAGATTGATCTACTGTGTTGTTTATTTACTAGTCTTAAATAATACCTAAATTAGAGTCAAAACAAAATTCTTAACTTAATTAACATCAAACAATCAATAATTACTGCTGTTACAAGTAATGTTTTATTTATTATTTTTCTCTTCAAATTACGTTTTATTCGAATCCATGACCTCCCGTGATATTGTTGTCGGTTTTAACTACATCGATTAATCTACATTACCTTACTTAAATCTAAAAAATACATAAACAACCAGCTGTTTTAGCGATCTAAATTTAGATTTAATTTTATTTGAGTAATGCAACCATTTAATCTTCAGTCCAATAACAATCAAATGTTAATTGCAATTTGCAATTTAATTTCCGTTATCTTTAAAAATAAACAAAATTAAATATGCCTTACGTTTTGTAGCGTTGTAAATAAAACTTTAAATTAGTGTTTTGTGGTCCAATTAAACTTTTTTTTTTATTTAAAAGCAAAAGATCTCCTCGTGTACCACAAAAATGCAATAATACCAAAACAGAACAAACGAGAGCATTACATAAAACAATACATTTTTTTCACAAATTGTAAAATTATTAAAGAATGATAAAAGTTTTGTAAACAAATTTCTTTTAAAAGAACTTGATTTAAACAGTTAATGCCAAAAAATACAAGGCTCTAATGCTAAAAAAACGTCAATTTTTAAAATCCATACATCAACAGAATATTAACTTCCAAATTATCCGTATCAAAGCTCATCGAAGCAGGCATCACCCACTCCGTAGACACGCATCATGTAGCATCATCAGACAAGCCGACGAATTCATTTGCTTGAACAAAAAGGATCAAGAAGACAAAAACAAAACTTCGCGATTTAAGCCTCGGGTTTTAAAAGAGGTAGCTCAATCGGGTATTCAGACTGTTTCTCTGAGGTGATCTGCCTACAAACTACGAAATTAGTTACTAAAGTGATTACTCAGAAGGTAGATATGTAAGGAATCTTTGGATTGCACACTCACAGCTCATTGATTGGAAGTAGAGCATTTATGAGAAGAATGTTAAAGATTTCTTGTGATAGAGATTAATTTTTTAATTAAAGTTAATTGGGGTAATTCAGATGCTATAGATAGTATTCGGATTGTGTATTGTAGCTCATTTTTGTGATTAGGTTTTTTTTATCCGCGACGGTGTAGTGGTTTGTGAGCTTGAATGACATGCTGTCGACCATTGGTTCATATTGGTGTAGGGAGACTGTTCATCGGCAAACTCCATTTCTAAATAATGAGTACCAAGCTCATTTGGGATGTTAACTGATAATCTACACTCTTAAAACAAACGAGCGGTTTTTAACTCAGTCTGAGTTAATTTCCACTCCTTTCCGCGCAGAAAATGCACTTCCCCTATAGGAGTGGATTTCACTCTTTTTGCGGAGTGGGTAAAAGAAATAAAAGAAAACAATCTACGTCCTACACTCTTAAAACGAGCGGTTAAGAAAATGCTAAAATATTTTTAAATACTAAAATTTAAAGGTGGGCCAAGCCTCCCTTATGGCCAAGGATCCCCAGGCTCCCTTATATATACTATTGTTCTTTTAAGTGTATAAAGAAAAACTAATTTTTGTAATTTTCGTTGATCTTATTGGGTAGCATTATTGACAGTAAAGCTTCCATACTACGTTTTAAACCTAAATCAGTAGGTTTGTAACAAAATTTGTCACTTAGACTGCTTCCACGTGGAAGCAGTATAATGGAAAGTGGAAATATGGTGTACACAACATTTCTGCTCAACAGGGGAAAAAGCATCAAACACAGCATTTAATTCTATATCATTTATATTTCTAATTCTAAATTTATTATTCGGTAAATTTGTCTAGTTTCCTTTATTTTCTTTCAAAAAATCTCTTCACGCTTCAGTTTCTTTCATAGAAATAAAAGGGTTTTCTTTTCGTTGTTCGAACCAGAAGGATGTCTGCAGTTTAAATTTAAGAAAAACGTCCTACCCCTTTATTCGATATGTAGACTTAATACTCCCCCTTGAAAATTATTACCCTATTTTCCAAGGCAATTTTCCATCCTTTCATATTTCATTTTCATTATTCTGTAATCTTCTGAAATTATAGTGAAGTTTACGGTTTTAATATAAGGTAGCTGAGCCTGTTTTCTTACTTAATGCTAAATCCGTGATGGCGGTTTTGGGTGAAAAATAGTAAAATATTTGGTTGGGGGGGGGGGGCTGTCATTTCGCAAGTATGAAAATGCCTATTGTATAAGCAAACGGGTATAAATTGTGGGGTTTGTGATTTTAGTGACCATAGATCGTGATCTAAATGTTTGTCTTGTGGCATATGTATGGAAATCTGAAGAATTTTATCTGTATTTTAGATTGCGTCATCTAACTTCATTAAATATGTGTGGGAATTTGTTTCACATTACTACATTTTGAAAGTGTCCAAATTACTTAAACTAATAGCCAAAAAGATCATTTTAAAACTAAAAAAATAATAAAAAGAAAGAAAAAATATAAGTACTGTGTTTTTATTGCGGTATCTCTGACCGTGGATTTTTCATTTATTTTAAATCTGAGTTTGCTTATTAGCGTAAAAAAGAATAAGAGTTCTTGATTGTCGATTTTCAAGTATGGTGATATGCGTTGTTCGGATATATAGATACCGCACATAGATACACTCTTAAAACAAAAGAGTGAAATTCACTAAGAATGCATAAGAAGTGCATTTTCGGCACCGGAAAGGAGTGGAAATTAACTCAGACTGAGTTAAAACCGCACGTTTGTTTTAAGAGTGTAGTCTCTGGCCATATTAGTTGAGTCTTCCGTGGTTAAACACAAAAACATAGGCATAAAGTTATGTATATATCCGAACAACGCATATCACCATACGTGAAAATCGACAATCAAGAACTCTTATTCTTTTTTACGCTAATAAGCAAACTCAGATTTAAAATAAATGAAAAATCCACGGTCAGAGATACCGCAATAAAAACACAGTACTTATATTTTTTCTTTCTTTTTATTATTTTTTTAGTTTTAAAATGATCTTTTTGGCTATTAGTTTAAGTAATTTGGACACTTTCAAAATGTAGTAATGTGAAACAAATTCCCACACATATTTAATGAAGTTAGATGACGCAATCTAAAATACAGATAAAATTCTTCAGATTTCCATACATATGCCACAAGACAAACATTTAGATCACGATCTATGGTCACTATAATCACAAACCCCACAATTTATACCCGTTTGCTTATACAATAGGCATTTTCATACTTGCGAAATGACAGCCCCCCCCCCCCCCAACCAAATATTTTACTATTTTTCACCCAAAACCGCCATCACGGATTTAGCATTAAGTAAGAAAACAGGCTCAGCTACCTTATATTAAAACCGTAAACTTCACTATAATTTCAGAAGATCACAGAATAATGAAAATGAAATATGAAAGGATGGAAAATTGCCTTGGAAAATAGGGTAATAATTTTCAAGGGGGAGTATTAAGTCTACATACCGAATAAAGGGGTAGGACGTTTTTCTTAAATTTAAACTGCAGACATCCTTCTGGTTCGAACAACGAAAAGAAAACCCTTTTATTTCTATGAAAGAAACTGAAGCGTGAAGAGATTTTTTAAAAAAAATTCGCTTTTTAAAGAAAGTGAAAAAATAACCGTATCTCAAGAGAAAGTTTTCAAACATAATTGTCTGGAGCCACCCGATTCTTAAATATGGTGACGACTGTTGAAAGGTTTTCTGAAGGTAATTTTAATGAGTTTTAGAAATTACACTAGACTTTAAAAAACGAAGAAAACTTTTTTTTTTTAAAAAACCATCAAATTCCTGGCTAACGCGAGATCACAATGGTAAATCTAGTTTTGATATCCTCGATATGGGCTTTTATATATAATTGCTTTTCTCTTATCCGGTTATTCTCAATATAATCACTTAATCTTTTTTTCAAGACATTGTTATGGCTCATATTGTTGTAAAATTGTAATTAATTAGTGTGTAACCAAACATTTTATTAGTGACTATTATCCTAAGGAATATCCTATTAATATTATTTTAGTATTAATAGTTTTTTTTGTTTTGTAAAAGCACAAAAATCGATAAATGAAGTTTTTCACTTACATGCAATAAACATTTAGTTAAACAGTTTTCTGTATTTAACTAATCTGAGTAGGAAATAAAAAGAAAAAGATTTGGCTTGTGCCTTAAGGCGATAAAAGTAATAAAACTACTTATACTTAACATTGAATCATATCAAAATACAACTACCTTTTGATAATTTAATCAACTATATAAACTGGTTTAATGTAATTTTAATACATCAATAATAAATAATTTTTTGAAATAGAAA
This sequence comes from Oedothorax gibbosus, assembly GCA_019343175.1. NCBI lineage: Eukaryota > Metazoa > Arthropoda > Arachnida > Araneae > Linyphiidae > Oedothorax > Oedothorax gibbosus. Next base: position 24,100,913 of record CM033280.1, read on the forward strand.
ATAAATCCTCTTGATATTTGAAATCATGTATATTTATGCAACGAAAACTCTATAATTAAAAGACAATAACTGTAATTATCTAAAAGGCAAATCATTTAAACTCAAATTCAATTCCCGGATAATTAAATAAGGTAATAATTAATTTTTTCATTAGTTTTCTTACCGTTCATTAAAATTAAATCAAATAGGAGGTTACATAGCAATTGTGTTTGCAATAACACAGTCGTCAACATTGCCATTACACTGTCAACGAAAGTATACCTCTCATATTGTGACTACCAATTCTCCCTTTCTCTTAATATAGAAATGTTAAAGAAATAACTCGTAGTGCTTGCACTCGGTTGTAAAAATAAGAATACATCCTATCTTTTGCGAGAAATACGTGTGTTTTCCCCAAAAGTTTTTTTAATAAGTTCTAACATTTAAAAAAAAGTTAAATAAATATTGTTTTAAAATATCCTTGTAGTTCACATATACATACTATATGATTTATATGATAATAGTATTTTTATTGTTTTTTCTAATAACTCAACCATGTTTTTGTGCCTTACAGTTTTACTTGAAATACGTTTAAGCGAAAATAGCTCAGTGTTTCTTCATGGTTTTAACGATTGTGCAAACTTTTAAAAATCTTAAAGAAATTTTACAAAAAAAATCGCAAAATAAATACGAAGGATACATTTTAAAAATTTGAAATTAAATTGTTGTTTTAGTTCGTGTGTATTTTTACAAAATCAGCGCCGCATAATTTTTTTCTATTAAAACTAAAACTTGGGCCTGCTTCGTTTCCTAAAGTAATTTTACAAAAGTCATAGTTACAAAAAATCACATGCTCTTTAAAAAGAACTGGTTATTCGCAACAATTATATTATGTAACTTTAGTCTAGTTTTCTTCGACTTCCCAAATCTTTCTCAATCGTTGGCGGCGGGAAAATTAAATCAAAGATCAACAACCTTGTGAAACCAGAAAAAGAACATTAAATGTCGGATTTATTGTGTTTATAAGTTTTCCGAAATTGCTTAACGAATGAAAACGTTAACTTTAAGTTTTTAAAATTCGTTTTTCCAATATGTTGGGCATAAATTGCTTGTCATGGACTTCATTTGTCTTATATTTTGTTCAGTTATATAAACTTAAGCAGAAAGTTCATTTTCACATGGCCAAATTTTTTTTGACAATGGTCGTTAATGAGTAAGCCAAAAACCTGTCATTCGCACACTCTTCAACATCGACTTCAAGTACTAATCAGTCCGACAAGACACAATTATGCAAAGTAGCTGCCCTTGACTCCAGCATACGTTAGAAGGCCAAGGGCTTTCAGAAACTGAACCAAAGTGCCAATTACACGCCAAACGCGTTCTTTCCTCCTCTTTTTAGTTTTGTGTCCATCTCGAACGGATTGCATTTTTCCTTCTTTCTAACACGTTTGTTCAGTAAGAATATCTGACTATTAGGGAGTCAATTTGGAACTATTAGTTTCTGACAGACACCGGCCAAGCTGGTTGCGATGTTTGACCCGTCTCTGATTTTTTTTCATGTAAGGGAACCTGGGGAGCCTTGGCCATGCTTTCAGAATTTTATTTTTATAAATTTTATTTTTACACTAAAACTTTCATGTGATAGCACATAATAAAAGAAATTTTATTGGCAACAAGGATATAATAGTGATAATATAAATAATGCTTTTTCTAAATTTATTGGTTTTTAAAACTTAGAAACTTGGCCAAGCCTTCCTTATTAAGGGAGGCTTGGCCCATGGTAAGGGAGGCTTGGCCCATGCAAAAATGCCTAATTATAAAGGGGAAAATTATAAATATTTCAAATTAATTTTGTAAGCATTAAATGTAAAAAATATATATATTATATTTCGACACTCTGGATTCATTTGAAAATCATGTTTACAATAATTGATATTCAGTATTCAGTATTACCAAACCATGGTATTTTATCTGTATTAAAAATTCTATAATTGTCCATACCAAGTTACCAAGTATTTTCTTTTATTTATGTTAAATATATTTTATTCAGTTTGTACTCACATTAAAATGCACAAGATATAAGCCTTAGTTTGATTTTTTTATTTTAACGGCACTAACTGGAAAAGTCAAAGCGCACTTTCAAAGCTACTCGTTCTGTCATCTCCCTCCCCCCATAAAGAAAAAATCTGATAATATCTTAATATTAATCTGGAGTATTATTATACTTGAATTAATAAGTTATATTATTTGGATAATAATATTTGGTCATAACTGATAGGTAGCTTTAGTTGAGGTTTTAGTTTTATTCTAAACAAGTGCAAATATTGATAATCAATCTATTACCGTCATAAAGGTATTATCATACTTTATTATTAACTGTGTATTTGATAAACATTAGGGAACCTTGGTCGAGTGGCCAACCCTCCCTTACATAGAGTGGCCTAGTCTCCCCACCTAGACATTTCGTGAAGAATGGCACATGGTGCTTTGTAGCCTACTTCATTGCACAAACTTTATAGCTTAAATAAAACCTTAACCGTATTTATAAAATACCACATACTTAAACTTAACTGAATTAGTTTGTCTGAAATAATCTTACAAATTATCTCTAAAATGTTTACTTTTTGGGATGAGAAACTTTCTTTTTTTTATTTTCTCCTTAATGCTAAGAAGTAGCTCAATGAAACAAAGGTGACTGTTAGCTGACAAAAGTAGCTTTGAGTACCATCTATTGAGAAAATGCTAAAATATTTTTAAATACTAAAATTTAAAGGTGGGCCAAGCCTCCCTTATGGCCAAGGATCCCCAGGCTCCCTTATATATACTATTGTTCTTTTAAGTGTATAAAGAAAAACTTTAATTTTTATAATTTTCGTTGATCTTATTGGGTAGCATTATTGACAGTAAAGCTTCCATACTACGTTTTAAACCTAAATCAGTAGGTTTGTAACAAAATTTGTCACTTAGACTGCTTCCACGTGGAAGCAGTATAATGGAAAGTGGAAATATGGTGTACACAACATTTGTGCTCAACAGGGGAAAAAGCATCAAACACAGCATTTAATTCTATATCATTTATATTTCTAATTCTAAATTTATTATTCGGTAAATTTGTCTAGTTTCCTTTATTTTCTTTCAAAAATTCGATAATTTTTCGTTTAATTTCATAGCTGTTTTAAATTCAACCATATTACATTCATCTGTAAAAAAGACAATGTGTGTATCTATTGTTAATATTTCAAAGCACCTACTTATTCTGTATGAGATGTTTAAACCTGAACCCATTTATTTGTTACCTGTAAATTTTCTTTTTTGAAAGTATAGTTATGTTTTTTCTTATTTTTCAGATATTGCACAACACAATTGTAAAAAAAATGGCAAAATAAAAAAAAATCTTCAAATATTCATTTTACATAAATAAAGTTTCAAATGCAATTATTAATGTGGTGACAGTGATTCATACAAATACAAATTATTTTTATGCTATTTAAATGAGCATACCATCAACAGACAGGTACACATATGTCCGTCCTGGCGTACAAGCACACATGAATAATAAAAAAGATAGGACTCGGATTTCATAACTTTCAAATAACATTTTTTTTTAGATCCATCAAGTAGAAACGAATTTGGAGGAGGGGGGATACGGACAGACAAGCATCAGCATGTCAATGTGTGCTTTTTTTAATCTTTCAAATTAAAAAAAAATGGTCGATAATAATGTTCACATAAAAAATTTTGATATCCTTTTAAAGTTTGACGCATTCTTAATTAACCAAATGGTTTTGGGTGATTAAATGGTAAATATATTTTTTCATACAATGTTAAGTGTAACTCATCCAACGTAATTTTTATAAATCAAAAATCACAACAAATGTAAGTAAGTGAATAAAAAATGCCAATTATGCAGTTATAAAAAAAGTAAAATTTGTCCAATTGTAAAGTGTTAAAACTGTTATACAGCTTCAAATCTTTCAATAAATTTCTTTAAAAAAAGCTACTTTTAATTCAAGTATTATTTTCAATAAAATAAACATGAAAAATTGGTGAATACAATAATAATACAAGTACAATTTTATGATAAATTGACGTGGTGAAATATTTTCAAATTGTAATACACTTCTTAAATGAAACTATTTAGTAATTAAAATAATATTTCTTCGGAATTTCTTGGTTCTAATTACGGTAATTTTTTTAGTTACCTATCAAAATACTATCTGTAAAAAAAACAAGTAAATAATGTTATCATTTGCATTGCAACACCAAAACTAATAAAAACTGTCTCTTACCTTGTCAGTCAGACAACGGTGACATCGGCCATCTCCAAGGCAACCGAGTCAAGAGGATGAGGACTGAATGGTGTGTCCTTCTCAGACGAGTTCTGAGATGAACTACCGGAGCAGACGAGGAGGAGGAAAATGTGCTTTCGATTTCTGCCGGCTGCTCCTCCTAAATGGTTGGGGTGGCTCGCGGTCACGTGACCAGCCACCACCGAGGGTGATTTTGACCTCTTCGGTGGGATTTGGTGGAAATGATGGGGTTGAGTTAGGTTTTGGTGGAATTGATGGTCACACGATGGCTATTGTCAACGGGTCTAGTAATTTTGAACTGAGGTAAAATGACGAGGTGGACATCAGAGCAAATAGATAGGGTAGCTCGCGGTCACGTGACCAGCCACCACCGAGGGTGATTTTGACCTCTTTGGTGGGATTTGGTGGAGATGATTTAGAGTTTTGTAGAATTAATGCCACATTAGAGCTTTGTGAGGGCTATTGTCAACAAGCTACGTAATTTTGAAATGCGGTTAAGTGACGAGAATGACACCAGAGCTGTAAAGACGCCTTACGCAGCGTCAGGACTGTGGACTAGGACATATATAGCTTGCACCAGTTCCATATGCACGGCTCTCTTTATTGGTGGGATATTTTTTTCTTCAAGATCCGTTTATGAAATAACTAAAAAGATTTGCTTAAAGCGAACAGCTGTAAAACATTGTTCGTGGAAAATATCGGTAAATTGTAACTGATAGTTTTGCAAAGTACACACAACTATTCAAATTGTTTATTTATTTCTAACATATATAATAATTACGGTTTTTTTACACAATTTATTCGTAAATCGAAGAACAAAAAATAAACAGTAATTACATATTTGAAATAAAATATAAATTTTCACATAAATAGAATTTTTCTCATTATAAAACTGTTAAATATTTATATTTAAATTTCACATAAGAAAAATAACGATTACCTTTGAGAGATGAACGGTAATTGCACCTTTAGCTTTAGTTAAGTCCAGAATAAAAGCTGAAAGGAAATACGTCTCCTGAAACATGCCAATTAGTTTTGTTACGATTTTTTTAAATAAACACATTGAGGCAAGCAAAAAGATCTTCAGTCAAGTCAATGCTATAAACTATTATCTGTGTTTTCTTAAATTATTCACACAAAAATTAAAAAGAAATAGTTTAAAAGAACACACAAAAGAGAAAAAAACATTTCTTTCAGTTTTTTTAAGTTAATTTATTGACTCTTTCTACATTGAGCTATATAGACGAAGGGATTTAAATAAAAAAAATATTTTTCTTAAAGTTGCAACACTTTCCGCGTGCGGTGCGATACATCCTTGTTTCACTCACTAAAAAGTCTACCTACATCGAAGATTATATTACTTCTAATGTTTCTAAAACATAAAGTTTCCAAACGGAGAAAAAGGAAGGAACTCAGTCCAATCTGAAGTCAGAAACCTTTCATTTGAAAGTTACACAAAGATTTTAAGTTTTTTTAAACTATTTTTAAAGATACGAGACTGTGCATTATGAAATTTGTTATTTTTCATAAAAAGGAACATTATTCCATTGCCTTGCTATATAAAAAGCACAATTATTAAATTATTAATAATTTAACTAAATACTCATTGTAACTAACAGATGTACATACTTTCTTTAAAAAAATATTAGTAATCGTTTTCTTTCTAAGGTATTCCTTATAAATGTTTTGTATTATAAATAGTAATATTAGGAGATGAAGAAAATTTTCTAAAAAAAAGTAATAATAAAGTTGTATTATACATTGAAGTATGTGTTGCTTACATTGATTTCTTAATCACATGACAAGTAAAACTTAACCTACAAATTATACGTTGTATCGAAAGCAACATAAAAATCATATTTGCTTCTCGGTGTTAATATTTTCCTGCACGGAAGCTGATTAACAACAAAATGTATGGTTTTTTACAATATCATATGGTATTTGTACATATCTCCCGAAGCATGCTAATTTAAAGGCACCCAGAAGAGAAATTGCTACTTATAATTAAGCAAGATATACCTTAATATGAAGAATAGATATATAAATAATGACCATTTTTGTTACTAGTTGAAGGTTCATAAGAAAACGCTAAAATTCAAATAAATTATTTATAATTTTTAATTGGTAATACTTTTACGTAACAGTACTTCATTTTGATCATTTATTGAAAACATCTAACTTATACGGAGTAGATTTCAAGGCTACTTGCAAGTCAAGTTTAAGTGCGCCACCCAAGTGCCATTTAATTAATAACACCACCACACTTCAAATTTTATTTTCCAATAAAAAAACACCGATCCAACTCATCTACTTTCTTCAAATTCCGTCATAAAAATTCCAGTTTCAAACCTTGAAATTCTTAAAAGATAACCAGACAACAGTTATGAGATCTCCTCGATACTGTTTCCCAGCGTTTATTTCGTCAAGTGCGTTCTGCCACGGAAAAATTCAGCAGTGAATTTTAAACAGTCTCTTATCGTAATGGTATCTTAGTCGTATAAGGAACGATGAACAATTCTAGGACGCGGGAGATGTGTCCTTTTTCTTCCAATATAACACTTTTAGAATTAGAAAGGGCGTGAGCGAAATAAAGGTTAAATAGTTTTGGTATGCGTTTTCCGTATGAAAATCCGACAACATGTGGAATTGTAGTTGGCATTACTATGTGTGCCTTTAACTCAAATGCGTGGGCTTCATGCACGAGCAGTATGATACAGGTGACTAAAGATTATAACGAGCGGTTTTGTACGTTTTCTTGTTATTGATAACGTACAGCAAGTATTTTTATTGCACGAACTGTGTTGAAATATGCTTTATTTACAGGTACTTATTTTTCCACTTTTCTAGTTCTTTTTTTTAAATTAATTAACCAGAGCAAATGTTTTACGGTTACGCAAAGTATTGCATTAAAATAATTTTTAGGTATAAAATTGTATTATAAAACGCTTGAAATTACTTGATATGCTTGAATATGAATGCGCATTACATGAATACGCTTGCATAAAATTGCAGTATTTTAACGACACTAATACATTATCATTAAACACATAACTACTATCCATGTAAAATATTTGTTTTTTCCTTGTTATTTCTTACATAAAAATAAAATAAATAATGTTAAATAACATGACAGTTAACCTTCTGAGCATTTGAATCGGCTTTATCCGACTTTTATGCACCACCATTTTAGCAATAAATATAAATTTCAAAATTTTATAAATAATAAATTTCTATTGATAGCTTATTTTTTCCTTTGGAAATGACTTTGAGATCAATAAACCCAATTCTGATTTTCTAAACAAATATGGAATTTAAAAAAAATTATTTTAACATTTTTGGAAAATAACCATACATTTATGTACATTTCAGGCCCTTTGACCTTAAACCCGATTCTGATTTTCTAAGCAAATATGTGATAAAAAAAATATTTTAAAAATTTTTTGGAAAACAACCATACTTTTATACCCATTTACAGGCCTTTTGGAATTGTAACTTAACGTAAACTGTCTGGTTTAAATTCAATCATTCTATATGTTAAATAACTATAGATCCATCGTATATGTTACGTAAAAGCATGCATCAACAAATATAAAATAAAAATCCAAAACATCTAAGGGCTAAAAATCTAGAACTAATGGTTTTGCTAAAATTAGTCTAAAATAGTTTCTTTAAACAAATTAATACCTGTAAAAGATACTGAACAAAATTGAATTTCGAGTTATCGCTCTAATAACTAAGGATAAGTAAATTGGCTGAAGTGTAAACTTGTTTTCATTGTATGAGAACAAATTTGAAATTTTAACGCAAAATCTAATTTCTTAAAATTTTTAAAATTATAATTATTTAGCAGAGGAATATAACTGACTCCATACTAACTTCAAATTTTAAAATTTAGCAAAATTTTAAAATTTATAAATCTAAAAAATTTAAGTGTGTTTTTGGGAAACTTGATAGCTAGGTGGTTTATACGTCTGTATCCCTCAGAGGGTTAATACTTATATAAAATAACCCAGGCAAAAATAGTGGTGTAAACTTGTGTCTAAAATGACTTTCTAGACACAAAGTTTACACCACTACAATTTATATCACTTACAGTTCCATTCATAGTATACAAGGATCACCATTTTCAACAGACGTGACTTACGTTGTTAGTTTTTAAGAAGAAAATAGTCTAACATTGTAAAGAAAAGGGAAAAAACTTAAAAATTGAATTCTTATAAACTAGTGAAAATGTGTACCCTGGCGGTGCTTGCCAGTGACCCTTTATTTGTTTTCCTCTTAAGAAAAAAAAAGGAGAAACTAACTCTTTCACCCTCAAGTTCAAGAGGAGTTTTTCGTCTCGGCGGAAAGTTTGCATAGGGGCGAGGTCATGAAAACACAAAGCAGGAAACCAGATAAACAAAGCAGGACGAGTGTAAGAACAAATTCTTCTGTCCGTTCCGTCGGTATCTTGAAGATTCAAATGTCAGACGCAGGGGATTTTCTCGCAATCTTGTTGTTTTATCTGGGTTCATGCTAGGTTTAGAAAAAAAATTGAGAATATGGGTATGAAATTTTTTCGGTCAAAAACCTGACCAAGGAAATCCACCGCATGGTAGAAAAAATTATTAAAAAACGAATGTTTAAACTGTATTTTATCATGAAATTTTTCTTTAAGAGTCGGATAAAAAAAATCACTTTTACATTGAAAATAACGTGTGGTAAAAAGTAAGAAACTCTATGGCTCGTTTTCCAAAATTTGTCTGAATTTCTCATGAAGATTCTTTATATTTTCTAATATATAAAACGGAAAACACGCTGAATACTCTTCGATTAGAAAATATGATCATAAACTTCAAAAATATATGGATACTAAATGCTGTTATTACTTTAAAGAAAAGTAAGTTCAATACAAATTCCTTCCATAATTGTAAGAATTTGACAAATAATAAAGGTAACGCAGAGTTGAGTATTTTCCAAGAATTTATAATAAATTCAAGTATATTATTCGAATAAATAACATTATAACTCTTTACTTAAAATAGCGTAAGATAATAAAATATGAATTATGGGAATATTTCTACTAGCACTATCCAAGAAAGGCAAACGTGTTCCAATGACTTTCTATACACCCCTGGTGAGCCTCAAAAGACGTAGGCTCGTAAAAAATATTATCGATAAATCTCGCTTTCCTTTTCAAAAAGTCCGCAACACATAATAGGGGCAACAAATGCAACTTCTTCACATAAAACAAGCTTCCCAATATATTTCCCAAATGTTCTCCAAGCAGGTAGAGGTGATTTTAAGGTGTGATACGAGGCCTTTACTGGGTGTTATTCATCAGATAACGAGCCCGGATGGTAACGTCGTCAATGTTGCGACACGAAGAAATATTTCGGGAAATTGCGATTGTGTGTAATTTATAGCCGAAATTGTCTCGTAAAATATTAGATATATATCGGTTTAATTGTAGTAATATTTTAATCGTTTTTTTATAAATGTATATTTTAAGAGACATGAAATGTTGTAAAATTTGAAAGATAACAAATTATTAACTTAAACTCATTAAAATAGTACAACTAACCATGTGACCTTTCGTTTAACATTAATTTGATACAAAATTTAATTTTAAAAAGTTATACTAATGCATAATACATTTTTTGGAAATTATATTAAAAAATAAACGATTGTTTTGAAAAATAAGTACTTAAGGGGGAATGGGCACGCTGGACCGCGGGTCTCCAAGCTCAAGTGCCTCAGTGTTAATCCAATGGGAAAAAAACTATTTTCTCTGCCACATTTCTCCGGCTGTATTGAATATTTTTACAAACGGGTTTTTTAAGTAATAAATGTATATAACTTACAGATCTCTATCTTCACACTTTTTGAAATTGCTTCGAATATTTTGCGTAAAATTATTTATTGAAAATTAAAAAAATATTCCAACCAATTTCAAAAAATGGGAAAGTCGTGACTTGTAAGCCAGTTACATTTATCACATAAAAAATCCGCTTGTAAAAATATTCAATACAGCCGGAGAAATGTGGCAGAGAAAATAGTTTTTTCTCCATAGGATTAACACTGATGCACTTTACTTTGGAGACCCCCGGTCCAGCGCGCCCATTCCCCCTTAACCAAAATACTTAGAGCAAAACCTATAACAGAATTATTCTTCCTTTTTGTTTGGAAAATAAAGAGGTGATTAGCTAAGTGCGGTTATTTAAAATTTTCAGACAAAGGTAAAATTATTAAAACCCCAGTCCGTAGTCTCGAAGTCGTGAAGCTGGTAAAGTTAATTTATCGGAGCCCTTATTAATAGTATGGCTATTATTCCTTCAGATCCCAAATAAAATTATTAACAGACAATTATGGACGAGCCCAATATTTGTTATCTTAACAATAATCTACAATTCATAAATATAAATAAGACAACTATTCTATATTAAAATAATTATTAAATACCGTCGAAGCTGGTGTCTTTGGCCATGGACTTTGGCCATGGACTTTGGCCATGGTAACTTTGGTCCAAGCGTCGAAAAAAGATTTGTTTCTTAATTTATCTTCATAAAATGATCCTATCTTAAATTGTTTGACATTTTTGGAAAGGTGAAAACATTGCATTTCATTTCGTGTAAAAAAAAATTCTGATTCTAATTTTGGCAATATCACAAATAACGTTTGTATTCTTACGAGCATGTAATGACAAAAATCTATTTCTTCCAACTTTCGTCTGGAACACCTAAAAAAATATTGAAAATAGTTAAATAAAACACTCTATGCTACTCTTTTATTTATGGGGATGAATATTACACCATTTGTTTTAATCTAAGTTGAATACTTTTTATGCTATATTTAATTATTGGTCGCTGGGATACTTTTGCCGATGAATGCGAGTAACTTTGGTCCAAGATGTAAGGATTTCTTTACGGAACTTTTACACTTTCAAAAAAAGAATGTAAACGTGTGGTTCTGTTTAACTATTTTGAAGAAGTCTTACTCTTATAATTACCCATTCTTTAGATGATTTTTTTTAAAAAATTTAAACAATTTTAAGCATTAATAAGATAAAATGCAAGAAACGTACAACATTCAAAATCGTGAATGTATCAATTCTTAATTACGAATATATTATTTTTTTCTTTTATAATAAAATCGTTTGCGTTTTATAAACATATTTGTTATTAAATCGTCTTCTAAAAATAAGTTAATTTTCCAATAATAAAATAAGTTTACATTTCTTCTTTTAAGCGGTGTTCAATCGTGTTATTCACAGTGTAATGCCATTTTACGATGCAATGCAAATTTTAAGCTATACATCATTTTTAGAAACTGTATAACTTAAAATTTTAATCATTTTTATGTTTATACATTTTAATATTACTATTTAAGTCTGTAACTCAGCCCATAAAGATGGTAAAAGGTATGTTTCTTATGTAATTCATGCCTGGACCAAAGTTACCCACACGGATTCTAACCGGGTCCTAAATTTTTAAACTAACAACATTTTTTTTAAAAAATTCATAAAATTTAACAAAAATGCTTACAAATGATTCCTAAAAGTTCAATACTTAAAATGCATAGTGATTTCAAAGTGTTTAAATAGTTTTTGTAGCTTAATTTTCTCTTCTCTTGTAAAAAAAACTAGGATTTTGGACCAAAGTTACCCGCATTGACGGTACGTTAATAATAATAACATTACCCAAATCGCTATTATCCACTAATACTAATATGATATTAATTACATACTTTAATAATACTATTAAACGAATCTCTTCACGGGAATAGAATGAGGGAATTCGAGCTTAATCATCTGGCGCATTCAAATTCGACATCTTCTTCAGTGCAGATGATAACTTTTTTTTATTTAATTAAAGTCTGCTCTCGAACTCTGAATTTTTAAAAAATTACACTAACTATCTTGAATCTCGTCAGGCACTAAATATATGTGAATAATTTAAGTTTCGATTCTAACTCTGAAAAAATGTTAATCAGGTTTCCTAAAAGTATGCTACTCTGTATATCTAAACTGGAGATCTGCTGCTCACGACGTTACATTGATCTCTGTCTCTTTTAAGGCTAAATTCAGTTTTGAACGTCCTTTTTCTAGGTTTTTTTCATTTCTTAATTTTACACCCCGTCCATAAAAAGAAATTGACCAATTGTGAATTTTTTCTCCACTCATACCTATATTTTGATATTTTACAATAGTCAAGAACAATGGCCATTCCAACCCATTTTTTTCCGGTTGGAAATCAGATCCAGATGTTACCGTCGTCGTGTCTGGATAGCCTTGTTCAAAGCAATATTTTTTTTTAAAAACATGGTGGCGTAATTTCCACAAAAGCCCCTAAGAAAAATAACTTCACTTGTACAGACTAGTCGGCTCCGACGGATATTTTATTTCCCTTCTAATTAAGACAGATTTTGTCGCCTCTTTTAGCTTCCACACTACGTTTATAACGTAAAAAGTGGAAGGTATTATAATCGTTCAGTCCGTCTGTCCGTCACCCACTTTCATATCCCGAACTACAAATGCTATGGACAAGTGTGATACGTCAAAACATTCAGCGCATCGAAATTAGAATACATTGAAAATTTCAGAAAAGAAGTGGAATTCGAAGTACTTCAATTATTTAAAAAACTGCAAAATTGAGTGCTCATTTAAAAAGCATATTAAGCCATTTTTATTAAAATTTAATCACCATTGCTATTCGCAACAATCGCTCGAGAAACGTTAATTCTTTTGGACAATAAATTAAAATAAATTTATTTTTGCGACATCGATTAGTTTGAAATGACGTCAAATATATTTCACTACGAGATTCTTTGTACGTTGATATGAAATGTTTTAATTATATTTAAAAACGAGGAATATTTCATATTCATTCTTTGAAATATAAATTAATTTTTGCAAACGATAAGTAATAATTATTGAATTTTAGAAATAAAATAAATGAAACTATCCAAATTTAGCATGTAAATGTTTAATATAGAATATTAATGCTGTGTTTCTCGCCTTTGTACCAGTTAAACACAACTGTTGTGTGGAAGCTGGTTAAGTGACAGATTCTGTTACAAACCTACTTGTATTATTATAGATAACTGTTATAAATTAATTGACTGTTTTAGTGATTTTTTGTAATATATATTGATAATAGTGTGTTATCTCTCTGCTGTCTTATTTAAATAAAATTGTGTTACTGTTTAACTTTGAGTGCTTGTTTCTTTTCAAGCCTTCCCGACAATAGATCGGCAATCTGAAACTGTGAGATATTTTGGATTGTAATACTTTATCTCAAGTCTCCTATTCTTAATTAAGAGCAATTAGCTAATCAACCCATTACTTTCGTAACATTTGAGTTAGAACTAAAAAGTCGCTACAAAACTACGTTCAAAAGGATCAGTGTGCTCGTTTTATTAAAAGCAATTAAATAACTTAAATGGCAATAAACTATATAAATTTATTCAAATAAATTTCATCATAAAAGGAAAGTTAAGTACTTCTTTTACACCTTTTTCTGAACCTTAAATTAAAAGCATTATAATAGTTAAACGTTGCTATTTGCTTATTGACTTAAAAATATTTTACTAAGTACTAAATCAAGAAGCAGTGTAACAAACTCTTAAATTCTTTGAGAGTAGGTCTTAATCATGAATAATTTATTTACATGTCTATATGTTTATTCTTACTTTAACATTGTGGCTTATGAATCCAAGCGTTGAAGTTAACGGTTGCACAATGCTGTAACTGGAATTTTATAAAAATTCCAGGTTTTCCAGATATTTGGAATAACATCTGGCTATTTAGACTGAGACGTTTTACAGAGTATTATATGCGTGTTTTTAATGATAAGCAAGCAATATAAGCAGCTTAATTTCGGAAAGCGTTTGTCTGCTTACGGGGTATATTTTTCAACTCCAATGCTTAGACTGTATCGTTTGCTGTCATAACCCATCTTTATATTCTTGAAAATAATTATGCTATTTTTAAAATATATAATACATATATTTACACTATTTTTTCTCAAAATATATAAAGATTAAAAATACAAATGAAAAATGAAAAAAATCAGGAAAACTAGCCCAGTCTCTTCTACTCAATGAGTGTACGAGTCACTCTCCGTCTTTTTTAGCTTCCACATTACGTTTATAACGTAAAAAGTGGAAGGTTTTATAATCGTTCAGTCCGTCTGTCCGTCACCCACTTTCACAGAAAAAACCATAAGTCCCACAGACAAGTGGAATACGTCATTTTGAAGCAAAAAATCAGATTAGGCTACATTCCAAATTAATTTCGTTAAAAAATTTAAATTAGAAGTTTATTTAAAATTTAAATAACTAAATTTTTATCTACATTGAAATAACATGCAAATTCCATTTTTATTCATATTTTCAATGTTACCATCCACAAGTCCCACAGACAAGTGGGATACGTCATTTTGAAGCAAAAAATCAGATTAGGCTACATTCCAAATTTCATTAAAAAATTTAAATTAGAAGTTTATTTAAAATTTAAATAACTAAAAATTTAATCTACATTAAAATAACATGCAAATTCCATTTTTATTCAATATTTTCACTGTTGCCATTTCGTTAAACGTACAAGAAACTTTATTTAAAATAAAAATAAACACTTTTGAAAGAATATTTATTTATGTGATATAATTCAGTTTGGATTGTTGTAATATCACAATAGAGTTCTTTTGATGGTTTATTATATATGTATGAAGAAAGATGCATAGAGAATTCTAACTTGGCATAAAAAAATATGCAAAGTTTTGTTTTTATTTTTAAAGCATCAATTGCACTAATTATATATTTTTCGAACTGTAAATTAATTTAACAAACGATAAATGACTGAATTTTCGAAAGAAATGTAAATGGTAAATTGTGACGACACAAAGATATTTATTAAAAAAGATTACATTATTAATCTTCGAACTTCAAACAAATTAAGCAAACGATAAAGTCTAATTATTAAATCTGAGAAAGAAGATTAATGAAAATAATTAATTTTATCGTTTAAATGTTTAATTACAACTAGCTAAAGGCTCTGTTTGCCGAATTTCTTTCTGAGGTGTATAAATAGTTGGTTTCCTGTTGAGCACAAATGTTGTGTGGAAGCGGTTTAAGTGACAGATTCTGTAACAAACCTACTTGTTTTATAATTGATGAAGATTTCAACAACATCCATTTTATGGAATTTCACTTAATTATTTGGAACAATTATTTGAAATTTACAATCTAACTTCTGGTTAATTGGCTGTTCTTCTAACACAAAAACTATATTTATGCTAACGAATGACAAGCTGATTTAGGCTGAGACGAATTTTGAACGAAAACTGTATTGAAACATGTGCTCCAAAAGCATTTTTGAAAATTTAACCCTGTCACCATATAAGAATTTGCAATACCTCAACGAGTAGTTGTGTAAGTTATTTGGAAAATAAATACATGACTTCATTAGGAAGAATCCCACCTTTAGTACATACATTGTAAGAATCTTTAACTAAATGGCAGTAAAAGTAAATTTTAAGTTTCAAGTAAAGAACTGAAAGTTGCTCATAGTTGAAAAAAATTAAAAGAAAAATTAGATTTTTCGACAACACGACAGCTTCTTCTAAACTATATTCTTTCGACAGATACATGCTGGGTTGCTACGTAAGCCATTTTAACCATTGGTGGTATTCAGGTGTCCGGTTTTAAAATAAAGGTAGGCGGAAAACCTGTCCCATTGAAAAACTAGCTTCTATCTCCCCTATTGTCTTATTACCTAAAAAATGTGTTAGATTTTCTAAAATTTGAGACAAATGCACAACTTTGATAATAATATTTATTTATTATTATGACACACAGCCCAACAGATTTACACCCAATTATAAGACTGAGATAAGTACAATTTACAACCAAGTCTTACCCGGAAATCGAACCCAGACCCCAGCTCTGCAGTCCAGAGCTAAATATCAACATTAATATCAACATTTTTCTACAAAAACCTTTCAATCTAAATTTTTACTGTATATCATGTCTAAAATTGAAAAAAAAATCATTTTGAAGCATTATTAAAATTTTAAAATCATTTTAAAACTCATGAAAATATAAAAAAAAAGTCATACATTTTAAAAGTTGTAAGGATACTTCATACCTTAAGGAAGTTGAATTCATTGACTTTATATCGCAAAGTGTCAAGTTTTAGAATTTAGTTTGGATTTATAGTAAAATACCGATGCTGAAAACGATTTAAAACTATTTATCGTTTGCTAAAATATTAATTTGACAAAAATATATACATATTGACATATCATTTTGCAATCCATACATATTACATGAATGTTTCTTTTGTATATATATATATTGTACTAAATACCATAAAACAGAGCTTTTGAAATGGGTTTTTTAAATGAGTATTTCAAATAAAGAAACAAATAAATTATCGACTTCAATCTTTCCATTTAAACACTTCAAACTTAACTTCATTGCCGTAGCAGCTGCAAACACATAGCGAAAAATCTCCAGGTGCGATATTTCTTTCTTTCCCGCTCATTTTTATCCAAAAACGAACGCGTAAAAAAGACCTATCTATAAATTGCAGACGAACAAAGGCTCGGATCGCTATGCCAATTGCACCAATCGATAGATATCAAAATTTTGCATCCTATAGTAGTTTTAACTCAAAAAATCAATTTTGGCCGATAGGTCTCTCTAATAAATGATATATTAGAATTTATGTTCAAATCAATTTATATTCGACATTGCGTTACACATATATTTTAATAGGCGGAGTCACAAATTTATGCATTCGATAATCGTTTATAAATTACACTTTGAAGCCTTTTAAAGCACCTTACAAAAAATTATTCTCATTTGATTGTGTATGCAGTGTTTGCTCAGTGCCAATGTGCTTAAAGGGAAACATGAAATGTATAGATTTTTGTTTTTAATTTAGATTAAGGCGTCTCAAAATAATTTAAAAGCCGTTTATTTATAACTGACAGCGGCTACTGTTGCAAAAGCTGAATACACTGGAACAAACTTGATCATTAAATCTGTGGAGTCCAAAGTCCATGCGGAGTAAACATACGATGTCGTTAAAAGTCCCGTTTGGTAAGTCTGTACTCCATACATTTGTCAATTATTAGTTTTTCATTATTTATTTTCAGTTTATAAACCAGACAAATATTATTTATATAAATCTTTTGTATAGTCTTAGTAAACCGCAAATGTTCTCCTGATATAAATGACCTTCCACTTACTGCAAGGGTACTATTGCTTTTCTTGGAAGAAATTACTAGTTCATCAGTTGATAAAATATGTTTCCATTTCTATGAAGACTCTCGATTTACATTGTTTGCGGTTTTTAGCTTCAAGTCTAGCCCACAACTAACTATAATTACATTGATAACGCTACTAAGAAACTATTAGTTATGAAATTCTTTGTGTGGCAGTGGAACAATTTGTAAATGTAACTTTAAATCTTCAAGAGTTATAATTTTCCTTGGATACTTCTTATTCTATTGCTTTTAAAATACTTGCTATGAAGCAATTTATATTATGAAAATTACAGGTATGGCTTGAATATTGTTATCATGATTTGATTAGTTAGGTTTATTATCGGTATTTCAAAGCTTTGATTTATCAATTTATTGTAATATATCTCTTAAATTTATAAGGGTGCACGATGCATTGATTTATAGTATAAAACTATAACTACTGAAATTATTAAACCAATTTCAATGGGAGAAAATTTTAACTAACCAAAATATTTTTTGAAAAGTGTGCTTGCAATATTAAGTATTTTAATTTTTGTGTTCTCATTTTTTTCTTATTTATTATATTAACTTCTTTTTTAACATGCATAAATTGTATTCATTACAAAACAAATTTTAAAGTTACCACGATATATTTAAATTTTAAGAATTGCAACATCAAACTTATTTATTTCTTCATAATTTGAAAAATCTATATTTTTGTAAGCAAAGGTAAAATTGTCATTAGACAGCTAGTATAGCTTGATGTTTTCCAATAAACACTTACTGGATTTATATATTTATAGTCAGTGATTGTTGCTTCTTGAAGTTGAAACATTTAATGACATAATCCAAATAAAAATACATGGTCCTAGGTTGCATTATTGGACAACGCTCCTTCTTCCAATGCAAAAAGAGAGCTAGTCCATTATCAGGGTAGGCTTTGATTTTATCTACCTAAGCACTTTTAGATATACGCTTTAAAAAAAGCTACTAATATAGCAATTTCTAAGAAGATATAATTAGGGAGCCTCCTAATGTCGCTTTAAAAAAACATAAATTGTGACAAAATGACTGCTGCGCCAATTATTATTTATTAACGCCACACGCTTTAGTCATTATTTGCCCAACATTTCTTAGAATAGGCAGTTATGAACTACGGCTGTGATATAAGAGCTTCTTAATGCAACCTTGAAAATTATAGCATCCCCTGAAGTTATATGGGGGGGGAATTATGAAATTTTTTCTAAAACTAACAAATACTTTATATAAAATCATTTTATATATTTTATTTTTTATGGAAAAAAATATTAATTTGGTAAAAACTGTATCGATCATTATCTCGTCACTGTGGCATGATGACACGTGTGCAACAAGCGATTTTTTCATCTTTCGAGAAAATTTCCTTAAAAATTCTTAAAACCGTTTCGGCAACAGTTTTAAATCATTACTTTTAGCTTTTGAATGGGCTTGTTTCAACACTTTGCCACAAAAAACAATGAAACCAATGAAATCGCAGTTCGGAGCGCGTAACTTTGTTTAAACCAATGAGCTGTTTCAACACTTTTTCAAAAAAAAAACGAAACAACCAATGAAATCGCAATATAGCGAGCGGGACGTCAGAAAAAATATTCCCATTCAATCATAGTCTTGATAAAGCAAAAGCCGACGGATCTAGCGGCAAAGTTATCCAACTCATTAGTATCATAGTCAACTCATACCATGTAAAAATTTCAAGCTTTATATAAATTTATGACACAATTGGTTTAACCCAACAGCCCGAAGTTAACAAAAGGACAATTTATCCAAAAGGAATCGTTGAGAAAAAAAATCCCAGTCACACATTTAGAAGAATTATGTGGCAGCGATAGAGGGAATTTTGAGCCCAGTCAGTAAGGCTCTTGCGTTGCATGAGAAAAGTTAGAAGTTCGGACATTGCCAAAATAGCTGTCGAACCCGTCTGTGTAGCAAAAGGTCAGACAAATAATACCTCGTATAGAGGAAGTGCATATTAAATACGTTCCAATGCCCTGACGCTGCGTGCGATGTCTTTCCTAAAAGTTGCGTTGGGCGTAGGTTCGTCACTTGGCTGCGGCGCTAAGTTAAGGTCCATCGCCAATAACTTTCGTGTAGCTCTACTGCTACAATAATTCACTTCAATAATTGTATATGAATCTTAAAGTTACTTTTTCCAAATGTATTTTATGTATCTTAGTAATGATACTCTAACAAACATTTATCTTTGCTAATTACGAAAATAAATATTTTGAAATACATATGGAAGAAATTTGAAATTAAAAAAGTTAAATTTTAATATAAGTATTGCCGTAATTGTTAGCAAATGTATACTTTTATTATAAAAAACAATTGGGAATATCAATGAACTTACCCTAGAGCATTGGAGAAAATACTTTCTAAAACTAACTTCCTAATTATTTTTCGAAAACAAGGTATTTTAAATAGAGAAAACGATTTTGTTGTCGAATACTTTTCAATTAGCTTTAACCTCGGAAGACCACCCTTTGGAAACTTAAAACGCCTTTAAGTGGCAAAATATGACAGTTTTATTACTTAGCCCGTCACTTTTAAGATGGGATAATAACCTACACACTAAAAAGTAATAGACCCCACGGATAATAGCGTAACGCCGATATAATAACTTTTTGAGTGTTATCCGTAATTTTAAGGTTAAAAAGCTTTTTTCCATTACTAAAAGACATATTATTATCCTTTGTTATATCTTTAAACCAAATTGAACAAGGAGAAAAAAGATTATAACCATTGATTAGTTAGGTTAATTAACACTTAATAAGTTGTCCAGTGGAATTAAGAGTCAATCTAAAGGGAAAGACTCTTAAACAATGCCTCTTTATTTTGAACCGTATTAAATTACAAAGGCAGTGTCTGCACTGTTACTCAATGCTTTATAGAGAATGGAGTCAATCAGGTCATCGACCGAGAATCGATTTTACGTGCTCCAATCCCCCATACACGGAACATTTTATACGTTGGACTTAGTGGGGTCTATAGTACCAAAATATATAAATTAAGAAGTCCTGACATACTTACTGACTACATGGGATGTTTGTATTTCATAAAATTTTTCCATCTGTAAAAGATGAAACATGTTCTGCTCCGTTCTCTGTCTTTTTCAAATATGGTACAGACTTGATGTCTACGGAAGTCCAGGAATTAATTGTAGTACACAATGTAGATATAGCATGTTTGTGCAAAGAAGTAGCAGTATGTGAACTGTTTAACTGTATTTGTGATCCTTAATTGTGTCCTGGGGCAGGTTACTGTTTGTTTTTGAAATTGACAATTTCAAAAAGGGTATCTACAGAGAAGCCCTCGAACACCTCGAAGGAACTGAATCGAATCCGACATTTTATTAATGTTGATATCATCTTGGGGGTGTTATAATATCCTGATGTGGTACTGGCAGTGGCATTGATTGACACGAAATTAAACTTGACTTTAAATGCAAATTACCACCATTAAGGGTAATTGTGGTGATTTCTATTTTATTCGTGCAATGACGAGTATAAAAAAGCTAGGTTTTTTATGAGAAGATAGAAATACAAAAATATACAATGATTGAACTTACATACAATTTGATGATTACAAACAATGATTGAATTCAATATTGGCCTCGATGGAGCAACTTAAAGCCTAATCCTGCTGAGCAGCTTTACTGTCAGCAGTTATTAAAGAATACCGATATGTGTTATCATTAATTATTCTAAAAATGTATTTTACACATTTGACAAATTTTTTTAATCAGTATTTTTATCTATTTACTTAAAAATCCATAGTTCTGTAACGTTTAATTCCAAGCGACCTCTAACAGAGCTGTAAGAAAAGTATTACTTATTTGTAGAGCTGAAATGTTTGTGTCATTTTAATATAATTAAAATGACATAAGATAATAAAAGAAAAATTAAATATTTAGAGTTCTTACATTTAAATTGAAATCATTCCAATTTTTAGTCATATCCTAGTATCCATTCTGGCAACATTTAGTGCAATTTTAATATGTCGTCAATGCCTAAATGACGCGACCGCTCTATTCTTAAATAAGTATGAAAAAAAAAATTAACAAAAACCTGATATTTTCGAGATATTTAAAAATAATAAAACAAAAAAACTACAATTTACAAACCTTATGGCTCTCCGAAATTGACGTCAAATGTCTCAGAAATAGCAATAGAAGTACTTGGCTTATTTTTCGAAATTGCTAACCCAATCTAACAAAATACAATCCACGGGGAAAGTAAGAACACATTCCATTACTTATTATTTATTATTTTTTAACTAAATAAACTTTCTAAAGGTTATTTACTGCAAAGTTACTTAATGGCTCATTATTCTTATCTTTTATATGGTATTATTATTATAGAAGCGTAGATTTTTCACTAGTGAAACTTTAAAATTTTCTCAATCTTCATAAACATTTTAATACCAAATTTTACAATTAATCAAGATTAAAATCAAACTTATGTATAATTATTTATATTTGCAAGCATAAATTAATTATATCAACTTTATACCTTCAAATAAAAATAATATTAGAAACTTTACAACATTCCTTTCAAATAATAGCAGCTCCATGGGGCATCAATCATCTTTTCTTGGCTATTAATCTTCACTTAAAACAAAGACTGACATCAAGAAGATTACAGTGTTTAGTCGTCAAGTGAAAATCTTCACTTATTATGGTGAGTAGATTAACCGTATTTATATCACACAATGGGTGTTTGATATAATTAAAGACTAAGTTTATTTTACTTAGATAAAAAAAATGATAGTTTGAGCTTTAAAACCAGTGGTTGAAATCTAAATGTATGATAACGTATTACATCAAATCCATAAAAAAATCACACTGAGGGAATTTCTTTTCTTCATATATTATTCGAAAATTACAAAAATCCTTTTTACTAGTTCATTTCAATTTCCCATCAATATAATCTGCAACGTAAATCTTAAAATTAGATTGAATGTCGGATAGTACTATCATTACCATTTTAGAGTGCAATTTAAGACGATTCTTTACAAAAAGCAACAATCACCTATGTACAATACAACACAGTCATACTGAGGACATAGAGTTGAAATATGCTATTATGATATTCTAAGAATGATGCCGTGCAAACTTAACAGTCTATTATTTCCTATATGTTCAATGTTCCACAACACTTTCAACTAAATTTTAATAAATGTCATAATCAAATTAAAATATTAATAATATTTTCCATACCACTGATTTACTTAATTTAGATTTTAGAGTTAAAAAATGCAATTTTTAAGACGAATTCTTTTACAATAAGCAACAATCACACGTATGTTACCAAATATCAACACAGTCATACTGAAGGACATAGAGATATGATAAATATGCATAATTATAATATAATTTTAAAAGACGATTGTATGCCGTTGCTAAACTTAACATGTCTCTATTATTTTCCCTATTATGTTTTCAAAATGTGTTCCCACAAATCAAACTTTTCAAACTAAAATTTATAATCACACATGTGCAATAAAATCAAAAAATTAAATAATAAATTTAAAATAATAACTTTTTCCCATTCAACCCACATGATTTTACTTAATTTTAGATTGTTAAGAGTTAAAAAAAAATTTAATTTTTGTTTCCAATGTTAAGTCTATGAGCTAGACTTTAAAAATACTCGAACAGAACTTTCAACAAAGCCGAATTTTTGAACGAAAGAACTCAGAAACTTTTAAAGTAGCAGAAACACTGTCCCGTTCTGCTCTACGTAATTTGACACTTTTTTTCATACATCTACGTTTTGAGACCACAGGCGGAGATAGATGCACATTAGTAGTATAGATTGCCTAGTGGATGTACCAATCACGTTATGTATTGCACAGACTTTACCACGGTTCTAACTTACGAGGCATATTTGGATGTTTTAAAGCTTCTCGTGTAGTCTGAAATGAACAGACGCAACTTTTCTGACAAAACCAAACTAAAATATTGCACAGCCATATAGCTATTAAGTATTTGATAAAATCGAACTTATATGCTGCTATAAAGATGTTATTTGTCCGCGTGTAGTGCTATATTTTAAGGGGACTCTGGGTAGGCAAAAATTTCACAAATATCGATTTTTTTTTTTTTAGTGTGGAAAAATAGCTTATACTTTTAGATTTCCATACATAGCAAACTTTAAACAATCTGAGCAGATTTTAAATCACAGTTTCAATTTTTGTAAACGCGCCAAGCGAAATTCGTATGTTATTCAGTCCCGGCCTTTATCTTAAACAGCCTTTTACTCAGCATGTATATTTTGATATTTTTATTATGTTCAATTGGTCCCTTGCGATTCAAAAATTTGTGTATATTTTTGAAACTTGGAGTAATTATTAACTGTAATGTTTAAAAGGCAATTGTTCATGGATTTTAAGATCTGATAATTATGTATTGTTTATTTGCAATTTTTGTAATTCAGGTAGTTGAAAAATTCCCTTTTTTGCCGTCGCAGCAAGTTTTATTTTTAAAACATTAACAAAAAGTCGAATGCAAAATCCATGCCCAATTTTATTAAGTTGTATTCAAACTGTTTGTATAAAAAGTATTAACCAGATTAGACAAAAATTGAATCGCAAGGAGCATTTTAAAAATGTCCAATAAAACGTTAATTTTTCCACTAAAAATTAAATTTCTGAAAAAATAGTGTTTATAAATTTTTGAAATTTTGTGTAGTCTTTAAAATTATTGTTATTTAACTGCAAACAAATTTCATGAATTTTAGGCAAAAACTAAATGATTTTTTCTTTTGCCTACCCAGTCCCTTTAAGTATATATTTAGTATACTAAGAAATTTACAATAGATGCGTTTTTTGAACCCCTGTTCGTATTCTTCAAAATTTCACTTTAGTTACAACGTTACCCTTTACTGGCGATCGTGCACTTTTCCGTAAAATATAGGATCGTAAAGGAATTAGCTATAAGGAAATACATTCAGTTACGACCAAGTAAAATTTTATAGTATTCTTATTCTTTTCCTTTCATGTCCACAGTTCGTCAACCCAGTAAATCAATCAAATACTCGACCCCCTCCTTACAGCCGAAGAGCATGCAACATTGTTGAACTTGACGTCACAGGGTTAAATATTTCCATGGTGAATATTCAGCAAGATGATTCATCATTCGTCAATGCATTTCTACAAAATTACTGCCCAAATTACGCCATTGAAATTTGTTTTCGTTTTCTGGTTGCTGTTCAAGACACTGACGTGCTTTATTCCGCTGGTAAAGCGAGGCACCAAAAGGGTACTTAAAACTGTTTATAAATTGTTAACAAACAACTTTCGGATTCTGAAAAAAACTCTGAAAGGCCACAGTCCCTGGGGGTATCCATATATCTTAAAATTTGAAAGGATTTTAAATACATAACAATCTGATATTTGTACTTATTGTTTTCGTAATAAACTACTGCAGACTACATTTTATCTGGTAACAAAATAGTTTTCCCTTTTTAATGCTTTTGAAATTATTTTTATTTTTAAAAACTTGTCCTCTTTAAAGTAATAGCAATGTATTGTCTATTTAATAGTTCTCAAACTAATAACAAATTTCTTCTGGTCTCTAAAATATTAATTTATCTCTGAATTATTGTGGAAATGCGCACAAAACTTTATATAATACTTGAGTTTATTACCGTTACATCAATATTTCTCTAAGAAGGCTGACCATTGCAAAGAATATCTACACTAAACCTAAATTATTTCTTAAGAAAATATGTTCAAAAATAAAATAGAATAAAGTAGATTTTTTTGTTAGATGACTTTTTTAATTCAAAATTAATAATATAAATATTTATAAATATTTTTACGTTACTATTTTAAATATATAATTTTGTATTGAATGGTTATTTCCTTTTGTTACAGTATGCTTTATTGTTTATACAGTTGTAGTTATTTAGAAGTACATCAATATTTTTCAATCGAATAAATAATATTACAAAAAAAAAATTATATATATATTTACATAATAAGAAAAATAATGTATGGGAATAGACAAAGAATAAATCTAACGTTCTTTAATTTTCAAGTAAACGTACGAACAACTAAACACATTATTTTAAAGTTTAAACAAAATCCGGAAAGATAACTAAATTGTTCTAAAAATTTAACTCAAACCTTAAAAACGAGGGTTCACGATTTTTTTAACTTTTCTAAAGGAAGAAAGGCGACATTTGATGTGCCCAGTCTATGGGTGCGTCCGAAATCCTATAGTTAATCTACGATGTAGAGGAAATAATGGAATAACTATTTCGAAAACAAAACAATGCAGACGTTATATCTTGGGATTAGCCACAATTTATTTGCGTTGTCTCGCAGGGCAAAGATTAAGATGGATATGTTTTCGAGATAACCAGTTACCTTCGAGAGGGTTTTTAACAGAAAGCGTTTGTTTTAATGGTTAAGGAACAAGTTTGGAAGGATGGTAAAGTACTTTTATAGAGGGCTTTTTAAATTACTGTTATGCATTAGATTTTTATAATTTAAATAATTAATTTCAATTAAGTTTGATGATTTTAAATCAACTTTCATAAGTTTCATGTAACTTTAAGAAATTTCATTTAAATAATATATATTTTTTAAGAACTTATTTTTTATACGTTTCATTTTAATTGACTAAATTTTATTATCCAAACATTTTGAAATTTGAATAGAATATATTATGCATTCTAAACAATAATAAAATAAATTTTTATATATTTTACTAATTCATAGTTTTAAAAAACTTGGTTATAAATGACAGTCTTTATATTCAACCAATTTTACAGTGAAGAATCTGTTATTGACATACAGTGTTTTTTTTTAATTAATAAATTACATTTTAATCTTATGATCCATCATTTTACTTTCATATTTTCTAAATAATCTAGCAATTAAGGTAAAGATAATAGATTTTCTAAACATCTTATTTAGATCTAAATATTTTGCACATTCAGGTTTCAATTTAGTTTTCAGGTTTTTCTTTCAGGTCAATTCACTAATTTTGATGATTTACAAAAAAAAAACATTTTTACCAACAAGTTAAACACTACTTCCTAAATTTTGGCATTATATTACGTGACATTAAAGCAATTAACAATGATTTGTATTTTATTTATTGTGAAAAAATATTTATTGTGGTAAACTGAATATCATTGTGCAATTTTTCGATTAAAATACAATTACAGGACATCCGGGATTCCATTTACAAGTAAACATTCAAAAAGTTCAAGCACCTCAAAGTTCTTTTTCAAGGTATGCATTACACTCACGAAGTTCATACTTCAAATTAATGAAAAAATAGTAATGCGGTTCTTTGCGACGCCGTAACCCAAAATTACATCTGATTTGAATATGTGATATCATGTCATCTTTACAAATATTAATAATTAAGTTTTCAATCAACAAAAATGTCGAGTTGTGCCTATGAAAGACTCTTTGGAAAATAAAATTAAATTTGAAAATGAATATTAAAAAAGCAAAAGCGAATATTTATTTTGCGGTCAATCACCTTACAACGACAGTAGGGTTAAATATTTTTACTCAATTCAACACACACCAAATAAAAATCAAATAAATAACACTTTTACCAAAACTGTGTTGATATAGTAAATAATGTTTGTGTAGTCCAATCTGTTTTACAAGTAAATCAACCGATATAGGAAAAAATCTAATTTTCTCCCTATTTGAAAAAAAAAATACGGGCCTCACTGTAATGGTGGCATAAGTCACTATTTTCGAAACAGAAAAATTAATTTTCGTACTTGATTATAACGTATCAAATATAGTATTACTTGTATACAGAGTAAAAATAAAGTTCTGTAAAAGAAATGGCTGTAACGCATTGACTGAAACGAATGATTCGCACTTTGATTTGACTTGAGTCAATTAAAACTTGTGTTTGAAAAATATAAGTCCCAATATGTATTAAGTACGACCTTTTATGTAAAAATTTGGCCAAGCCATTTAAACATTTCTATTAACTTGTGAAAATTTTATCTCATGCGCATTTCACGTTATTCATACAAGAAATTATTCTTTTACAGGTACTTTCATTCACAACAATGAAAAACTTACGTTTTTCTTTAAAATAATTCTTCTTTTAGTTTTAAGGAATTATAAGTCACAACTTAGAAATTCACGATATCCTTGCAAGTAGTTCTAATTTTATATGCACCTTCAATCCCAACATTATAACTCATGTTAGCCCTACACACCGTAAAACTTTGGTGGAACGGTACTCCATAAACTCGTTGGAAGCTGTCAAGAAATGCTACAACCGTTTTTATTGAATAAAGCTTCACTTGAGATTATCGGCTCAATTAATTCTCCTTTTACAGGCCCTTTAATTCGGAACAGTGAGGTTATTGTAGTACTTTCTCATTTTGGAAACAGAGACTAAAATTATTCCTGTACACAAAAAGGGTAATATTGCTGATTGTAACAATTATAGACCAATTGCCATCCTAAGTTCTTCCTCTAAAATATTTGAAAGTATAATGTATAAAAAAATATTTGGTCAGGTTCATCACTTTATCTCTCCTCACCAACACGGATTCATGTCTAAAAGATCCACTGCAACAAACCTACTTTGTTTGACCAATAAGGTCATGTCAGTTTTTCATGATATGACTCAACTAAATGTAATCTATACCGATTTTTCTAAGGCATTTGATACGATTGATTTTGGAATTTTATTAAATAAGTTACATAAATATGGTTTTAAAGCATGTCTAATTGACTGGTTGTATTTATATTTAAATAACCGTTCTTTATATGTTTATTTTAATAATGCTGTTTCAGAAAAGTTGACAAATACCTCAGGTGTTCCGCAGGGTTCCAACCTTGGTCCTCTTCTGTTCATTCTTTTTATTAATGATTTATGTACTGCTTTGGCAAATCGGATTATTTGTTTTTTGCTGATGACTTGAAAATAATGAAGACTGTTAAAACAATTGCTGATGCTAAAATTTTACAAACTGATTTGGACAGTCTTTATAAATGGTACATGCTTAACAAATTGTATTTAAATATTAATAAATGTTTTTGTGAGTTATTTCCGCACCTCCAAACCTTTACTACACAATTACAACATTAATCGTTCAAATTTAATCCGTCCTAATGAAATAACAGATCTTGGTATAATTTTTAGATATGATTTCGATTTTTCTCCTCATATTGATTCTATGATTTCGAAGGCTTACAGAAAACTTGGTTTCATTAAGCGTATAACCGACAAATTTTTCAAACTTAAAAACTCTAACTGTTCTTTATTGTTCTTTTGTCCGTTCAAAACTGGAATATTGTAGTATTATCTGGAATCCTTAACTTAATAACAAAAATCTCTTAATTGAAAGAGTTCAAAATAATTTTCTTCGCATTTAAAAAAATTTAACGCATTCTGCATTTAAAAAAATTTAAATATTATCCTCATTATACCCCCTCATCCAATCTTCAGAGTTTGTTTCATATGCCCACATTAAAATCAAGAAGGCATCTTTCTTCTTTGTTGTTCTTTTATAAAATTATAAATTATATGGTTGATCGTCCTGAAATTCTGTGTTTGATTAATTTTTCTGTAAAAAGTCATGTCTTGCGTAATAATGATTTATTTGTTGTACCACTCTGTAAAAATAATTATTTAAGTAATCATCCACTTTATAGATTTTATCGTAATTTTAATCTTTTTAGTAATGAACTTGACTTATTTTCAACTTTTAATGATTTTAAAAAAGAATGTCTACGAATTTTATGTAATTGAATGTCTGTCCCTTTTCCCACCACTATAATTGGGTTGTAACCTGTTGTGTGTGTTTTTCTAAATAAATAAATAAAATTTTCATTTGTATTTCATTGAAGTTCTGAGTATTTAATTATTACATTTAATATGCTTTTAAATTTTTGTCGCTTAGTATTATTATAAATGTATATTATAAAACGGTGTTGCGTACCGTTCCTCTGTACAATCCTTAAAAACCTAGCTTCCTCCTGTTTCACGGAGTAACGTTACACCAAATTTATGAAATAACATTACACAAGTATCTAAAGTTACACCTAATTTACGTTGTAACGTTACTTCATAAATTTAGTGTGGCTTTTCTCCTTGAAATCAGAGACAGCACTTACACCCCTCCGATATTACGGAGTAAACTCCTTATTTGTGTAACGTTACTTCATAAACTTGGTGTAACGTTTCTCCATGAAGCAGAAGTAACGTTACACCAAGGCTTTACAGAGTAAGTTTTAACAGTTTAGTTCTAACTTTATGAAGCGTGTGAGCTATTTTATAGTATTTAAGTAATACTAATAAGGATACGTTTACACAGATCTCTTTGCCACTCAAAATCCTTCGGAAATTTATCTTAAAATAGATATATCACTATTGAAGTAAAACTTTGACTAGCCCACGCAAAATTTTAAAATTCTTTTTTGTCAACTACTACAAGAAAATGGTGCGTAATAGGTGCATAAACTATCATTATTCTACAAATCACAATAGTTAATACTAGTATATTGTGGGCTAGTACACCACCAATTTTGTATTTTGTACTTTTTGGCGGTCTTTTAATAAGGTATGCAAATTGAGAGCATGAAAGAAACTTTTGAGAAAAAGTGAGAGGAAACCTATAATTTTAGAGGTAAATAAAGCCTCTTCTAAATTTAGTACGTTCGGGGGAAAAAATGTTGGGTCATAAAATATTTTTTAAAAAAATGACGTGTAATTTATTATATATAAATAAAACAAGTAAGTTTGTAACAGAATCTGTCACTTAGCCCGCTTCCACACAACATTTGTGTTCAAGGCTTTTCAAAATATTAAATTCAAAACTTTTTATATAATTTCACTTTTATACGATAGGATTGAATATGATCGTGTGTTTTTTAAAGATATCAGTTTTTCTATTTTAGAAATCACTAAATATGATACCTCAAAAGAAACGCATACTACATGAAAACTCACTTAAACACAACCTGTGTTGCAAAATTCACAATTAAACTTGAAAGCAACAATGTTGTTTCAAAGCAATTGTTGTTTAATTCTCTAGTCTGTAATTGTTCTTTCATTCATTTAATAATTTTTTTTATTGTTAGCGGTATTTTCATTCTTATTTACCTTTTGTGATAATAAAGATTACAAAGAAAGCACTATGGGCAATAAGTTCTACTATTTAGAACCTTTATTTCAATTTCAACCCAATGTTAAATTTTCATAAGCTCAATCTAAAATTCTCATTTGCCAGCACGTAGGTGTTTAATTACTTGATAATGCTTAATTCGTTATTTTGAAACAACTTGAACGAAATCTTTCGACAGGTCAAATTATGATGATGTCTTAATTGGATCATTTGAGATCAATGAAAAAATTAATTGATTCTTCGTCAAGAAATATTGAGGTCATAGTTAAAGAAGGGTGGGGGACAATATAAATTTTAAAAACCATTTTTCAAATAAGAAGTCAGGTGGCTTACCAAATATCCGGGAAAATATAACTGTTGACAAATCATGTGCTGTTCACGTCATTGTAAGTGGTTCAAAATTAAGAATTAACCTCACCGATTTAGCATTAATTTCTCACTAACAGTTTAACCCTTTTTACAATAGAAATCAAATAATTAGTATTGGTAATCGAGTAATGTTTAAAGGATCCTATCCGATCTATCCCGGAAACAATCTCACTTAGTTATTATCAAATACATACACTTAACATTATCAAATACAAAAACTTCTTCTACAAAAGCATTTTTTTCTAAATTCATTTTTATGATAGGTAGGTCTTGACAGTGTGGAGATTTCCGTCCGTCCGTCGGTCAGTCGTACTCCTCTTCTGAATTTAGTTTTTAGTTTTTCCAATTTTTTAAAAACCTGTTTGATTAAAAAAGGGAGACCTATCTTTTCATCAGATCCCTAGTTTTTATAACTTTTGCCCCTCTATATGAACGGTTTTCCGTCCGCCTGTCTACCTACCCTTTATAAGACGGTATGTTATAATTTTCGCTTTTACCGTCGAATTTTAAAAATTATTTTTCGTTAGAAAGATATTATATCAGTCACTTATCTTTTTTACGTTTGGTCCATCTCTCTTCATCTGTGCACCTGTCTTTTAACGGTTTGGGTTTTTTTTAGTAAGAATGATGGGGAATTTCTCAGCATGTCCTTTATCAATGCAAACCGTCATCCACTAAAAAGAATATTCTTTGGGGAAGGGCCAAAAAATACAATGCCATGGGTCGTATTCGAACCCCACCCTAATATTGGTTAAGATTTGTGTATATAAATATAACTAAACTTTCTACTAAATACTCAAAAACAATAACCATAACGTGCCACAAAGGTTACATAATTAATATTACGTGTACCATTTTGTTAAATCTGTGCATAAATTATTAATTTTAAACATAAGGCGGAAGAAATTTGCATGGGAATAAGTTTTAAAATATCTTATATTTGCTTAGTAAATAAAGAGAAAGTATAATTTAATTAATAATATAAACTAGCTCTAGTTATAATTATAAAACCATAAATCACATAGCGATTTATAATTAAAAAAGTTTTATTATGATATATGGTCATACCCATTTTGTGTGACAAACAGCCATTACTTTTAAATTTTAATAAAACTTTAATACAAATAAAAAAAAAACATTTTATAGTATTTGCTTGTTTAAAAATACCGTTTAAAATAAGCTTAGGAACAATAACAAAAAAAGATTTGTTTAGATTTACCGCAATGATGAATTTGTTATATATTCATAAAGAAAACCTTCTACTCAACCATTTCCTACACATTCCTGATAAACAATGCGTTTCAAAAAGCAGCTTACCAACTAACCTTTGCACTCCTAAATGAAAGAAAGATTTTCATAAAATATTTCACTGCTCGTAGTAAAAAAAATAATGTTTAAAAAAGTCAAATAAAATAAATGCATAATTGCACAAAAATATTTTTCCATAGAATAGCAAATACAATTTAAAAAAAAAAAGTGTGAAAATGTTTTGATTTCTTTAAATTTTAATATCGTGTGCAGTATAAAATAAATAGTTTATCTAATGTGAGAAAATAAAGGCTTTTTAATAAAGTATAACTTTGGTTTATATTTTTAGATAGATGGTGGTTAGAGAGAAATTTTAAAGAGTCAAATGACAAAAGTCAACAATCTAATACGACTACCATCTATTTTATTTTCTATATTGTATTTTAAAGTTTCTCTAATTCATTTAAATGAAGTGTAATTACCTGTGGATTTAAAAAAAGCAAGTTAAAATTTCTGAACTTATCATAAGTTTAATTAAGTTTGATTGAGTGCTATTGCCGATAAGTAATACTAAAATTGTTAGTTTTTTTTTTATTTTGAAGTGATAATCTATCATTATAGGAAATTTAATAATATAAAATTAATTTCAGTTGGTTCGGTTTTTTGTTTACTATGTATTCTCAAAGCTATATAAATATATTTTTTATACTTAATCCGACTTGCATCATACATAATTATGTTCTTTATTAAAACTATTTTAACGCTTAAAAATACCTTAAAAAGAAGAGAAGAAAATTAAAAGCCACACATTATCGTGAGATAAATGTTAACTTTAATGATTAACTTTTAATGATAACTTAAGGTAAATTTTTTTTAATATAAATTTGATTCGTTATGATTTCCAGAATCATTAAATAGTACGGACAATTGTCGTAATTCTAAACAAGTGGCTGCGATAAGTTGTCATGTGTACCAGCCCTACTTCTCAAATTTAATATTTGGCAAGATTCGACTTGAAGTCTGTTTTAACATAGGATTAGCAATCCAATCTTACTTCTGTGTTTTAATTTCTAAGATCGAGTATTCACAAAATTTTCTCGATAGAACTTTGATAATTACTGTAGGGAATTTAGCTTTTTTAATTTTGTATGAATCAGATTTCATACCAGGATGTGTTTAGTTCGAAACACTTTAATTTGTGAAGAAAGTTATACCCATAAGGCATTTTAACTTACATAGGATTATTTTACAAGTGAGGCATTCCCTATAATTATGTCTTTATCGTTCCAATAAAATGTTCTGCAAACCTCAGTAGTACTTTTAACATCATTAATCGCAATATGAAAAATTATTTGTCGCTTTAAAGAAGTAATTATACATACCCAAACCAAGACACAGTGAGCAAAAGTATTTGGCATTGAGTTCACGTACAACGCAATCGGCTTCAGCTGAAGAAACTGGTGGTTGAAAGCTTCTCTTCATATATCATACATTTAGACAAGAAGTTTGTCACTTTTAGACAGAATAATTATTCATCTTAGCGCCTTAACTCTAGGGATACGTCTCTATTATAAGAAATTTTGGATTTGAATTTTTTAGATTACTTATTCAGGGACTTTAACCCTTTCCTTCAGAATTTCAAAATCTCTAAAATAATTTTCTTTATTCTATAAATTATAATATTTAGTCCATACATCCATAATACCTAAAAATCACGTAATTTCTAAATTATTTTATGAGCTAAACATCTCAGAAAGGGGACTCTATAAATATAAAATCTGTTTATTGTAGTAAAATAGGGGGTAGTTGGAACCATCCATTATCACTGTTAAATTATATATTTTTTTTATGACAATGCAATAGCATATTAGTATAACAATTTGTATTTATGTTTTACTCTTCCGAGATTTGCTTGCTTAAAAATTGAAGTGTCGCATCTATTTGTGCATCCTAAGATAAACATTGTACTATCTTTATTTCAAGCATTTCATGTTGAACGTTTTATTTTTTTATGTACGAGTTTTAATGGAAAGACTGTACTGATTCATAAACTAAAATTGAACATTTAAATCCAGAAGTTCAAGTAAATCCTAATTCCTGACCTTATACATATTCCCAAAATCAATTCAATTTCCCAGAATAGCTTGGAATTTAAATGCTGTTGAAATGCCCCTAGAGATGACGAATAACTTGAATGATATCGAAAGTCATTTCAAATGGGTGTGGCATTTAATGCAAAGGATGAAAAACCCGTCTAAGCAATACCAGGTGTTCGAACTTGCAACAAAATATGATAATAGGAATATCACGTACGACTTAACGAAATCTTTACTCAAAAGATTACCCGTTGGGACATCAGAAAAAAAAATAGATGATGCCCTGGTCGAATCGTAATTGAATATTTTATTGGATAATTCGGTAATTACGGAGTTGGCCCATATGGTATCTTATCGTTGATTGCAGACAACATGTTTAGTCGTACGTTATCTCCCGAAGAAAATGTAACTGATTATGAGAGAAAAAAAATAATGGAGGGGGATTTTGGTGGGGGGGGGGTGACGGATTTTGGGGAAGGGTTGGTGAGATGTTTGTTCATTATGAGTTATCTCTATCATTTATTTAGGTTGTGTATTCTATTGCAATTAGTAACGTGTTTTTTTCCTTTGATTTATCAACAATCGATTGAGGGCTTTTAGGATTATTTTTACTTTTTTTTACTCGGGCCTGTAAAAATGCATAGCAAATATAAACGGAATTGTAAAAAAAAGTTGTATAACAGAAAATGTCAAATAGCAAAATTGCCAGAAAATATCCATAACTATAAGGAATGAATACGTTGACAGAATTTTACAGCAGCAAAACAAAACAGAAAATATCAGAATATATCATATTTTCTGTATAGGAGGATACATTAAAAAAAGTTGATCCATGACTCCATATAAGTACCATCGTCGACTGCATTGGAGTCAGGCACGTTGACTACTACACCAGCGTGGCCAAGGATACAGATTGTATGATTCAAATTTTCCTTTCGTTATCAAAAAAAATCTGTTCTCAATAGGCGCAATCTGCATCAGTGGTAACAGATTTTATCGTTTAACACTTTCTCTACGCAGGATTTTTGTTTCCGCGTAATATGTGATAGGAATATCATAAAGAGAAAATGAGTCTTCTACAATGGAAATGTAATTTTTCAGTAAATTTATATAGTTTCGGAAAACAGAAATTTTTTGTTGGAAAATAAAAGAAATATTCATTTTTCTAACAGATTTTTTTACTATATAGCTTCTTATTTTTTAACGTTCCAAAAAACTTAAGTGCAATAAGCTGGAAAATGAGTTACATCAAACAAAATTCTAATTCCGTTTTAGTTGTTAAACATACAATTAATTTGTCATATTTTAAAAGTTTACTCCATTTCCTGATTCAAAAATTCAAGAAACATTGGAACAAAAAGCCATTACGTTATTCGCTTTTCTCTCAAAAAAGTAACTTTAGATAGTTAAGAACATAAGGACAAAGATTAATTATTAAACCTTGATAATTAACGTAACGGAGAACTAAAAAAAATATTATTATGACACCATGAATTTACCATTATCCTTTTAACTCCTTGATTAAAAAGTTAAAAAGTGTAAAACCAATTGCTAAATACATTATTAATTTTTATTTAAATATTAATCTTTATAGAAGTGTCCGGAACTTTTGTAATATGCAAGTCCATATGAAAATTACTTTGATGAAACAAAAGAAATCTATTTTTTAGCTCGCAACTTGTATAAATACTTATTAAATGTTTAACCAATTGTATTAGAAAAAAAAATTATACTAAGACATTAACAGTTTACATTAGCTATTTTTCCGAGAATTATCTCTAACTATCAACAGATCTTCTGTTCCAAATAGTTAGCGCGTGATTCATTACTAACTTTGTAATATTAGATATCGAATATCAATTTAACGCTATAAATAAAAGAAAATAACACAAGAGCTTATTTTCAGACTCGTATAATAATCATTTATCTTCATCAAGTATCATAATTATTTGCGATAAAAAAACTAACTACCAACAACTATCATCTATAATAATAAAAACAAAATCATTTAATAATTACTCCAATTTTCCTCTTCTAATAAAAAATTTAATTAAGGTTAGTCTACAAATTAACATAACTATTGTATTAAGGACATATTCAGCTGTCAATCTGGGATACTATTATACATCATGAATCTTTGCAAATGAAACTGACAGTTTGCTAATTCAATTTGCGTAACCCCAAGACAAAATCGATTTGATTCACACGACCTTTAACTTCAACCTTTCGGCGGCAGACTAGTGAACTGGTTACTAAGAAATGCATTTAAATGATTGATTAACCGAAGATAGATATTGGGGGGGGGGTTTTAGCCAAGTTTTTAATTTCTCTCCAAAACAAAAAAAAATGTTTGTCTTATATTGCGGACTTGTGTTACTTTAAAGGTTATAAAGTTTGATTACTTGTTATTTGAAAAAATGCATAATTTTCCCTCTGCGCTATACAGATGTATAAACCATTTATATGAATGTCAAGTATTCCGGCGACTCACATAATTGAACAAAATACATAAATTTTATAATTTTACTAAATTTTAAAATGTGACGTTGACGGAGTCATTTATAATCATCTGCCACTGAAATATAATTTTAAAACAAGTAGGTTTGTTACAGAATCTGTCACTTAAACCGCTTCCACACAACATTTGTGCACAACAGGAAACAAACTATATTTACACCTCAGGAAGAAATTCGCCAAACAGGGCCTTTACTTAGTTCTAAATCAAACTTTTAAAAGCTAAAATTAACTATTTTCATTAATCTTCTTTCTTAGATGTAATAATTAGTCTTTATCGTTTGCTAAATTTGTTTGAAGTTCGAAGAATAATGGTGTAATTTTTTTTAATAAATATCTTTGAGTCGCCACAATTTCCCATTTGCATTAACTTTCTTTCGAAAATTCGGTTATTATTTTCGTTTGTTAAATTAATTTACAGTTCGAAAAATAAATAATTAGTAAAATTGATACGTTAAAAATAAAAGCTAAACTTTGCATACTTTTTATGCAAAGTTAGAATTCTATATGCATCTTTCTTCATACATATATAATGCACCATCAAAATAACGCGATTGTGATATTTCAACAATCCAAATTGAATTATATCAAATAAATAAATATTTATTCAAGAGTTTTGTTTTTATTTTAAATAAAGTTTCTCGTACGTTTGACGAAATGGCAACAGTAAAAATATTGAATAAAAATGGAATTTGCATGTTAATACAATGTAGATTAAATTTTTAGTTATTTAAATTTTAAATAAACTTCTAATTTAAATTTTTTAATGAAATTTTTGATGTAGCCTAGTCTGATTTTTTGCTTCAAAATGATGTATCTCACTTCTTTGTAGGACTTACGGTTCGTTCGGTGAAAGTAGGTGACAGACAGACGGACGGACGGACTGAACGATTATAATACCTTCCACTTTTTACGTTATAAACGTAGTGTGGAACTTAAAAATTTAAGAAATTTATTTTTTAGCTGAAACTTTATATTTTATTATCATGCAGTGACAAGAAGTTTACACTTCATTAAAATTTGCTTATACTTCATATGGTTAAAGGTCTATAATGCGTTTGTGAGGGTGAGGATGAGTGATTATTATTCACGACGATCAGCGTAAAAAAGCAGTGTTTGAGAAAATAGCAATTCTGAAGTGAAAAGCCTCGCAATTCATTAGCTCCCTATTCTTCTGTTAGTTAGAGACTTAAATTACGCTGGATATTTTAAATGTTAAAATATATTTGAAAAATAATCAGTAATTTGGCGAAGAAACCCCCTATAACTAGTAATTTCTCTATTCATCTAATTTTGTATGCGTAATATCGCTTTTGGCATCAAAAAAGGTAAAACCACTTTCCATTTATTAATCTAAAAAAGATTGGCATTGGAGTTGCATGTTGAAAATTGCAATTTTCGACTGCCACTATGTGATTCGTATACACAAAGAATATTTGAATAGACTCATTTTTTTTTGTTACAGTTTTGTATGGAGTGTTTAGAGACTTAATAGTCCCGTTTCTCGCAGACACGAGTTAATTAAATTGGATTTTAAAGGGTAAACTTGACATGATGTTGAACTAATTTAAATGCAATTCCCTTTATTTATTAGGAGAAAAGATATTCAAGTTATTATTCTTTTGACACTTTCGCGGGTTTATTAGCTTCCACACTACGTTTACAACGTAAAAAGTAGAAGGTTTTACAATCGTTCAGTCCGTCTGTCTGTCCGTCACCTACTTCACAGAAAGAACCACAAGTCTCACAGACAAGTGGAATACGTCATTTTGAAGCAAAAATCAGATTAGGCTACATTCCAAATTTCATTAAAAAATTTAAAGTAGAAGTTTATTTAAAATTTAAATAACTAAAAATTTAATCTACATTGAAATAACATGCAAATTCCATTTTTATTCAATATTTTCACTGTTGCCATTTTGTTAAACGTACGAGAAAATTATTTAAAATAAAATAAACACTTTCGAAAGAATATTTATTTATGTGATATAATTCAGTTTGGATTGTTGTAATATCACAATAGAGTTCTTTGATGGTTTATTATATATGTATGAAGAAAGATGCATAGAGAATTCTAACTTGGCATAAAAAATATGCAAAATTTTGCTTTTATTTTTAAAGCATCAATTGCACTAATTATATATTTTTCGAACTGTAAATTAATTTAACAAACGATAATGACTGAATTTTCGAAAGAAATGTAAATGGTAAATTGTGACGACACAAGATATTTATTAAAAAAGATTACATTATTATTCTTCGAACTTCAACAATTAAGCAAACGATAAGTCTAATTATTAAATCTGAGAAAGAAGATTAATGAAAATAATTAATTTTATCGTTTAAATGTTTAATTACAACTAGCTAAAGGCTCTGTTTGCCGAATTCTTTCTGAGGTGTATAAATAGTTTGTTTCCTGTTGAGCACAAATGTGTGTGGAAAAGGTTTAAGTGACAGATTCTGTAACAAACCTACCTGTTTATTTTATGTATGTGTTTGTTAAACTTTTGAGAGCATTAAAAAGTACCTTTACATGTAGTTGAGCATTTAGGGCTTTATTGTATACGTTCTTTTGTGGATTTTTGACGACGTTTTGGTGAAACGTTTATCTGACGTGTGAGCTTTAAAAAAATTCCATCTAATTGAAAACATGTTAAGGACGAAAAGAAAGTGATATGTGCGACAAAATTCTACAAAGACACATCCAAGAAAAAACTCATTCGAAACTTCATAAACTTCCCATAGAAAACAACATTTGTTGACCAATAAATTCTCGATATCTTAGCCATAACATTTTGAGAGCATTTTTATCGCACATTACGTGAAACGCTTTAAAAGTCACTATAGCCATTCGAAACACTCTCTAGCAACGCCGGGTGGTTGATATCTTCACACATTAGTCGCGCCACTTCAATTTCAGCAGTCCGTCCCCTCTTAATAAATTTTAACTTGCGCCACTAACCGAAATTGGTAGTTTTACACTGTCCATTAGCAAGTTCCTCTACAGTAATTTCACGTCATCGATAACAAAGTGGTAACTAACACTTTTTAAATTTAAGTGGTAACTAACAAATTGATTTGTGTACCTGGCACTGCTCCATTACCAAACAGTAAAAACATTTTCTTTCTAATACTTTTTGTCCTACACCCTACATTACCTTTTACGACATTGCTCAGTTATATAGTTTTTTTTTCAAACAAATTTCGTCCATTCAAGTATGCCTTTGTCAAATTTCTTTCTGGCCAGGGTTTTTCATACTACATCCATTTTGAATCAAAACTTTGTAATCATATTGTGTAATTGATTCATATAGGAACAGAATATAAAATATTCTAAATCGCATTTGTTAAGATGTTGCTCAAAGTTAATAGTGGGATTAGTAACTGTAACATATATTTTTAATTAAACCATTAACGACCCATTTGTGAATACCATTAACCTCTTTATTTCCGAATAAAAATGTAACTTTTTTTAATTCGTTTTTCGTGTAACTTAATTTTTCCAATCTAAATTGTCCAGTCCTGTGGTCATTATACCTCTACTGTTTTGTTTATTTAGATAAACTTAAGCAGTAAGCTTATTTTCGCATGACAAACTTTATGGCCAACCGTTGTTAATGAGTTAACTTCAGTTAATTTTTTGGCAAACCAACATGATTGTCTACGATGGACATCCTCGCCTTAAAGGTCGGCACCATTCAGTTACGCCACGTTCGGTGGTCCGACATCTTTTTTCTATCCCTAATGACACTGTTTGCAACAATTCACTCCTGATGAGAGTGCCCGCTCCCCTCCCCTTTGCCGCTGCTGTGATAAACTTGGTCGTAACTATGAGATATTATCTCACCACGTTTCTGAGCTACTTTCGCGACCGTGGGAAGTAAACAGCGTTTTAAAGGTACAAAAAAAAAGAAAAACTTGAAGTTCACGAGAAAACTCACATTTGACCAATAGTGTGAGATAATAAGGGTAATACTTGGATCGAGTGAACATATCATAGTTTTCAGAGTTTTGATGTTTGTGTTAGCTTTATCGCTATTGTTAGATTTCGGCATTTAGACCCACTACCCGGGCCTGATGTTCCATGAGGCTCATTAGGCCCCGGCTAAGCCCAAAAATTCTATGGCCCCTTAGTTTTAGTGATTTTCCTGTTAAATTTTGTTACTTCTTATTATTTTTATACATAGGAAATAAATCACTAAAATAGACAAGGTCCCCGCCTACTGTCCTATCATGCTACGTCCATATCTCCCTTTCTTATAGCCCTAATGCTAGGTTGATAATTCCTTGCCCAATAAAGAGGCTCGAAACCAAGGGTTAAAGTAAAAGAAAGGAAACTTAAACATATTTTATCAATGCGCAATAAAGTATCGACGATAAGAGATCTAATTTATACAATCATTGATCTCTCTAGAAGGACGGAAACACCCACCTGTTTTGTGTCAAGCCCAAAAAACTATTCCTTCCTCGACTCTTGATGACTTTAACCCTAATTCTTCAATGTCAGGTAAGCGACTGTTCGATAATTTTGCTGCTCCTTGTCCTAAGGGGGATTTAGTTTTGTGACATAGGGAGGGAAAGTTCCTTGCTGAAATTATATATATTGGCAGCTGCATTGCGCCATGTACCAATCAGTATGGGGTATCCGAAAAGAGTTTGTAATTTTTTGAAGAAGGATGGTTAAACCAATTGACTTAATGCATTAGTTTTCGATTATAACTTCTCTGAAAGCATTGCTTTACAATTTTAACACATTTTAATAGGCACGGAAATCGTAATAACTGAGTGCGAGCTGGGGAACCCAGCCGGTAAGGCACTTCCCTTGCATGCGAAAGGTCCCAGATTCGGGCCCGGGCGTTATCGAAACAACTGTCGACCTATAAATGGACTGTGCAGCCGAAAGACCGACGAATAATACTCCGTTTAGAGGGGTGAACTTTAAATATGCTCCAGAGTCCCGACGCTGCGTACGATACCACTCCTAAAAAATTGTTTTGGAGTTAATACTGTGGTTCTAAATTACGACGCCTGTCTTCAATAGCCATCGTGTAGCTTAGTGCGACGATTTTCAACTGAAATTAAATTATATAATTATCAAAACATTTTAATTTTTCCCTAAATTAAAATTTGATTTGAAAGATGTATGAAGGAGTGCCAAATGATTTTAACTATCAAATCGAGCAAGTTTTAAATCCACTTTTTTTGGACATTAGTGCTTTGAAAAAGCATGTTCTAAGACCATATCGCACCTTGCTCCAAAAAGTAACCTCCAAAAGTATCTCCCATTTCAACTCAATGGATTATCAACTCAATTTATGACTTCCCCACGCATGCTGTGATAGTTCCGAAACATGTCTCATTGACCTCATCTCTACCTTTATCAATTTGTTTAGTATACCATGAGTGAAAAATGCAAATTTTGCTAAATTAAATTGCGAAATTAGCATATAATGCCATAGTATGCTCACTGGACAACTTATTGGTTACTCCCTTACTCCCTGGATTGGTTACTCCCTGGGTACTCCCTTAAAACAGTAAAGAAAAATATCCCTTATACTATCATGTTACCAATTACAGACAATCATACCTCCCTTTTGCTAACTACACTATCAGCAATCTTCAAGGACTTCTGACACACCTGGGAGGCACGATAATGCGATTTTGCATGCACTCTGCATCTCACCAGTAGTGATAAGTCAAATGTACAAATGTACCTCATTTGATTTCTCCGATTCCCAGCACTACAAAAGGACCGTTGCAATTTCCTTCAAGACCACAGGGTACTGGAGTCTTCGATCATTCTGTCATTTGGACGCCCACACTTCTATTATTTGATACAGGTAAAAAGTTATGCAACTACTGGATGAATAAAACAGAAGGTGTAGGCCTTAGCCATTGAAAATCGGTGTTAAATATATTTCTAGCGTCCCAACCTTCACGTACAACTTATTCGCAAAGCGACCGAGGAATTTAAAATGATATTTTGGACCGATGAAGTTCT
Source organism: Oedothorax gibbosus (assembly GCA_019343175.1). Taxonomy (NCBI): domain Eukaryota; kingdom Metazoa; phylum Arthropoda; class Arachnida; order Araneae; family Linyphiidae; genus Oedothorax; species Oedothorax gibbosus. The sequence goes on from CM033280.1 coordinate 24,143,822, forward strand.
GCAAAACGGTCGAAAGAGAGCTTTAAAAAACTAGAAAACTGCAAGATAATTATTCAAGTTACACCGTAAAACATTGGAGGAATGCTACTCCGTAAGTGCCGCAGAAACGTTAAACTGCAAAATCGGATTAACCGGCAAGCTACCTCCGATTTAGTGGCGTAATGTTGCAACATAAATTTGGTTAAACATTTACTCCGAAAAAACGTAGTAACGTTCCACACAAATTTAACAGTGTGCACAAAAAAACCTTCTAATAAAAGGATATTTTAGGTAGTTGATTTATGTTACTATTTCCATAAAATTATTTTCTACCACTTTTTTTCGAGTAGCGTTGCACCAAGTAACACCAAAGTTTTATATTGTATCAGAACTACACCACCAGCAACAGTCACGTTCTTTAAAGGGGAATGAAAGAGCTTGGGTCTCCAAACCAAAGTCTTCTTTCTATATTAATCCAAATAAAAAAAATAATTTTCTAAGCCAAATTATTTCTGCTTTATTGATTCGATTTGGAAACCCAGCTACTACTCCCATTCCTCCTTTTTTTATACTTTCACTACTCATTGATTTGGATCGAAGTTTGATTTAAGAACATCTAGGTTTTTTTTTAACTAGTTGTTTAAAATTAACATTTGCATATTTTTAGCTTCCACACTACGTTTATAACGTAAAAAGTGGAAGGTATTATAATCGTTCAGTCCGTCCGTATGTCCGTCCGTCTGTCACCCACTTTCACAGAAAGAACCACAAGTCCCACAGACAAATGGGATACGTCATTTTGAAGCAAAAAATCAGATTAGGCTACATTCCAAATTTCATTAAAAAATTTAAATTAGAAGTTTATTAAAAATTTAAATAACTAAATTTTTTTATCTACATTGAAATAACATGTGCAAATTCCATTTTTATTCATATTTTCACTGTTGCCATCCATAAGTCCCACAGAAAAGTGGGATACGTCATTTTGAAGCAAAAAATCAGATTAGGCTACATTCCAAATTTCATTAAAAAATATCAATTAGAAGTTTATTTAAAATTTAAATAACTAAAAATTTAATCTACATAGAAATAACATGCAAATTCCATTTTTATTCAATATTTTCACTGTTGCCATTTCGTTAAACGTACGAGAAACTTTATTTAAAATAAAAATAAAAACATTTGAAAGAGTATTTATTTATGTGATATAATTCGGTTTGGATTGTTGTAATATCACAATAGAGTTCTTTTGATGGTTCATTATATATGTATGACAGATGCATAGAGAATTCTAACTTGGCATAAAAAAATATGCAAAGTTTCGCTTTTATTTTTAAAGCATGAATTGTACTAATTATATATTTTTTGAACTGTAAATTAATTTAACAAACTATAAATAAGTGAATTTTCGAAAGAAATGTAAATGGGAAATTGTGGCGACACAAAAATATTTATTAAAAAAGATTACATCATTATTCTTCGAACTTCAAACAAATTTAGCAAACGATAAAGTCTAATTATTAAATCAGAGAAAGAAGATTAATGAAAATAGTTAATTTTGGCGTTTAAAAGTTTCAATTACAAATAGCTAAAGGTCCTGTTTGTAATTAGAATTAAATCACCATTGCCATTCGCAACAATCCCCCGAGAAACTTAATTATTTTAGACAATAAATTAAAATAAATTTATTTTTGTGACATCGATCAGTTTGAAATGACGTCAAATATATTTCACTACGAGATTCTTTCTATGTTGATATGAAATAAATTTTCGTAATAAAATAAATTAAACTAGCCAAATTTAGCATGTAAATGTTTAATATAGAATTAATGCTGTGTTTGGCACCTTTTTATTTGTTTAACACAACTTTTGTGTGGAAGCGGGTTAAGTGACAGATTCTGTTACAAACCTAATTGTCTTGAAGTTATAAAAAGGTTAAAATAATAATAATCGATTATTTTTCTTTTAACAAATTGCATCTTACCAATTATAGATTGGTAGTAATAAAGTTAATAATAGGGGAACAGTAGGTAAGAGAAGCCAGATTCTCTTAACCACTTATATAAAAAAAAAGTTTTAAAAAATCTAAAATTTTCAAAGACACTTCTTTCAAGCTTTATGCAAAATAAAAAAGTATTTTTAACGCTGTAATTTTAAAAAAAAAGTGGTGGTCGTGATCTTAACCGTATCGAAATTAGTCTCATTAGTAGATGTAGCCAGTTTTTATTTTGAACCAATTTTATCATCAACAACTTAAACCAGTCATTTTTTTTAGATTACTAGTGGGCTCCGCCCCACCTTTTCTATATATAAACACAAAACCAATGTAAAAAGAACAAGTTAAAGAACTGTTCTTTTTAAAAGAACAGAAAAGAGAGCAACTGTTCTTTAAAAAGAACGTAACAAAATCACACATTTCTGTGGCCGTTTTGCAGAAAAGGAATAAGATTTTTTTTTTGTGGCTGACTTATTGTAATTTTTAATTAAAAAACTTATTGGAAATTTGAAAAACAAATAAGTGGGCATCGAGGCATAAGGGGGACACACCTGCCCAAAAAAATTTGGGTTTCTGACATCAATATTTCATTATGTTATGGCTGCTAACACTTTCAAATCCTATACTTTAACATAGAGAAAAATTAATTTTTATTTTTAATTAAAAAACTAATTGGAAATTTGAAAAACAAAAAAATTTAGGTCGAGGCATTAGAGACACACCTTCCCAAAAAAATTTGGATTTCTAAGATCAATATTTCATGATGTTATGGCTCCGGACACTTTGAAATAGCTTACTTTTTTTTAATATTTTAGATTACAAGTTGTTTTTAAATAATGTTGTTAAAAGTAAAGGAAAATCCACTTAGTTGCACGATTCCTCATGCCGTTAAGTCCATAAGTTCCAAGATAAAGGATAGAAAAAGCATATTTATCTCCACTCTGATCACAAAACAATCTATATCGGAATCATTTCCGGTGAACCTTGTCATTTTTGTCGCTAGAATCTTAAAATTCATCTTTTAATTGGGTTAGATTGAAACATTTCCGTCGTTCTATGTCTAGCCTCCGAGGAGCTTAAACACAGCCAATTGCGTCTTATACTCGTTAAGTGACGAGTTCGACACATGAGCGGGCACCCAACGGAACTTCGAGCATGTGTCACGGGAATAGCATAACCGGTAGCATAGTTCTTGATGCCTTAGGGCGCTATCCGCAGCGAGAGTGTTAATAAATAATGAACCCATATCTTGCAAATGTATTATGATATATTTTATAACGCCATAATCCATTATCTAACTGCATTTAATTTTTGATTTCCTTCAGTTTAGGGTTGTCGGCTCGTCACTTGACTGTGGTTCTTAATTAAACTGCCGCGACGGTGCGACGATATGCAAACTAACAATAACCTTCAGTTTATCCGGTTAAAATGTTTATTCAAATCGGTTCTTCAGTTTTAACCGGTTCAGCTAAAGAAATGTTTTTGCCCTTTTAACCGAAGCAAAAAAAACCGGTTTAACTGTTTCCGGTTTTCCAACCCTTTGCATATTTGTGTTTTTTCACATTCGTGGTTTTGTCATTTTACCGACAATATCTTACGATACAACCGAAGGAAGCGGATAAGTGAGAATGGATTTTAATTCTAAAAACCGTTTAAAACTGAATAATTTTTTTTTGAATCAAACAAATAATCATTTAAATAAAATTTTCTACTCAAAGTGTTTAATTGTTAAAAATTATTCAAGTCTTACGAAAAGCATATGCGAACTCATTTTAAAATAAGTAGGCGTCTTTTTAACAAAAAATTAAAGAAAAAAAGAAGAAGAAAGAGAAGAAAACTTGGATCACGTTTTCAGAAACATTGAACTCTATTTGGTGAGTAAGCCAAAAGAAAGAATCTCTTAAAAATTAAAAGATAGTCATGTTTATTGGTGAATTTCCCTTTACCCTTTTTCTTTCAACATTTTAATGAAAGAAGAAGCGTGTACGGAAACATTTCTTTGGACTTAATCCTTTTTTTACATTTAGCGATTTATCTATGTACCAGATCCCAGTCAAATATGCAGATGAAGAAGCGAAATTAATGTTTTACAAAAGAGATATCTTGATTTTCTCTCTGGCTGCGTAACATACACCTCCAACACAAATCATTGCCAAACTCCTTTCTTAGAATTATCATTCTTGTTGAGATAAGATTATACTGGTGAAAGCATGTTTTAGGTTTTCTTTATTGTGTTCGTTAGGAAATGAATTATTTGGTTCTTTTTCTAAAACATAAATAGAAAATACTTTGAGGTAAAATGAGACCGACAAACGTTTATCCTAAGCGAAGGTTCTGTGTTAATCTTATGGAGAAAAAAATAATTTTCGATTATGTCAGATGTATTGAAAGTTTTTATAAACATTTTTTATATAATAAATGCAGCTAGAATTCTATTTTAACATTGATTCAAAGATTTTTTTATTTTCATTTCATCAAAAAAACTTTGATCACATGTCTAAAAAACAAATTTCATAAATAAACGTCAACAAAAATTCTTTTTTTTTAATTCTTTCTGAGCTGCAATCCTTAGACCTAAAAGAATGTATTTCAACATTAAGTCATTGTAAGACAGCATTAACTCATATATTTACACAATTGGTTTCAGATGAAGCATTTCATTCAAGTTTTCATTCATGCATTTCCTTTTATCACTGCTCCAATTGCTGGTCTGATCCCACATGACATTTATTCACCAATCAAAGGTCGAAAAAGTATTCATTTTCATTCAGCATTTCTGTTGCCTCTCAAGAACTGAAACATTCCCATTGCACAACGTACATACTTTCAGAATGAAAAAAAAAAGTGTTTTTGATTAAAATTGGCTATTTCGAGATAGAGGGAGATAGGAAGAGTCACACTTCAGTGTATCTCATTAAACCGTAACCAACCTTATACTGTTATAACACATAAAAGTTTTACCTGTCAATGATTAAATAGGATTATATCCCTAATCTCATATAGAATTTGTCGCACGCTCACGGCAGACTTTGAAAAGGTAATCCTCAATCTTCGAGTTGTTTCATTCAGAGTTGTCCAAATATTGACCTTAAGGTTATGTCATTTAGAGAACTAAAGGCATTAGTTATGTTGATAACATTTATAAGCCCATTTTGTTCGTTTTTTACATGTCAGAACTATTGGGTCTTATTGAGAGACAGGAAACAGGTTAAGAGTTAAATAAAACTCAGTGTTTATTTTTTGCATGCTTTCGCGTACATTTTATTTATTTCTGATGTATTTTGTCTTGACAACACTTCTTTAATTTCCAAAAAAAAAAAATGTATTGTAAATTTAAAACAGATAAAGTTGTAAAAATATCGCTTTCTAATTAAATTTTAGGCAACAATCAAAGAAACCTTATAGATTTTTAAAATGTATTAACATATATTTCGTATTTATGCAATTAAGAAGTAACTATATTCACACACACTGCTGCAGAACAACACAATACATTTTTAAGATGAAATTCTAACGTTAAGATATAAAGACGAGATTAAGAGTTAATTCATCACACAATAGCGTACTACTAACTTGAATCCTTCTCAATAAATGCACCAATTAAAACTAGGGGTTGTGATATACTACACGATTTTCAATTACCACTCAATAAATCAATAACTTTAAATAATATACCCAATATGGTAATTTTAAGGCTTTTAAGGCTATACCCTTTGCTCATGCACGATTATCTCGAAAACCTTAGCTTAACTCTCTACAGGTAACTAGAAACTCGTGAAGCAAATTTGAAATGCTTAGCTCTTTTTGTTTTTCAGTAATATCTTCAAAACCAAAAATTTCTGCGACAGCTACCTTTTTCGATGCGCGATTTTCTCGAAAACTTTATTATGACTTCCGACAGGCGACTGGTACTAAGAACTCGCGTACCAAGTTTGAAGTCCATAACTATTTCAGTTTGAACTTTTTAGATGTTTCAGACAGACTTAATGACACACAGTAAGGCAGACGAAACAGTTTTCAAAAACCACTTTTTCAAAATCGGTACCCCACAAAAAGTGTCAAAAGTACAAAATCTGAATTTCGAATTTTTAAACCCATGTCCCAATCTCAGTACTTCCATTATCTTATATTTTATATTTGTTAATTGAAGGTATAAAGGTAAAAATAAAAATGCCTATCAGAATATGAAAATTTATAGTAGCATCCTTTTTGAGTAAGTAACATTAATGGAACGGTAATAAAGAAGTAATTTGGTGGTGCCATCTACTGGCACATTTCAATACAAAAGCTAATGAGAGAATTCCATTTTGTGGATCAAAAGAGATGACTTTTAAAGGTGGCTGTGGCTAAAAATGAGATATTGAATAGAAAAAATTTTGAATTTTCTATTATAAAATATCTAATTCTATTATAAAATATCTAATTCTATTATAAAATATCTATCTATCATTGCAACTTGTGTTACTTGAATGTAAATGTTTCAGAATGTTTTCTTTTAAGTAAACTTAATATTAAAAAATATTTTAATATGATACGAATTTACAAATGTGGTGCTGCCATCTAATTTTAATATTTGAATACAAAAGAAATTGCACAATATCTGTTGCATAGAAAATGATTTAATGTATAGTAGTGGAACATAAAATCAAAGCAGGAAAAATCATGCAATAATTATTTTTATATCTGCTGATTAAATGTTTAGTATTAGCTGATAATGTATAAATTCCATGGGCTTATAGCTTCACCTATAAATGACAAGGATGTAAATTAGAAAGATTAAAACTTAAATCTAAAAATCTAAATATAGACCATGGGCCAGCATATGAACCCCCCCCCCCCCGGGGGGGGGGGGGGGATTTTGGACATACACATTTTTGTGTTCGTATTGACATGTACTTTAAGGTTTTAGGTGTGTTTTTGCCACCTGAGAATTTCAGCGTATGCCGGAAAAAGCCAAAAAACACTTGGGGTGTGTAACACTTCATGAATTTTAATTACCACTCAATAAATCAATACTTGCAAAAGTAATTATATACCCTGTATGGTAATTTAAACAGTTCTAAAACCTAAAAAGTTCTATGATAGGTTCTATGTTCTCTATTTGCGCTTGCGCGATATTCTCGAAAACCTTATTATGACATCCTCCAGGTACTTGGAACTTGTGTACCAAATTTAAAGTCCACATATTTTTTTTACATTTTTCAGCAATACCTTTAAGACCAAAAACGTTCTGTGGCAGCTACCCTTTGCGCATGCGCGATTTTCTCGAAAACCTTATAGAGCGGAGGCTAGCACCTCCCTCCCCCGTGGGAAATTTCGACACACACACATTTTTGTGTTTGTATTGACATGTACTTTAAGGCTTTAGGTTTTTGCCACTTGCGAATTACAGCATATTCCGGAAAAAACATGAAATGAACCCAAAAATAATAAAATCTACTAAAAATGATAGATTTTGGGGATTGCGCTGCTTTTTGGGATTACTGGTTAATCGAACAACTGCTGAATTGGAATAAATTACGTAAAAAAGAACAGAATCATACTTTACATTGTAAAGGTGTCGCTAATTTGGATCAAACCACCGTCTTACCGTCATTTTATTGGCTTAAAAATTCTAAAACAATACGCCAACAATGCGCCAGCCGTTTCAACCAGTTTTCAACAGTCTCACAGTCTAAGTAGGACCGTAATTGTTTATATTTGTGTATTCCTTATTGCTGTACAAACAACTAATTAATCCAGGTCTGTCACGGCCTTACGTGTCTGTAATTGTCGGTGATGCTCCTTAATGTAAGGATAGGAGCAAACTTTGAAAAAATTTCCCATTTAGATTTCACAGACAACTTTCCATAACGAACAAAGGAACTGGTAGTGTCGCATCCGGACAGAGCATGCACATTTAGCAAAGCATGGATTATTTCTACTTCTCAATTTTGAGAAATGGCGGTGACATTTATGGCCCTACGCTTTCCGAGTTCCTGTATTAAAGAAAATTATGTCTTCATGTTGCTGGCATACCTTATTAGCAACAGAAAAACATCTCTGTCCGGGGATCTAACTCTGATTTGAAGTTGTCTTGACAAGATTGTGAAGCTTGGGTGCAGTGTAATATAATTTTAGTATCCGCTTCTTCTTGCCACCTGAGAATTACAGCGTATGCCGGAAAAAGCCAAAAACACTAGGGGTGTGTAACACTTCATGAATTTTAATTACCACTCAATAAATCAATACTTGCAAAAGTAATTATATACCCTGTATGGTAATTTAAACAGTTCTAAAACCTAAAAAGTTCTATGATAGGTTCTATGTTCTCTATTTGCGCATGCGCGATTTTCTCGAAAACCTTAGGTCCTCTTATATTAAATGTTTGATGGTTAAACCGTCTTCGCTAGTGAATCATGTGTACTTATCACTATGTGACAAGTAAATATTTTTTCCATGTACGTAGTGGTAGTGGGCATATTTGTTGTGAGCCCATTCACTATGTAGCAGGTTGTCTATGTTGTTCCTTATTTTTCCCATTAGGAAGGAATTTTTTCCAATCCCACGGAATCTTAGTCTTAGGCCCTCTTATTAAAAAAGTATATCCACAAGCCTCACGTAGTCTTTCAATGTTTTTAATATATACATCTAGGTAAGTATCCGTAAAACGAAATCTATTCTGCGGCATTTTGGAAAGCGGCTCAAGACGATCTCTGTTAGTTTCCCAAAGGTTTCTTGAATATTAGTGAGAGACTGAAAATACGCCATACCGTCAATTACATATATACATTCTTTAATCTTAGGAGGTTCGTTTACTATATACCCTTGACCTCCAAAGCATGCAGTAGTTAGGACTTTTTTTGTTCATTTCATGTTTTTTCCGGGATATGCTGTAATTCGCAAGTGGCAAACACCTAAAACCTTAAAGTACATGTCAATACAAACACAAAAATGTGTGTGTGTCGAAATTTCCCACGGGGGAGGGAGGTGCTAGCCTCCGCTCTATAAGGTTTTCGAGAAAATCGCACATGCGCAAAGGGTATCTGCCGTAGAACGACCATTAAGCCATCTTAACATCAGAAAACAAAACAGACATTCATCCTCTTGTATGTTTTATAACGTACAAATTCCTTATTTATGCTGAAAATATTCCTTCATGTCTTCCTTTCTTACCATTTGTAAACATCAATTAAATTAAATTCGGAAACATGATTAAAATCTAGTTGAGGAAATCTGATCCACCATACAAAAAAAAAATAGCTTCTTCATTTGACGATGCAGAAAATGGATAGAATTTAAATAGAGTTTTATATGTAAAATGTAAGGACATAACCTAGACTTAATACAATACTAAATAGCTCATACATAGCTTTTATTTTTATGCATACATACCTAAAATGTATCCTGATACGAAAATACATTCTAATACATTTATTATAGTTATTCAGACAAAAAGATTGTTTTTGGTTAAAGATTTTCATCCATATACATATTAACTTATTCAATATTTTGTAAATATTTAAATGATTAATTCATTTAATTTATATTTCAGAAAAAAATCTGTGGATTGTTATGAATGAAGCAAGGGTTAATATAAATTATTCAAACGTTTACCTACTCAACACTAAACAATAATATAAATAAATTAAAAACTAATACAATGTTTGAAGGATATTGAATTTTTTATTTGTTCAATGGCTTACGATATTTTTCTAAATATTTTGGCACGTCAATAATACTTACTCGTTTTACGAATAACTTTGCAAAAAATAATTTAAATTGCGCGACAAAAAAAATACAAAATTACAAAATTCTAACTTAGACTTAAGTTGTTTTCGTGCATAGAACATTTATCATTATTTTAAACAAAACCGACATCAGGATTCCTGAAGAAACCGGATCGAAACTACAAACATCTTTTTAAGAGATAGATAGATTTTTATCGCACGTGTAGTTCGGAGATATAAAATAGTTGTTTATGCAACAAGTGTGAAAAGTAATACTTTTTAAAACGAGTGAAATAATGACACGTGTTTTAAAAAGTTTACTTTTCACCGGCGATGAATACACTATTTTTTATAATTACGTGAAAAAAATATCATTGGTTCAAAAATAATTCACGCGCATAATATTTTTAAATAAAGCAGATTGATAAATCTCTGGATTTTATGAATGTTATGAAATAGAAATTTTACTTGAAACGTTAGCATCTTATGAAATAAGTGAAAAAAAGAGTACTTTTATATAATATCGTGCAAAAAAACTAACTTTTTCAAATCAATAATCATGGCAAAAGTGATGCTTTTAACGAAATCGTGTTTCAAAGTTACTTTTACGCACTAGTGCGACTAAGTAAATAAGAGCCTCTGATTGGTGTAAAATTCTATATTGGAGCGTGATATTTTATTCGGCGGCTTTGTGATTGGTGTAAAATTCTTTATTTGAACGTGACTCTTTATTTGGCGTCTTATTTCCAATGCCAATCTAAGAAATACTTTTTGCACGTGATTTTAAAATAACCATTAATATAAATGATCACCTTCAAATCATTTGAACGTGATAATAAAATAATTAATAAGCCAATCAATAAATGCCAATTTAATAAATACTTTTTTTGCACGTTAGTATAAAAAAAATAGTGTATGGACAACACGTTGAAAATAGCCTTTTTTAAACTCGTGAATTTATTTCACTCGCACGTGAAATAATTTATTCAACTCCTTTTAAAAAGCCTTACTTTTCACACTAGTTGCATAAATAACTATTTTATAATTGCGGGAAAAAAATCCGATTTTTACACTATAATTTTAATATCAGACGCGTGCGAAAAGTTATACTTTTTAGAAACAGTGATAAAAAATTACTTTTTTCACCCAAAAGCAGTGAAAAAAAGTACTTTTTTTCACTCTTTTCATAAGGTGCCAACATTTCAAGTAAAATTTCTATTTCATAATATTCATAAAATCCAGAAATTTATTGATCTGCTTTATTTATAAATATTATGCGCGTGAATGTTATTATTATTTTTATTTTTGAATCGGTATCCATGTTCAAATGTTTGACTTTAAACTAAAAAATAAGTTTGCCTTTTGTAGTTCCAGAGATTTATCGATGCCGATCTTCTTTACGTAAAAAAATTAGCACGTGAATTATTTTTGAACCAATGAGATTTGATTTTTTTCACGTAATTATAAAAAATAGTGTATGAAACACGTGTGAAAAGTAAACTTTTTAAAACACGTGTCATTATTTCACTCGCTCGTGAAATAAAATCCACTAGTTTTAAAAAGTATTACTTTTCACACTTGTTGCATAAATAACTATTTTATAATATCGTTCAAAAAAACTAACTTTTTCAAATCAATAATCGTAGCAAAAGTGATTCTTTTAACGAAATCGTGTTTCAAAGTTACTTTTGCGCACTAGTGCGACCAAGTAAATAAGAGCATCTGATTGGTGTAAAATTCTTTATTTGATCGTGATATATTTTATTCGGCGGCTTTGTGATTGGTGTAAAATACTTTATTTGAACGTGATTCTTCATTTGGCGTCTTATTTCCAATGCCAATCTAAGAAATACTTTTTGCACGTTATAAAAAATAGTGTATGACAACACGTCGAAAATAGCCTTTTTTAAACTTGTGAATTTATTTCACTCGCTCGTACCTCGCTCGTGAAAAACTTTATTCAACTCGTTTAAAAAGCCTTACTTTTCACACTAGTTGCATAAATAACTACTTTTCACTGCTTTTGAGTGAAAAATAAGTACCTTTTATCACTGTTTCAAAAAGTCTAAGTTTTTGCACGCGTCTGATATTGAAATTATAATGTAAAAGTCAGATTTTTCACCTGCGCGTTCGTCGTTCACCAGGCTTCACCTGCGCGTTCGTCGTTCAAAGAAAGATTGAACGTTTTTTTATTAATTTATCCAATAAATATTATATTATTAATTATTCAATTTATGGTGTAATTAAATTTTAATCAAAACTAAAAGTGGTGGAAAAATATGTTTTTATGAAAGTTATCTATATATAGGGAGCAATGGAAAAGTTTTGTGAGTTGAAAGTGGCATTACTTTTTTCCTTTCAGCCAGCTGATCACTTGGTGAAAAAATCGAGCTGAATCATTGCGTATGTGTTTAGTTATGGGAAGAAATACGTTTTCATGCACTGAAAGTAAATTTTTGAAGCTGTAGGTTTTTCGGTCTACATTTTTTGGTTTGAAGGAAATATTTTTTCAATTAGCTACTTGTTTAGTTTATGCTTTTAGCTACAATTACATGCATGATAGTGTCTATGTATTTATTTGCAAAATACTTTGTTTTGGGGTTAAGAAAAAAAATGCAACTAGGGATACTTAACCCAAGTTAATTAGGGATACGTGACCCAAGTAAATAACAAAAAAGTAGGCCAAAGTAGACCAACTAATTTTTTTTAAAAATCACGGAAGTACTAGAAAATTACTGGGTTCTTACCAAATATCGGGGAAAACGGAATATAAGAAGATTTTTTGGGAAGGAACAAGAACAAAATTCTGATGAGCCTAGAACTCTCAGTTTGCAAATAGAATAATAGAGATGGAAAAGGTTTTAAATGGCCTGAGAGAGAAATGGATAATATATCCCAAGTTAATAATGATAAAATAGAAGCGATTCTTCAACCACTTGCGTTTTCTCTGTAAAATGAAAGGATCCCCAGTTCTGTGTATTTAAAAAGTCTTTACGTTTAAATTTAAAAAGTTCGTTAAAATAAGAATAAATAATGAAATAAAAATAGGAAGCAATAATTTTGTCTGACAAAAATTAAAAAACATACATATAAGCTTTATATGATGTTAGTTTTGTTATCATGTAAAATTGTTTGATAATTAAAAGTCCTACTAATAAATATATGGGTTGGGTCACGTATCCCTAATGGGTGGGTCATGTACCCCTATACATTGGGATACATGACCCAAAACTAAAGTCTTAAACAATTTATATTTTACTAATATCGCAGTTAATACTTCAGAAAAATACTCAAATATATTGTGTAAGATTAATTAAAGTATAAATTGACTGCATTTGCACATCCATAAATAGTGTTTTTTAAAAGTTAAAAGCCAAAAACTACAAGTTGGGTCATGTGTCCCTGGTTCCCCTATATAAAAGGCAAAGTCCTGACTGACTCATTCATTCATTCATTCACGTATCAAGGCCCAGCCGAAACTACTGGACGTACAGCTACCAAATTTTAGGAAAAAATTATTTTAAGAAGCGTCATTTAAGAAGCGATTTTTCGAAATTCGAACCCAAACGGGTGTAATAGAGCAAAACGTGAGTCGATTTTCCCTTAGGAATAGCATTGTGTGTGTTAATTGTTATAAACTTTTAATTTGTACTTTTCGTTTTTTAATTTTGAAAGAAATTTCAGCGCGTTCAGCGTAAGCGAAAATTAAGTATAATTACGTAAACACGTGAGTTTATTTTGTAGGATTGTTTTTTGAATATCATATTTATTTTAATAATTTAAAACCTTTATTTTTTGATTGAAGCAGATTTGAATGAATATTTCAGTGTAAATAAAGTGTTTGTACTCCAACCATACAAGATGATACATGTCTCTTTTGTTTTCATAGGGGCTTAAGGGAAGCCCTCAAAGTCCTGGAAGGAGCTGGATATAATCGGACATCCACTTTTTTTTGTTGAATGGGAAGAGATTATAATATCGTAATGGGGTGCTGACCAATGGAGAATGGATTAATTGTCATAAATAAAAGTTACAGCATAAATAAAAGCACGGTCTGCTCATTGGCGACTTTTGGCGAGCTTCAAAATTTAATGCAAGACTGTTATATATATCGTGTCGTATGGTGAAACAGCTATGATAGAATAGCCGCTAGCGATTTGGTGATTTGTGTTACGTTGCCAAGCAGCAAAAATCTCCGAATATGGTCAACATTCCAATTCATATTTCATGCAACTCGATAGATACAATTAAATTAAATGACACGCTAAACAATGCAAACACTACCGTTAAATTTAATTACACGCCAAACATTACAGTTACATTAAATTCGATTAAATACTGAATAATTAAATTGCAAAACTTTAAAGATCGCCAAAAGTCACCAATGGACACTTCTGCATTACATCATAGCTGTACTAAAAACAAATCACCGTTATTAAGGGTACACCCGTGCAACGCCGGGTTTATAAAGCTAGTTAATTATAAGTAGGTATATGTTAGTTTACATTTTGAGGAGGAATTTTCTAAAGCTTTTTTTTATTTCAGTGTAGCCATGACGACAGCATCAACTCTAGTGGCAATGGGTATGCTTCCAGCAAACATATGGCTGTATGGAAGGCATTTCGAGTCTGTTGATTTGGTTATTCCTTACCAAAAAAATGGCAGTTTCACTTCTGGTTGTGACCTCTCCCATTTGTGTAGGAATGATTATCAAGTGGAAAATACCAAATATTGCTAAATGGGTAACAAAAGTAAGTAATGCTGATACATTTAGAAATTTTGTTTCCAAAAATGACAATTTTCATAAGTAGGTTTTGCAGTTTCGTATGTGGAAAATCAATTATTATCTACTACCTTCAAAAATATATTTTTTTAATAGTTGAGAATTTATTTTTTTTTTGGATAAATGAGAAAATTATAAATATATTTTTTTTTAAATATTGAACTTGAAATCATCGGAACTTACTTTATTTGAACGTGATTCTTCATTTGGCGTCTTATTTCCAATGCCAATCTAAGAAATACTTTTTGCACGTTATAAAAAATAGTGTATGACAACACGTCGAAAATAGCCTTTTTTAAACTTGTGAATTTATTTCACTCGCTCGATTTATTCAACTCGTTTAAAAAGCCTTACTTTTCACACTAGTTGCATAAATACTACTTTTTACTACTTTTGAGTGAAAATAAGTACCTTTTATCACTGTTTCAAAAAGTCTAAGTTTTTGCACGTGTCTGATATTGAAATTATAATGTAAAAGTCAGATTTTTTTCACGCAATTATAAAAAGATTTTTAAAAAATACTTTGTTATCCCTACGATATCAATAAGGAAAGTAAGTCTTAAATTCTCAAGATAACATTTGTTTACGTTTTTAAAAAATCATTTGAACTATAGTTTGTTGGCAAGAGGTCAAACTACGTCATAGTTTATACTATTATTAGATTAACAAAACTGCCGCAAAATGCATCCAAACATGGAGATGGAAAAGAGAGTGATTACAGTGTTATTGTTTTATAGGATGATATGAATGCTTTTATAGCCTCGTTCAACAAAATTCTTCTCTCTTAGTCAATATAAGTATTCATGTTCTTCGATTTCATGTTGGTTCACTGGTCATTCAATTCCTTCATCGATTAAATCTTCATTGGGTTACTTCTATCTAC
Source organism: Oedothorax gibbosus (assembly GCA_019343175.1). Classification (NCBI taxonomy): domain Eukaryota; kingdom Metazoa; phylum Arthropoda; class Arachnida; order Araneae; family Linyphiidae; genus Oedothorax; species Oedothorax gibbosus. The sequence goes on from CM033280.1 coordinate 24,159,172, forward strand.
AATGACTGAAATCAGACCTTTTACTTTGTTCCCCGTGGATAAGTTAAAAGATTTAACCTCAACACCGACTAATCAAATTGAAGATTTCTTAAGAAATCTTTCGATTTCGAGTATTAACGACTCTACTGGGGATAAAATTAGTACTTTTGAGAATGAAGATGGGACTTTGCAGGCGGCACTTCATTACGTGATGTTTCTCATGCTTATTTGTATCATGTTAGGCATGGGGTGTGAGATTACTTTAAACCAGGTATTTACTAAAATTATGTATAAAATATTTCTATGTGTGTGTCAAAATTTACTTTCAGACGTTGCCTATAAATCTTGAAGTGCTAAATTTTATTTTTAAACCTTCTATGCATCAGTATTTTATTCCATTTATATTTTTTAATATTTAATAAGTACTTGCAAAAAAATATTTTGATTGTTTAATTATTATTTAGTATGTAAATACTAATGTCTACAGAAAAGCATTGCATTTATTTAGTACACAGGTTACATACTACAGACAAAAACAGTAGCATGATGCTTGCAAGCATCTTTGCCGCATTAGTTATTAATCAGGGTGTTTTGTGGTGTCATAAAAAACAACTGAACTTAATGAACTGAATGAATTTTGAGTACATTTCTAGCAAGTTGGAAAACTTACACCTGCAGATGGGGCACATTTTCCAGTTCAAATGAGGATTTAATCCTTTGAAGCCCAAACCTGTTGTTGTTGTTGTTGCATGCCCCCGGAGGCCAGCAGTGCTAGACCAGGTCCATGACATCGTACACCCTCAGAAAGTCCAACACCATTAAAGGGTCGTCGTCAAAATCCTGCTTGGAGAGCCCCAGGCACGCGAGTATGTGATCAGGCGAAGCCTGCTCAGAAAAGCAGTTAGAACAAATTTCGAAGCTCCTGGATCCCTCATTAAATTTCAATGTCTTAAGGTGGCCACTTCGAAAGCGGGCAAGAGCAGTTTGATCCTGTCTATTAAAGCCAGGAGCAAGGGAGCTTCCAGGACGCGAACATTGATACCAATGGTGCACTGGGGGGACAATCCAAGTAGTCCTGTTCTTGTGTTTAATCTTTGAGTGAATCTCCGAAAAGGTGAGAGGCGCTGACGGAACAGAGGCCTCGCCAGCACCAGCCTTTGCTAAATTGTCCGCGATCTCGTTCCCCTCAATATCGACGTAGGAGGGGATCCATTGCAGATGAATCAGATGCGACATGGAAAGCCGTTTTAACTTGTTAAGAATTGTCACTCCCACATTGTCTCTCACACCCTGCCAATCTCTCAGGTGCTGTAATGCGCTTCTGCTATCAGACAGAATCCAAATCTCGTTTCCATGGGGAAGAGGCGCAAGAAGACCAAGGGCTTCGTCGATGGCTATCAGTTCACTGCGAAAAACTGAGCAGTAGTCAGGATTTTTCCTCTGTATCCTTAAGTCATGGCTTTGAAATTTGATGTAAATTCCGCTGCCAGATCGGTTATAGTCATCTCTGCTGACATCCGTGTAGACCTGAATGGCATCATTTGGAATCTCTCTGATTCTCTCAAGAGCAAGTTGCTTTAGAAAGACTGGAAGATCTGTTTGTTTATTGACATGTACTGGTAATTCAGTATGGAAAAAGACATCACCAAGATCATCAACCGGGTCGAGGCACTGTGCTAGGTGATGCGGTTCCACTGCACCATCCACTGCACCAGCCCAAACCTATATTTAGTTTTTGAAAAATAATTGAGTTATTTTGTAAATAAAAGCACAAGGAATAGAATTATATTATGTTTTATTTAAATAAAAATAAGTAAAAGATGGAAAATGTAAAAGAAGCTGAAAATCAGGTCTCCTCAATTGTATCTTATTCCTATATTTTCAGCTGTGGGGCCACATCAAGCGGCCGATCGGCCTGGGTATCGGCATTGTGAGCCAGTTTGGCATCAAGCCAGTGGCGGCCTTCGCTGTGCTGCTGGCCTCTGGAGTAGCGGGCATTCACGCCACTGGGGTCCTCATCATCGCCTGCTGCCCGGGAGGGCCGCTGTCCAACACATTCACATACTTCAGTGACGGGGATCTGCCCCTCAGGTAAAGAGGCCACTACGCTGTACAAAAACACAAGTAGGTTTGTAACAGAATCTGTCACTCAGCCCGCTTCCACACAACATTTGTGTAACAGTAAAAAAGGCGCCAAACACAGTATTAATTCTATATTAAACATTTAGACGCTAAATTTGGCTAGTTTCATTTATTTTCTTTCGAAAATTCAATAATTATTTATTATCGTAAGCAAACTGAATTTATATTTTAAAGAATAAATATGTAATATTTCTCGCTTTTAAATAGAATTAAAACTTTTCAACAAATCATCATACAAACAAAGAATCTTTTAGTGAAATATATTTGACGTCCTTTCAAACTGATTGATGTCTCAAAAATAAATTTCTTTTAATTTATTATTTAAAAGAATTTGTCCTATGTTTCGAGGACAGCAATAACTCGAGAAAATTTCTCGAGTGATTGTTGCGAATGGCAATGGTGATTTAATTCTAATAAGAATGGCTTCTTATGCTTTTTAAATGAGCATTAAATTGTGTAGTTTTTAAATAACTAAAGTACTTCGAATTCGATTTTTTTTCTGAGATTTTCAATGTTTTCTCATTTCAATGCGCTGAATTTTTTGACGTATCACACTTGCCTGTAGTATTTGTAGTTTGGGCTATGAAAGTGGGTGACAGACAGGCAGACGGACTGAACGAATATAATACCTTCCACTTTTTTACGTTATAAACGTAGTGTGGAAGCTAAAAAGCGACACTTTGACAAACAAACTTCATTTTTCTTATTTGCGACGGTATGAAACCGCTTCGCATAGTTTAAGTTCTTGAACAATTTAAGTTTACTCATGTACAAAAAGAACCACAAAAAGTTGTCTCCAAAACGTGTCGTTACTTAGGGTGTTAAACGTCAACAAGATTACTTCCTTCGGGTTCAATGTGCCAAGAAATTTGGTGGCGGTTTGTTATGAGGCTTCACCTGCGCGTTCGTCGTTCAAAGAAAGATTGCACGTTTTTTTATTAATTTATGCAATAAATATTATATTATTGACTAGCTTTGTAAACCCGGCGTTGCACGGGTGTAACCTTAATAACGGTGATTTGTCTTTTATGTAAACTTTGATTTTATGCCAATTGATACACTATCCACTGGATTCCATCAGAATATGGTGATCTCCTCCCATTCTGATATCAGCATTAATTTTAAAAAAATAAGTGGATGTCCGATTGTATCCAGGAACTTTCAGTTGCTTGAGTCATAGTAGTTTCTTTTCCTAGTAAACACCAATACAAAATCCAGTTCGTCAAGTGAAGTCACCGATCGCTTTGTAGTAAGCCTAAAAAACGCTCTCGGCGAAATATATGACGCTATTCTATAGTAAAGCTTGCATAGGCATCGACTTGGCGATTGATTTGTGACTCTCTAATAAAAACTATAATTGCAACGCATTTTTCTTACCTGTAAAGGAAACTACTACCATCGTGGTGTAAATTCAGGTGTCCTGCTACAGCCTACAACCGGGTACAGCTATGATGCAATGGCCGGTCTGTTCATTGGCAACTTTTGGCGAGTGTGAAATGTACAAACACACCTTACTTACAATTAAATCTTCTTTAATATCTTCATTTCTTCCCATTTGTAAATATCAATTAAATTCATAACGGAAATATAATTACAATCGAGTTGAGGAAACCTCATGCAACATAAAAAATAATAAAAAAATTTAATCTATAAACGAAATAAATATGATATCCAATCCTTTGTAACCCACATGCCTTACTGGTGTACTTAATTTCTCGAAGCTAGCGAAATGATTCTTCAAATTTGATAATAAAAGTATGAATCCAAGTTCACTGAATTCACAATGTATTCTAGAGATCGAAACACATAATATTAAAATAAAATCAAATATGAACAAGTAGTTATGTTACAGAATCTTCACTAACCGTTCCAAACAACATTTTAAAAAATCAAACATTTATACACCAGTAGGAAGAAATTCACGCCAAAAAGCCTTTACAACATTGTGCTCAACAGGAAACAAACGATTTATACACCTCAGAAAGAAATTCGCAAAAAGCAAAACTTTAGCTAGTTGTAATTAAACATTTAAACTATAAAATTAATTATTTTCATTAATCTTCTTTCTCAGATTTAATAATTAGACTTTATCGTTTGCTTAATTTGTTTGAAGTTCGAAGAATAATAATGTAATTTTTTTTTAATAAATATCTTTGTGTCGCCACAATTTACCATTTACATTTCTTTCAAAAAATCACTTATTTATCGTTTGTTAAATTAATTTACAGTTCGAAAAATATATAATTAGTGCAATTGATGCTTTAAAAATAAAAGCGAAACTTTACATATTTTTTTATGCCAAGTTAGAATTCTCTATACATCTTTTTTCATACATATATAATAAACCATCAAAAGAGCTCTATTGTGATTTTACAACAATCCAAACTGAATTATATCGCATAAATAAATATTCTTTCAAAAATTATTTTATTTTAAATAAAGTTTCTCGTACGCTTAACGAAATGGCAACAGTGAAAATATTGAATAAAAATGGAATTTGCATGTTATTTCAATGTAGATTAAATTTTTAGTTATTTAAATTTTAAATAAACTTCTAATTAAAAATTTTTAATGAAATTTGGCATGTAGCCTAATCTGATTTTTTGCTTCAAAATGACGTATCCCACTTGTCTGTGGGACTTGTGGATGGCAACAGTGAAAATATGAATAAAAATGGAATTTGTATGTTATTTCAATGTAGATAATTTTTTTTTAGTTATTTAAATTTTAAATAAACTTCTAATTTAAATTTTTTAATGAAATTTGGAATGTAGCCTAATCTGATTTTTTGCTTCAAAATGACGTATCCCACTTGTCTATGGGACTTGTGGTTCTTTCTGTGAAAGTGGGTGACGGACGGACAGACGGACGGACGGACTGAACGATTATAATACCTTCCACTTTTTACGTTATAAACGTAGTGTGGAAACTAAAAGTAGGTTTGTAACAGAATCTGTCACTTAACTCGCTTCCACATATTTGTGTTTAACAGGAAAAAACGCGCCAAACACATTAATTCTATATTTAACATTTACAAGCTAAATTTGGCTAGTTTCATTTATTTTATTTCGAAAATTCAATAATTATTACTTATCGTTTGCAAAAATTAATTTATATTTTAAAGAATAAATATGTCATATTCCTCGCTTTTAAATAGAATGAAAACATTTCATATCACCATACAAGGATTCCGTAGTGAAATATATTTGACGTCATTTCAAACTATGTTGCAAAAATAAATTTATTTTAATTTATTGTCTAAAAGAATTAAAGTTTCTCGAGCGATTGTTGCGAATGGCAAATGTGATTTAATTCTAATAAAAACAGGGCCGTAAGCTATTTGTAATTCAAACTTTTAAACGCCAAAATTAACTATTTTCATTAATCTTCTTTCTCAGATTTAATAATTAGACTTTATCGTTTACTAAATTTGTTTGAAGTTCGAAGAATAATGATGTAATCTTTTTTAATAAATATTTTTGTCGCCACAATTTCCCATTTACATTTCTTTCGAAAATTCACTTATTTATAATTTGTTAAATTAATTTACATTCAAAAAATTTATAATTTGTACAATTGATGCTTTAAAAATAAAAGCGAAACTTAGCATATTTTTTTAATGTTAAGTTAGAATTCTCTATGCATCTTTCTACATACATATATATAGAACCATTAAAAGAACTCTATTGTGATAATACAACAATCCAAACCGAATTATATCACATAAATAAATATTTTTTCAAAAGTGTATTTTTATTTTAACAAAAGTTTCTCGTACGTTTAACGAAATGGCAACAGTGAAAATATTGAATAAAAATGGAATTTGCATGTTATTTCAATGTAGATTAAATTTTTAGTTATTTAAATTTTAAATAAGCTTCTAGTTTAAATTTTTTAATGAAATTTGGCATGTAGCCTAATCTGATTTTTTGCTTCAAAATGACGTATCCCACTTGTCTGTGGGACTTGTGGATGACAACAGTGAAAATATGAATAAAAATAGAATAGAATAATCTTCTTTCTCAGATTTAATAATTAGACTTTATCGTTTACTAAATTTGTTTGAAGTTCGAAGAATAATGATGTAATCTTTTTTAATAAATATTTTTGTCGCCACAATTTCCCATTTACATTTCTTTCGAAAATTCACTTATTTATAATTTGTTAAATTAATTTACAGTTCAAAAAATTTATAATTTGTACAATTGATGCTTTAAAAATAAAGCGAAACTTAGCATATTTTTTTTAATGTTAAGTTAGAATTCTCTATGCATCTTTCTACATACATATATATAGAACCATTAAAAGAACTCTATTGTGATAATACAACAATCCAAACCGAATTATATCACATAAATAAATATTTTTTCAAAAGTGTATTTTTATTTTAACAAAAGTTTCTCGTACGTTTAACGAAATGGCAACAGTGAAAATATTGAATAAAAATGGAATTTGCATGTTATTTCAATGTAGATTAAATTTTTAGTTATTTAAATTTTAAATAAGCTTCTAGTTTAAATTTTTTAATGAAATTTGGCATGTAGCCTAATCTGATTTTTTGCTTCAAAATGACGTATCCCACTTGTCTGTGGGACTTGTGGATGACAACAGTGAAAATATGAATAAAAATAGAATTTGCATGTTATTTCAATGTAGATAAAAAAAAAATTTAGTTATTTAAATTTTAAATAAACTTCTAATTTAAATTTTTTAATGAAATTTGGAATGTAGCCTAATCTGATTTTTTGCTTTAAAATGACGTATCCCACTTGTCTGTGGGACTTGTGGTTGTTTCTGTGAAAGTGGGTGACAGACAGACGAACGGACAGACAGACGGACTGAACGATTATAAAACCTTCCACTTTTTACGTTATAAACGTAGTGTGGAAGCTAAAAACTAAGCTTCAGGTGCGCGCGTAGGTAGTAAAAGTAATCTATATTAAAAATTTCGAATTTTTTAGGGCAGTATAAGTAGGTCTTTCACGGTCCACAGACAGACTCTTTATTATTATTATTGTTATTATTGTTATTGTTATTGTTATGTTATTGTTATTTTATTATTATTATTATTATTTATTATTATTATTATTATATTATTATTATTATTATTATTATTATTATTATTATTATTATTATTATTAATTATTTATTATTATATTATTATTATATATTATTCATTATATCATATATTATTCATTATATATTATTCATATATTCATTATTATCATATTATCTATATTATATATTATTATTATCATATTATTATCATCATTATTTATCATATTATATCTATTTATAATATTATATCTATATAATTATCATCATTATATTATCATTATCTATTATATTATTATTATTATTATATTATATATTAATTATTATATATTATATATTATTATTATTATTATTATTATTATTATTATTATTATTATTATATTATTATATTATTATATATTATATTATTATTATTATTATTATTATTAATTATTATTATTATTATTATATATTATTATATTATTATTATTATTATATAATTATTATTATTATTATTATTATATATTATTATTATTATTATTATATATTATTATTATTATTATTATTATTATTATATTATTATTATTATTATTATTATTATTATTATTATTATTATTATTATTATTATTATTATTATTATTATTATTATTATTATTATTATTATTATTATTATTATTATTATTATTATTATTATAGATAATTCAATGTATGCTGTTTTGAAATTTTAATCAAAACTAAAAATGGTGGAAAAAATAACTTTTTATAAAAGTTATTAATTATAAGTATATGTTAGTTTACATTTTGAGGAGGAATTTTCTAAAGCTTTTTTTTTTCAGTGTAGCCATGACGACAGCATCAACTCTAGTGGCAATGGGTATGCTTCCAGCAAACATATGGCTATATGGAAGGCATTTCGAATCTGTTGATTTAGTTATTCCTTACCAAAAAATGGCAGTTTCACTTCTGGTTGTGACTTCTCCCATTTGTGTAGGAATGATTATCAGGTGGAAAATACCAAAGATTGCTAAATGGGTAACAAAAGTAAGTATAAGGCTGATACATTTATAAATTTTGTTTCCAAAAATAACAATTTTCATAAGTAGGTTTTGCAGTTTCGTATGTGGAAAATCAATTATTATCTACCTTCAAAAATATTTTTTAAATAGTTGAGAATAAATTTTTTTTAATAAATGAGATTATAAATAAATTTTATATTTCAATATTTTTTTTAAAAAATATTGAACTTGAAATCATCGGATTGTATTGTAATTACTTGTAAAGTTCAAAATTGAAGAATTACCCTTTTATAATTAATCATATATTAATTAGCTTCTATCAGATGAGAAAAACACTGTATGTCTTCTTATGTTCATCGGTAATGTCCTTTTGAAGTCACAATAATACCCAGCATTATTACAAGTGTCCCAATCAAGACTATATAATGTAAAGAATGAAACTCTCAAAAATTAGTAAGGGAGAGGGGAGTCCGGGGATAGTTTTCCATAATGAATATGATAATGAATATCTATAATAATAAAAGAAAGAGTCTGTGTGTCTGTTTGTCATCGGATCGTAAAAGACCTACTTATACTGCCCTCGGAAATTCGAAATATAGATTCCCTTTAATATTTACGTGTGCACCTGAGGCTTAGTTTTTTCATATTTGTTCAATTTTTAGAGAAAATTCGAATTTTCTGAAAAAAATATACCACTTTCGCTCAAATCCGATCATTTTTTCTCTTTCCTGATGCCATCGACTGAAAAAATTAAATAAAACTTTTAACGAAAACATTTAAAATTCAAAATGTTTATTTATTCTTTTTTTTACTTTCAGAAACTAAATTCATTATTTGAAAAATAATTGACATGTTTCAAGTGACGTAATTCCGCCAGTCCTGGATTTTATTGTGTGTTTATTTGATGATTTTTTCATTGATTTTTCTGTTGACTGCATGTTGCATATTTAAGCAATAAATGTATAGTTAAGCTATTACTGAACTATGATGGTTAATAAAGGCCATCGCACTAGGGCTATTAGTGTTTTATGTCTTTATTTTTTTCGCCAAAGACGTTGCCAAACTCGCCAAATTATTAACTAAAATTCGTTAAATAGGCGATTTCTTTTATAAATAATTTATAAGCTGGTCGGTTGTTCGAAGGTCATTGTGTTAGAGCTGTATAATGGGTGTGGGTAGCTATATCTATTTTCTCGCCAAATTATTTCCCAAAACGCGCCAAATGAGCTAAAAGGTTTTATGTATTTATGAGGGAATTGTGATGACATTTATGAGTGCATTTTATAGCGTATTTTTCATTTTGGAATTTTAAGGCAATGAAACGGGATTTTATAATTTATAACAAGTGGAAACAATAATAAGTTTATGATCCTATAACAGGGTATATGGTACACATATTTGGAATCTATTTGATATTTTTTTATTCCGTGCGAAGAACGGGTATAAATTTGCTAGTATATCTATATATGATTTGATATTTAGGTTTTAAATTGAATTCTTTTCAGACAGCCACATCCATGGGACTTCTACTTATGATAGTCGGCTGCATTCTGGAAGTGATAATCTTCCCCAACTTGTTCACAAGTGTCCCAACAATACTGTACGTCATCCTCCTCCTTCTTCCAATCCTAGGACTGGCACTGGGATACGGCATCGCGACCATTTTCAGGCAGAAGGTTCCAGTCTGCAAGACGATTGCCATCGAGTGCGGGATTCAGAACTTTCCGCTGGCTTTGACTATCATCGCGCTGTCATTCCCACAAGAAGTAAGTAATCCCGCTATCAGCACAATGTTAAACATTAAAATCTTAAAAATGAGCAGTAGGATAAGCTCTCATTTTGTTGTGAAAACAATATTCTCAAAAGCAAATACATTGATATTTCAGAAATTGAGATCATACTAGGATCCTAGAAGCCAAAGGGTACAAGTAACTGCACAGTGCATATCGATAATGAGAAAAACAAATTTAGTAGGGTCTCAGGGAAGTTGCTTACATTGGAGGTAGTAACTAAGTGAGATAAGTACAACCTCGATTTGTCATTTTCTATAGCAGCACCATGCAGTGATTCAATTGCATCCCTTTACCACAACAATATTTGACTTCATAGCAACTACTTAGTGCACTTAACTCCAATACTTAAAAACTGCACCTCTACCCCTTTGTTTCTACGCACCTTACCTCATACATGTTCTTAAAATTTACTGTATCCGTTGCGGTTCACCGAAAAATTAAAGAACCAAAAAACCCGTTCGCTACTGGCGATTTAACACAGTGGGATTACACCCCTTACTAGGCTTAGTGTGGACCCTCTCATCGTGAGTTTGATCCCGTGTCAGAGAAAAAATTCCGTTCCCTACGTATTAGCCCAAATTTTAAATATGAATGCTCTTGTATTTGATAATAATGTATTCGGGGCTATTATGAACTAGTGATATTCTCAAAAATAAAAACAATATTCTTAAAATTTAGAACTCATATTTACAGTAGAACTCATATTTACAGTACATGTATATTGTATGATCAATTTCGATACCCAGCTATATTACAATGCGGTCTTGTAATATTGAAAATGAAATGATGGTGGGGATCTTATCATATCGCTTGCTACTAGGAATGGTGTTTGTTTATTTTTACAAGATAAAATAAATCTATCGTCATCTAAAAAAATAATTTTTTTGAGTAAAACGGAAGTGAATATCACTAAAAATAAAGTTTTAAAAAAATCCTGTAATAAAGTTCTCATTTTTGTCCAATTAGATGCAAAAGGACATTGTTTTGCTACCATGGCTCTATGGTTTTGCCATGATAGTCGGGAGCATCATACTCTGTGGAATTTATCAACTGCATAAAAGATTCAACCAAAGCAGAAACATCGAAGACAACAGACTACCAAATGGCAAACGAGGTCATAGAAATTATGTTTATTATATGAATGGTATTGACATTTTCGGGATCAAGTTATTTCAAACGTATATCTCCGCTTAATTTAAATACTTTTTTTAAAAAAACTTGGAAAATATTGTATTAAGAATTTGGTTATAAATAATTTTAATTGTTTCGAATAACCTTATTCACCCTTAATTAGGCATATGATCATATGCTTAACGATGAAATGATATATATATTTAGAAATGCAATGCGAAAAAATAAAAAGAAACAATAAGAAAAGAAATAACCCATTATAAAAAGTTGGACGTATACAAACGTAATATCAACTTAATGTTCAAAAAATTATAATAAAAGTTGCGAATTGAAAATTTGGTATTATTTTTACTAAGGTATGAAAAAATGATTTACTTTCTACTGTAAAATTAAAAACTAATAAAAATATATTTTAATATCCATATCAACTTAGCTTCTGATTTTGATACTAAAACAAAAACAAAAATTTGAAAAACATAAAAAAGAGGAGGTGTGAGAGAAGATGAAATCGAACATAAAACAAAATATTGTTTAAAATAACCCTAGTAAAACATACAATATTATATTTTACTTATATATCACTGTTGTAATATCCGTCAGATATCTATTGGCCACAATGCGATATCGCGTGTACCTAAACACTTTATACTCTTCTCAATGTAAATACTTTGAAATTTTCTTTTTTAATTAGATGCAGAGGATCCTGAAAATAACGAACTTCTGAAGACGAAAAACCAACACATTGAACTGAAACCCCAAACAATTTGTTTGAATGGAAATGGACCAAGAAACGTTTAAAGCAAATGAATCTAAAACGTATTAGATAACTAAGAGTTTTTAAACGAGTGTACACTGTAAAAAAAATATGTTAATTTTTAAAAAAAAACATATTTACAGAAAAATACTGTTATTTTCTTTTAACAGTTTTATTTTCTGTAAAAATAACTAAATTGTTTTAAGTAAAAAACAGGATTTTTCTGCTTTTAATGCGTAGAGTACTAGACTGCAACCAACCAACCATTTCAACTGTTTAAGGAAACCCCGTGTGTCCAAACACATTAGTTGGGAGAGCGTTGGACTGGTGATCTAAATGTTCGTAGTTCGAACATGGATACGGTGGATTATTAATCCTTCACAGTACTGTGGGTAGTATAATCCCTGGTTTTACAGGAGGAAGGTAAGGTTTTAGGTCGATTTTCTTTACAATTTGTCTTTTCCGTTAAAATTACAAATTGTTTGTATAAAATAAACAGATTTTCCCTGTAAATTTTGAGGTATTTAACCGACACACCAGCTGACAGTTTTTATGTAAAAACTACAGACTTTTCACAGTGTAGTTTTCATATTGACTGAAATACTCATATTGACTTTGTCATGACACTCATATTGACTTTGTATATAGTATCAGAAATTTAGAACCTCTTTTAGTATATATGTACTTTTGGATTGTTGGACAAATAAAAAATTTGCTTATTGTGCCTATTATTCTATCACTTAATTTTTTATTTATTTTCAATAAATATTTTTGTAAGATTTTCTTTTTTTAATTTATAAGTTTAAAACAATGTTTCAGAAAAGAAGTTGGATAAAATATGCCATAGGAGCATGTCTACTCTAGTACATTCAGCAACTGCTTTGAAACTTAAGTTCCTGTGCTCTTCAAAAAAATATCAAGTTAAACACTCAAAAGTGAATTTTCTCTAGCCTTTATCATAAAAAAAATTGTTTGATAAGTAAATTTAAAACAAAATAAAAACAAGCTTACATATTTCAAAACGCGGTTAGTTAAAGAGAAAAGAAAACAAGAATTAATAGCCAACGCAAGACTGTGAGTAACAACAAAAAAATAATTTCTCGAACATCAAATGAGAAAAACTTTTAAGTGATAAGAGAATAATTGCAGAAAAAAATGTTTTATACAAACATTACTGTCACGTATATAACGTCACGGGTTGATAACAAATCTGTGGCGTAATAGTAACTTGCATTGTAATAATAAGGTGTGCACAAGGACAAGCTAGTAGAGCAACATAGTATTTATTAAGCGACGACAACAGCAATGACAGTCGAATATCCATATCAACACAGGTTGGTTGGTTGGTTGGTTGGTAGACATATATATTCAGGTTTGTGTGCTTGGTCTCAACACAGGTAGTCGTGGTTACGGTAATAATTAAAGTACAAGTTACTATTACGCCACAGATTTGTTATCAACCCGTGACGTCATATACGTGACATCCCCTTTTTTTAAATAAAAGATTTATTCAGACTATATTATTTCAAAATATCACAAACTCTAATTTTTAAAAAAAAGAATACTAAACTTTCCAAACATTTCAATTCTAAGATCATTACAAAGCTTCATAAAGTACATTAAAATTTATCTTCCATATATATCAGGATTTTTAATAACTTTACCACTACGAGTTATAAAGCATTTGTATTATTACTATTATTTACTTTAAGTTTATCACTAGGTATAGAATAACTAGAATTTAAATCACAATTATTTAAATTAACATTACTAGTACTAGTTAAATTAGTATTAACATCTGGGGTATTAGTAACAACATATTCTGAGACGAATTCACAACACTAGAACTAGCATTATCTGAGCTAAAGTCACTACTATCTTGAGTTCCATTGTTCATTGGTAGGGGCACTTTCGGCGAACTGGAACTACTAGAAGACTCGGAAGTGAGACAGACTAGGAATCAAGAATTTCGGCGGTTGAACATCGGCTTGAAACATCTCTGAGGCTGAAATTACTGAGGTCATTTCTTTTCCGCAAAAGATCGTAATGCAAGTCAGTTTAGTCTCTGTCTCTGAAGCTATTACCTTGAAATTACTGTAGCAGGCTTCCAATTTCTTCTTTTTACACGCAAAAGCACTTTCTGTCCAACTGACAATAGTGGTTCAGTTTTAGTTTATCTGTCTCTGCACTGCTTATTATTTTCTAGTTTAGCTTGAAGGTTCACCTGTGCATTTTTGATGAGCTGAGGGTTTAACAATTTTTTGGCAGTTGGCAGAGTTCCGCGAGTTCTTCTTCCCATTAATCTCTGTGCCGGAGATCTCAACTTGCCTCTAGGGGTGTTTCTTTGATTTAACAGTGTATGATAAATATCCGAGTTTTCGGCATTGCACCTAGAAATCAGGTTCTTGGCTTCTTGCACATATCTTTCAGCAAGCCCGTTGGATCTCTTATGATAAGGACTAGAACTCTTTATAAGGCGCGTTTACATGAGCCATCTAATCCATGGAATGAAGAGCAAACTCCGCAATTTTTCCCTCTTGGGGATTTTTCATCCCGGCAGAACCGGTAATTGCAGGGTTCATTTGGGGGTTTCGCAAACCCTCCAATCAAGGAGGGTTTGCGTTTCATTCCATGGTTTCCGCCACTTCTACTTCTACTTCGACTTCTTGTCTGTGGATTCGGAAAAAAACATTTGACATAAACACCTTAGCATGTAACCATCCTAAATATATTTTTAAATTTTAATTTTTATATAACTCAAGCTCTTAATTTATATAACTTTTGTTCAATTTGTTTTTATATAACTTAAGCTTAAATTTTATATAGCTCATCAAAATATTGCTAATCATTATGAAATGAAGGTTTTATAGAAAAGTATTGCTAGCTAAATATACGAGTCACAATTAATACATTACTCAAATGTAGTTGTCAAGAAATGTCAGATGTCCCGCGCTTCTACGTCATCAACTCCCCGGTTCCCATGTAAACGCCTTATTTTACGAAGGGGGGGGGGGTTGATTGCGGAGTTTGGGTTAGAAATCCTGCTCGACCACTTTTTCCCCTAATGGTGGGTTTGGCATTCCATGGATTCGATGGCTCATGTAAACGCGCCTATACTAAACTTCCAATCTTCTGAGAATCTTTTCATTTCTTTAGAAAACAACTGCGTGCCTTCATCGCACATCAGAGCTTCAGGAACACCATGAATAGAAAACCATTTTTTAAAACAACTTATAAGACTTGCAGACGAAATATTTGACAAGGTACAAAAGTCGAAAAATCCAGAATAACTATCAGCAATCACCAAGTATGTAGTACGGTTTAGGGAAAAAATGTCACTAGCCACGATTTGCAATGATCGTTTTGGCACTTCATTTAGACTAATGGGCTCTTCCAGTTTATCTCTCTGGTGAGACTGACAAGTTATACATCTCTGGACATATTTGACGATGTCTGCATTCATGCCACCCCAAAATACGTTTTCTCTGGCACGACTGAGTGATCGCTGGATTTCAAGATGACCTCTGTGAATTTCTTTCAGGGTATCTTCGCGTAGTTTCAGGGGTATGACTACCCGATCACCTCTTAATATGATATCTTCGATGCAAATGAACTCATCTCGCCACGTCCAGTATTTTTGTATTGCATTCGGAAACCTCTTCTCTGGTCTCTGGCCAACCCTCTAGGGTCTGATTCTTCAACTGAAACATTTCTGGATCTTCTTTAATATAGACTACTAATTCTTTTTTTCTGATCCGTCATGGGAACACATACGTGGACTTCCATTTTATCAATTTCGGTGTCTCTTTCTTAGATATTCTGACAATCTCTACTTAACGTATCTGCAACATACAATTCTGAGCCTTTCTTGTAAACTATTTCAGGTCTGTAGGGCATGATATCAAACAAGATTCTCTGTAATCTAGGCTGTGCAAGGTGGAGAGGCTTCTTATAAATAGACACAATTGGCTTGTGGTCAGTTTCAATCTTTAGGGATTTACAACCATAGACGCATTTATGAAACCTTGTACAACCACATTTTATAGCAAATGCTTCCTTTTCCAATTGGGAATAATTTTGCTGCGTTTTGTCCGATGCTTTAGTTGCATAAGCTGTTGGGCGTCCCTCTAGCATCATTATACTGTACCCACAGCGCTCTTGCTTGAATCTACAGAACTACAGACAATACAATTGTCAAGTTTACGTTGAAAATTTTTAAAACTGGTAATTCTTTTAAAAGGTTCTTCAAATGTTCAAATGCAGATTGGTGAGCAGCTGTCCAGTTAAACGGAACGTCTTTTTTGCACAGTTCCCTCATTTCAGCTGTAATCTCAGAAAGGTTAGGTAAAAATTTAGCAAGATAAGTTACCATACCAAGAAATATTTGAAGAGTAACAACATCAATAGGTTCCTTCAAAGCACAGATAGCTTTGACTTTGTCGGGGTCAGCTTTTAAGCCATCCTTTGTTACTATATGACCCAAAAACTTTAATTCATTTTTAGCGTAAATACATTTATCTGTATTAAGTGATAGTCCCGCATCATTAAAAATCCGCAACACTTTTTTTGTTGTTGCTTCTGCCTCCGATTTGGAAGATCCGTGAATCAAAATGTCGTCCATGGCAAATTCAACATTTTTAATTTCACCAATGAGTTGTTCCATAACTTGCTGGAATACTTCTGGAGCAGAGGCAAGTCCCATAGGCCTAATCAAATACGTGTACCGTCCACATAGCGTACCCATCGTCAAAACACTACTGCTTCTTTCGGTGACGGGGATTTGCCAAAATCCTTTTTTCATTGCTGGGACATGCTGAAATACTTCTGGAGCAGAGGCAAGTCCCATAAGCATCCTCAAATACGTGTACCGTCCACATAGCGTACCCATCGTCAAAACACTACTGCTTCTTTCGGTGACGGGGATTTGCCAAAATCCTTTTTTACAATTCAAAAGAGTAACCCAACTGAATCCCCTGATGCACGAGGCAATTTCTTCCAGGGTTCTTAAAGGGTAGTGTCTCCCTCTCAAATTTTTGTTGATGCCTGAGGGATCCATGCAGACTCGAATCTTGCCTTTTTGTCTTACGACGAACATTAAAGAGGTTGCAAGGGTTGGGTCGCTGAATCTTTTGATCACGCCCATCGATATCATCCTGTCGAGATCTGAGGTATTTTTCGTGCAGGAAAAATTTCTAGCTTTGGGGATGTTCAATCAAATCAATATCATAGATAAAAAAAATTTCAGGCAACCTAAATAATCTTTATTAATAATTGTATCGGTTGTACTAAGATTATTTGTTATTTGTAATAAATTTAATTCAACGCAAGTATCTTTACCCAAAATGGCTTGTACGTTTTCATTTACTATATAAAACTTTACATTATACTCTTGCCCTTTGATTTTTACTAAGCCTTTGCTTTCGCCGATGACTCGTAATCGGTCATTGCTAAATGATATTAAATTTCTTACTGTTTCTCTTCTAATTTTTAAATTTGATCTAGTGGCTTGTTCTTTTGAGAGCACATTGCATTGCGCACCTGTGTCTAGCTTCATGCTGACCCTATATTTATTTTCAAATTCCACTAACTCGAACCAACCTTTTTGATTTCGTTCCGATGAAAGTGAACTAACTACAAAATGCTGGGAAGAAATTTCTTCCTCGTACGAGTCAACTTTCTTAGTCTTGCAACATTTGGCGAAATGATTCAATTTCTTGCACAACTTGCAGACTTTCTGAAAGGCTTGACACTTGTTGCACTCATGTTTAGTTCCACACACGTAAAGGGTTTTGCTAACGAACTTGTCTTGAATTGGGGTTTTTTCTTTACCATATCTACCTGAACAGGTTCATTCTTCAAATAGCTCATTTGGCTCCGAGCTTGTTCCAATGCTTTACAGAACTGCACAGCTTTCACGATGATAAACAGTTTTTTTTTTTTAAGTATTAGGACATTTAGTCTTCATTTTGAATAAAATACTATGGTTTTTTTTTATCTAAAAACGTTTTGTTAATACTAACTCGAAAAATAAAATAATTAATAACTGCAAGAACAACTGTAATAAGTATGTGATATTCACACAGTTTTTTAAAAAATGTACTGGGGTCGACAACATAATCACAATATTTTTTTTAATATTCATATACAGATATATAAAAAAATTATATCCTATACATTTCAGATTCTATTAATAAATGTTTTCTTGCATAAAACAGTCAATATTAGTCCAGATGATACAAAGAGCATACAGACGCAATTCGATATCAGCCGTGTCTCATATGCGCATACATAAGGATAAATGACACAACTTCATGCATCTAAATTCCAGTATAATTAGTACTATAAACACGACTGTGGATTCGCATTTGGCAAACTTTTTACTCAGGCTTAAAAAAAGGTAATCTCAAAATTATTTGATTGCGTACGTATTTTTCTTTTAGAATTTAAAAATCTTAATGAAATACTTCTCTATATTATAATTGCAATACTGTAAAAAACAATTCTAGTATTCAGACAGAGAATTCAGACATATTTACTTTCAAAATCATTAGTGGTAATAAAATTAGAATTTATACTTTTTAATTCAATTTAAAGAAATTCCAGCGCGTTCAGCGTGAACGAAAATTAAGGGAAAAAAAGAGCGCTTGGGTTTAATTTTCTGGATTGTTATTTGAATATCAGTATTTTATTTTATTTGTTGATTTTAAATCTTTTCCTTTTTTATGGTGGATCAGATTTCCTATCTAGATTTTAATTTCGTTTCCGAATTTAATTTAATTGATGTTTACAAATGGTAAGAAATTATGATATGGAGGAATATAGGTTAAGCTAAAGAATCGTGGCCGGATTTGGCGAATTTTCAAAAATGTCGCCAAGTCGAAGTGATAACAAACCCCGGCACTTGCCGAGATGGTTACGATCTCGAAATGACCAAAAATACTACCTAATTTCAAAATGGCCGACTTAAAACAGCGGAAAAATTCATTAAATTGCAGACCAGATTTATAAAAAAAAGTGAAACTTTAAAATGACGAAGAATTGATTTAAAAAAAAGTAAATAATTATTTAAAATCAGTAAGCATCTAATTAATAAAATACTAGTATAAGAAAACATCAGAATAAATTATATGCGTTTAAGATTTAAATAGATTAACCTTTAGAAATTGTCAATGCAATTGCTAATTTCGTCAAAGGCTGCCATCAAGGTTACCAGATTTGGCGTAAAATTGCCGGCCACGATTCTTTAAGTTAACCGGAATATATTCGGCATATAAATAAGAAATTTGTACTTTATGTAAAACTTTTCCAACCATACAAGAGGATGAATGTCTGTTTTGTTTTCTGATGTTAAGATGGCGTAATGGTCGATTGAATTTTGGCATTGGCGGCTTTTGGCGAAGTTGAAAATTTAAAATAAGGTAGCTATTCCTATTCAGTTGTATGGCTTAGGGTTAGTTTGAATTATCGTCGCATTAAAGCTACACACGAGTGCTATTGGAAACGGGAGTCATAATTTAGAACCACAGTCAAGTGACGAGCCGACACGTGAGTAGGTACCCAATGCAACTTTTAAGGGCGACATCATACGCAGCGTTAGGAATTTGGAGGATATTTAAAGTGTCCTTTCTCTATACGGGGTATTATTCGTTCGACATTTTTTGGCTGAACGAGCTGTTTATAGGTCGGCGGTTATTTTGGCTGGTGATGCCCGGACCTGAACCTGGGACCTACCGCATGCAAGGCGAAAGTCTTTACCAACTGGGTCCCCCAACCCTATCGAGTTGTATGAAATATGAAGTGGAATGGTTTACCACATTTGGGCAGTTTCATTTTGCGCTAATCGTGAAATAGAAACAGGCCTTTATAATATCATGTATAGCTGTTCTGGCAATTTGAACAGGGGCCTATGGGAAAGCCCTCAAACTCCTGGAAGGGCCTGGATAAAATCAACCCCTCATATCAGAATGGGAGGAGATTATAATATCCTGATGGAGTGGAAAAGTGGAGGGATCAATTGGTATGAAATAAAAGTTTACAAAAAAAAAACCTACTAATTGGGGTTATTAAGGGTACACCCGTGCAACGCCGGGTTTATAAAGCTAGTTTATAATAAATAAAGCATGTAAATGCAACACAAGCCTATAGTTACGTTTTTAAAAAATATACTGAGTACTTATCATAGTTGAAATATTATTATTCAAAATAAAAGCATCGCATACTTATACTTATATACAAGAGTTTGCCTCTTAGGTTAGGTTAGGTTTGAATTATTGTCGCACTAGAGCTACACGAGGGCTATTGGCGTCGGGCGTCGTATTTTAGAACCACAGTCAAGTGACGAGCCGCCACCTGAATAGGCACCCAACGCAACCGTTAAGGGCGACATCGTACGCAGCGTTAGGACTTTGAAGGATATTTAACGTGTACTCCCTTACACGGGGTATTATTTGTCGGACATTTTTGGCTGCACGGGCCGTTTATAGGTCGGCAGTTATTTTGGCGATGCCCGGACCCGAACCTGGGACCTTTCGCATGCTAGGCGAGTGCCTAACCGACTGGGCTCCCCAGCCCCAGAGTTTGCCTCTTAAAGTTAGGTTATTAACAAAGATTCTTACCATAATCCTCCATTCAAAAAATTTCGATGATAAAGTTTTAAAATATATACTACTACTACTACTCCTTGGCATTACAGCCCATGTTGGACTATGGCCTCACTAACAATTTTCCTCCAAAGCCTCCTGTCTCTAGCCTTTTGTTTCCAGTTTCGGACTTTTAGAGTCTTAAGGTCTTTCTCCACCTCATCAAACCATCTCTTAGTTGGTCTTCCTCTTTTCCTTTGTCCCTGGCACTGCCCCTTGAATATTTTCTTAGTGCCTCTGTCTTCCTCCATTCTTTCCAGGTGTCCCAGCCATTGTATTCTTTTTGCCTTTACATAACTGATTATATCCTTTTCCTTAAATAGTCTTGAAATTTCGAAATTAAATCTCCTTCTCCAAAGATCTCCTTCCTTGACAGGTCCAAAAACAGTTCTAAGAATTTTCCTTTCCCATGTAATCAGCATTTTTTCTTGTTTTTTGCGTTAAAGTCCATGTCTCTGATCCATAGATAGCTGTTGGTCTGATTATAGTTTTAAAACCTGAAGCTTTGTACTTTTCTCGTTATTGTTTTTTGATGTTAGTAATTTTTTAAGTTTGCAAAAAAACTGCGATTTCCAGCATTTTGTCTTTGTTTAATCTCGGCATAATATCATGTGTCTTCGTGACAACTGCACCCAAGTATTTAAATTCCTTCACTCTTTCAAATTTTGTTCATTATTTATTTGTAGTTCTGTATTTGTATCAGTCCCCTTGCAATCCAATATCATGTATTTGGTCTTTTCAATGTTTATCTCTAAACCAAAATGGCTAGCTTCTTTGGTTAAATCTTCAAAAAGATTAACAAGTGCATTTTTACTTCTTGCCATCAATACTACATCCTCAGCGAAAGCTAGAGCTTGCTTCGTTCTATTAAAGATAGTACCACCTCTACTTGATACTGTGTTACGCATCACTTTATCAAGACAAACATTAAACAACAAGGTCGATAAAATATCACCCTGTCTCAATCCAGTCACAATTTCGAATTCCCTGGACATCTTGCCCTGTATCTTTACTTTAGCCCTAGTTGATGAAGTTGTCATTTTAACCAACCTGATCAATTTATGAGGAATATTAAACTCGTTCAAAGCTTTTAGCATCAATTCTCTATTTATTGAATCATACGCTTGCTTAAAGTCAACATAGAGCTGGTAGACATTCACATTCATTTCTTGAACTTTTCCAATATATTTCTTATGCTGAATATCTGATCTATGGTTGATCTATTCTGTCTAAAACCGCATTGATAGTCTCCGATTTCTCTCTCTATCAATGGTTTAAGTCTTGCAGCTATAATTTTTGTCAATACTTTGTATGTCAGGTTAAGAAGGGAAATCCCTGTATAGTTGTTGCAATCTAGTATGTTTCCTTTTTTTAAAATTGGGTGGTATCACTGCACTGTTCCATTCGTTTGGCATTTGTTCTTTCTCCCAGACTTCATTTACCAGGTCATACACCATTTTGTATAGCTTCTCACTGCCATATTTTAATAATTCTGAGCAAATTAAAACTTCTCCAGGAGCTTTTCCGTTACGTAACTTTTTAATTGCTTCTTTAACTTCATTGATCTCCAACGGTTCACAATCATTCACTGATGTGAATAGCTCACCCTCTGTTTGTCCAATTACTTCATTTCTGTTGAGTAGGTTTTCAAAATGTTCCGCCCATGTCTCCAAAATTTCATCATCCTTTCCAACCAAGTTTCCATTATTTCCACGACAAATTGTGGTACGCGGTTGGTACCCTCTTCTTATAGAAGTAAGTCTTGTTTAAAATATATAAGTAATTTTAAAAATCTCGTGCGCATACACGCGCTATTTAGAAAGAATTAAATTTATTGAGAGTTCATTTTTAAGCAATCTATGTGACGTTAAATAACTAATATACTTTCTTACTAAAAAAATTAATAAAAATATAAACATTTGTTTAAATATACGAAATAAATTGACTTTAACACAAGACACTGAAAATATATTATTTTAAATTATTGGAGATGCATGCAATCTTATATATGGGTCATTCTCAAAAAATGTTACAAAATGGTGTCCCACAGCTTTCATTGTTTATAGTATTTTTAATTTTATTGTTACGGAATTTTCACTTGGACTGCATAAAAGAACGAACTTTTAAGTTATTGTACAAATATTTTAAAAATACAAAAATACTAAAACAAAAGTTGTAGACTTCATTTAAAGGAGCATAGTCGGTAAAATTCACGTATTTCATGACGAAAAATTAAAGAACAAGAGAAGATAATTGTAACTTAAAATAAATATTTCGTAATTATTGATGCTTATATTGATTAACATGTATCTTAGCTATCAAATAAGCTTTTAACCACCATATAATTTAAAAAAAAGTTTTCTTTTGTAGCTTAATATATTGTGTCCCACAGAATCGAAGAATTTTGTTTTGTTCACGACAAAAAATGCAAAAAAATGAAATTTTTTGCTGAAATAAGTACCACCATAGACACTTATTTCTGAAATGCCTGACAATTTTCTCATAAAATTTTAGTTTATGGAGGAAAAAGACAAAAGTTTGAAAAATTAAGGTGAGTGTAATTATTCAATGACTACTATGTTACCGTGTTTCTGTTAAACTGGAGCTTATTTAAGAATAAAGTCATAGTGCTGTTTAAAGCCCTTAAGTATCTGATTACGATAAGCTAAAAACAAATTTTAAGTTTACTAAACTTCATAGCAAAAAGCGATGATAAAGTATATTTTGTCCACTCTGTTACTGTCCACTCTGTTACCATAGAAAAAAAGCTAACTCTTTGATGAGCACAGCGCCCCCAATTTTTAACTACGAACTAATTAGACATAAAAGTTTTGATTGTTGCTTGGCATATGCGGAATTCCAGATGACATGGCAACTTATTTGTAACTATAAATAATTGCGAGTCACATATTATTAAATATTTGATTAAACAGAAGAACTTTTAATCATATCGCATTTTTTTAAGCTTATCGAAGTCTACAATTACGATCACTGCTCTTAATCATAATCTTTAAGACATATAATCACGTTGATGAAAAGGTATTCTCCCGTATGCACTAGTGAGACGTAATTTAAAGGCAACCCCACATCCTTCGAAAATCCAAAATATATTTTGTAGCTAAAACTTTGGATTAGGAAGCATGGATTGTATTTTCCGTATACAGTGGATTTATGTAGCTTAATTTTTTTTTGTAGTATGAAACTAATTAAAACTTGTTTTAAGCTGATCGTATTTGCTGTTCGTTTTAATTGATTAATTTTAATTGATTAATTTTAATTGATTATTTTAATTGATTATTTTAATTGATTCGTTTTAACTCTTTCGCTGCTACGGCTTTTGTTGCCGCATTACACGTCATAGACATATTACATATTATTGGATCTTAAGATATTGATGCTTTTAGAGACCATCCACAGCGAAAGTATTAATATGCAAGGCATTGATCCTTGGTATTTTCTTTGATAGATGGGAACACTTTACTTTCAGACGAATTAGTGTAACAGAGACGAAACAGTAGAAGATCTCCCAAATAGAACAAATTAGTCATTCAAACAAATCCATTTATTGTAAAATGAGGAAAAAATCGTCTGCCCATTTAGAACTTTTTAAAAAGTGGGCGAATTATCTAGATATTACTATCAAACTATCTATTTATTACTATCAAAAAAATAAATAATTAATTTTCAAAAAGTATTAAGCTATAAAATTATTTTTTGAAAACGTTAAAAATAAAAAATTATATAATTAAATTTATATTATTATATAACAAGAAGTTCATAAAGAACTAAAATAGCCTACTTTCCTGTTCTTAAATACTTACTGAAGTTCTAATCGGGAAAAAAACTAGGTTCCTAAAGTAAATATCATCAACAGCCGTTTCTACACTAGATTTATATACACATTAGAAAAAAAAAATCGAAACACAGCACCCAGCTATAATTTAAACTTCTAAAAGCTTAAATCAACTATTTTCCTTAATATTCGTTCGCAAATTAATTAAATATTATTTATCATCTGCTCGTGATTTATTTGTAGTTCGAAGAATAAATATTTATTAATAACAAAAGTAATGAAACTACTCCGAACTGCATTAAAAAACAAGAAATGTAAATTAAAACTAAGCATAATTGCATGCAAAAGTATGCCTTGCCGCTTTCTTGGTAGATAATTAATGAATAATCAAAGAATCAAATTGTTCTACATTTTATGACGTCATTCCAAACTGATTCATGAAATTATTATTTTGCTTCAAATATGTTTAAATAAAGTTTCTCATGCCATTGTTGATTTGGCAACAGTGATTTAAATGACTCAAAATTGAATTTCAATGCTAATTCAATGGGAAATTCGCCGACAGATAGTAGATTTATGTCCGTCCGGACGTACAGACAGACGGACAAAAAGTATGAAAGTTGGGTATCTGAGGTCATAGCTTTCTAACAAAAAAAGAATTTTTAAGATCCGATGATTAGAACCGATTTTGGAAGGGGGACAGACAGACAAACGGACAGACAGGCGGACAGACAGACGGACAGACATACGAACAGACAGACAGATGGACAGACAGACAGATGGACATCAACCGCATTTCAATACCTACAGTGATTTAAATGACTCAAAATTGAATTTCAATGCTAATTCAATGGGAAATTCGCCGACAGATAGTAGATTTATGTCCGTCCGGACGTACAGACAGACGGACAAAAAGTATGAAAGTTGGGTATCTGAGGTCATAGCTTTCTAACAAAAAAAGAATTTTTAAGATCCGATGATTAGAACCGATTTTGGAAGGGGGGTACAGACAGACAGACAGACAAACGGACAGACAGGCGGACAGACGGACAGACATACGAACAGACAGACATACGAACAGACAGACAGATGGACAGACAGACAGTTGGACATCAACCGCATTTCAATACCTACAGTGATTTAAATGACTCAAAATTGAATTCCAATGCTAATTCAATGGGAAATTCGCCGACAGATAGTAGATTTATGTCCGTCTGGACGTACAGACAGACGGACAAAAAGTATGAAAGTTGGGTATCTGAGGTTATAGCTTTCTAACAAAAAAAGAATTTTTAAGATCCGATGATTAGAACCGATTTTGGAAGGGGGGTACGGACGGACAGACGGACAGACAGACAGACGGACAGACGGACATCGACCGGATGTCAATACCTACTTTTTCATTTTTTTAATTCTTTCGAATTAAAAAAAGAAAAGTAGGCTAAAAAATAATTATTAACACAAGATTCGATGGAGCAATTCATTTTTCTATAAAAAAAAGGGGGGGAAATCGTTTGCCTTTTCCCGTTGTGGCTGCCGCATTTTCTTTTTTATAGAATGAAAAACGCAAATAAGAAATTTACGTTAATAAAAACTTAACCAATTAGTTCCACCCGGCAAAGGATCCCGTTGCAAAGAACCATCCAATAAGAAGCGTTGTCGTTAAACATAGTTCAAACTAAGAAATCAGGAGCGCTGCTATAAAAATATTTATACTGTAGAAAATTTGTAGTTGAAAGCAATTCGAGTGTGGTGTCTATACGTACATTTTATCACGTCCGCTTCCTTACTCTCGGTATAACAGCTTTGCGGTAAGTGAAAAATTTGAATAAAGGCATAAATTATTTTAAAAAATTTACAGATTTTGTGGAGTTTCATTAGAGAGAAGAATTCTTAATGTAATAGTAACAAATATTTTAAATAAAAACCAATTTTATTTTTTTAACATTGGAAGTTGGAATTGTAACATTTTTTGAGTATGACCCATATAAATTAAAGTCCCATTTTTTCGTTGTGACGGCATCACGCCTGAACGGCTGGACCGATTTCACAAATTCTTTTTTCGTTGGGTTTGTTATTGTCAGGAGAAGGTTCTTAATGAATGAGTTATTCGAAATTCGAACCCGAACGGGTGTAAGACTAAGCAGTGCAAAACGTGAGCCGATTTCTCCATAGGAATAGCATTTTAAGATTATAATTTATACTTTTTATTTCAATTTTTTCAGCACGTTCAACGCGAACGAAAATTAAGTATAAGCACGTCAGAGCACGTGAGTTTAATTTGTAGAATTTTTATTTGAATAGCATTATTTTATTTATTGAATTGAAATCTTTTGATTTTTTCTGTCTCCGAATTTAATTTAATTGATGTTTATAAAGTTGAAAGAAGTGAAGATATTGTACAATGTATCACGGCAGTAAAGGCGATTACTATTCTAGATCTGATGAATACTTCTAAGAAACGTTAATTCCCTCTACATATAGCGTAAAAACTTTGTTTATGAAACTGACAATTTGGTACAGCTATGATATGGCCAATTTAATGTTGGAATTGGCGGCTTTTGGCGAAGTTAAAAATTTAGCGTAGGGTAGCTATTCCCATCCAGTTGTATGGGTTAGGGTTAGTTAGAATTATCGTCACACTAGAGCTATACAAGAGGGATATTGGCCACGGGCGTCTTTATTTAGAACCACAGTCATGTGACGAGCCAACACCTGATTAGGCACCCAATTGAACTTTTACATCGTACGCAGCGTCGGGACTTTGAAAAATGTTTAACGTGCCCTCCCATCACATGGGGTATTATTCTTTGGACATTTTTGGCTGCATTCGCCAAGGATCGATGGATTTTTCGATCAACCTTCAATTACAATTCAATATCCATAGTAAAGACAAGACAACGTCTGTCGGGTCAGCTAGTGTAATATAATAAAAACATTTTAAAAGATGCATAGAATCTTTTTTTTTTCGAATACAGGCTCAAATACTTTAGTTCATCATGTGTGTATATGATTTGTGTGAAGCAAAAATCTAATGTAAATACAAAACGAAAAATTTTAATATTTAATTTCTTAAAACTTAGATTCAATTTCCTATAAAAGTTGTTCAGTAGATTTTTCTTTAAATTACCGCGCATCGCTTCCATGTTTAAATAAAAGAGGAATAAAGCAGAGCGAGATGAACAAATATTTTTGTTGAACATCGAATTTAAAAAATATTTACGAGTAAAAAGTATGTGGTTCACCAAGTCGGAAGTTAAGTAAAAATAAGCTTTGATTGTAACATATAATTTATTCAACAAACATAACAATAATAAACTTAACTTAACAAACAAGATGAACTCATAACATAACTAACCGCGGCACAACATAAGATAATAATAACCCAAAAGGGGTGTGCGCGCCAACACAGTGGCACTTCTGTATTTATATACAACACAAGAGATAAGGTTAAAGTTACAGATTTAGATAACTAGTTACAGTTCCAGTCAAAGGGGCAGCCACAGCACTCCCCCCTCGGAGAAAAAGACAGGACGCAAGGGTAGAGAGACATCAGATCCGAAAGCGGACCCGTCTTCCACGTTTTGTGATGTAGTACTTCTCAGGTGGACTGGAAGCTGGTGATCTGTCCTGTCGCAGGCGGTTGAACATGCGGGGCCAAAGAAGGAGCCGGAGCCGTGGGAGTCAATGCAGCAGGGGCTGGGACAGACTCTTCCACTGGAAGGAAAGCAAGCTTGAGCCTGTCAATGGAAACCCATCGCTCTTAATTGATAATCTGCAAAAGAAAAATCTTAGGCCTACGTTTTAAAACTTTAAATGGACCCTCGTAGGGAGGCTGTAAGGATTTGCGAACTAAGTCGACTCTTTGAAATACATGAGCATGTACTAAGGCATTTGGTACATAAACAGTCTTCCGACCATGCCATGCAGTTGGACTAGGTTTAACATTTTTAAAAGCCCTTTGTAACTGCAGAATCAAATCTTCTTGAGACAAAGAGATTTGTGGTTCAATAAAAAATTGACCAGGTATTCTCAAATTTTGACCATACACCAGTGAAGCTGAAGAATATTCCCAATCACCCCGAACAGCAGTTCTCAACCCCAAGAGTATAAGAGGCAAACAATCAATCCATGAGGCATTATTATAGCACATTAAAGCAGCCTTAATTGTTCTATGTTTCCGTTCAATCAATCCATTCGCTTTAGGATTGTAAGCAGTAGTACGGATGATTTCAGTACCCAAACTCTGCATAAGACCTTTAAAAGTAACAGATTCTAATTGCCTACCCTGGTCAGTAGTGATTCGAGCAGGTGCACCAAAGCGTGCTACCCAATGGAAAAGGAATGCACTGGAGACTGATTCTGCAGTAATATCAACTAAAGGAATCACCTCAACCCACCTGGTGTAACGATCAATGACTGTTAGGCAATAACGAAATCCACGTGCTAAAGGTAAAGGACCGATTAAATCCAAGTTTACATGGAAAAAACGAGAGTTCGGCGTCTCAATAGTACCCAGTGGCGATACGGTGTGCCTGCCAACTTTAGCTTTTTGACAAGCTATGCAGGTTCGACACCAACTAACAATGTCTTTACGCATAGACGGCCACACATAACACACAGATTTGCTTTAAACATATTCGTGCACTAGGGTGAGCTAAATTGTGCACAGAGTTAAAAATTACTAGCCTGTGAGAAACCGGAACGTAAAGTCGGGTATTTTCTTGTGAAATATCAAAATAAAGCGAGAATTTGAGCGAATTTTGAGAACCTTCCAGGTAACGCAAGTCAGTGGTGAATTGCGAAATAAACTCTAGTTGACGTAAACGTCTTGGAGAACATTTTTCAAATTTCTGAGCGAATGCATGTGTCAAGGGTTTGTGATCAGTGATTACATAGAAATCTTTTCCTTCAAGCATATACCTAAAATGAATAATAGAAAGATATATGGCTAACAACTCTTTATCAAAAGCACTATACTTTTTCTGGGCATTATTTAATTTAGTAGAATAAAATGACAAAGGCAAATAACCATTTGGTGTTACTTTGTGCAATGCACTACCCACAGCGACATCACTAGAATCTGTGAAAACAACTAATTCAGCATCAGGTTCCGGATGCGACAGTTGAACAATGTTAACGATGCTTTGCTTACATTTTGTAAAAGCGTCTACTAACAAATCAGTCCAAACAATGTGTCTATTATCGTTCTTTTTACTACCAGATAATAAAGCATTAAGAGGAGCATGTAATTCTGCTGCTTTAGGAATAAATCTGCGGTAGAAATTTAGACAGCCAAGAAACCTTCCAAGATCTTTAATAGTGCGAGGCTGGGGGTAGTTTACGATAGCATCAACCTTGTGAGGTAAAGGTTTAATACCTTTATCATTCACCAAATGGCCTAAAAAGGAAACTTCACTTTTACCAAAATCACATTTTGAAACATTCATTGTCAAACCATATTTTTTAAACCTTTCAAAAACAATACGAATGTGCTTTAAATGTTCATTTAAATCTTTAGATGCAATTAAAATATCATCTATGTAAGCAAAAACAAAATCTAAGTCAAATAAAACTTCGTTTATAAACCTTTGAAAAGTTTGCGGTGCATTGCAAAGTCCGTAAGGCAAAAATATAAACTCAAACAAACCGAACGGAGTAATGACAGCAGTTTTTTCCACATCATCTTTATGGACAGGAATTTGGTTAAAAGCTCTAACTAGATCGATTTTTGTAAAGATCTGAGAACCATGCAAATTTTGACTGCAGTCCTGTAAGTTAGGGAGTGGGTATTTATCCTTTTGAGTACATAAGTTCAAAGCTCTGTAATCGCCCGTCGGACGCCAATCAGAGTTATTTTTGGGAACCATATGCAAGGCACTCGCCCAAGGACTTTTAGAAGGACGACAAACTAAACTTTTTAACATAGTCAAACTCTGCTTTAGCAGCTTTGAGTTTAGCATGATTCAGTCTGCGAACATTAGCAGACACGGGAGGACCAAAAGTTTTAATATAGTGGACAGTATCATGCTTGACTTTTACATATTCAACTCTAGGTTGGGTAATTTCAGGAAATTCCCGAATCAAGTCGTCAAACACAGTAGTACCAACAATAGTTTTTACACTTGGTATCAGAGTTGGCAAAACCCCACCACGGTTACCACTATTAGTAAATGGATCGATCAGTTTACAATTTTTGATATCAACTAACAAGTGAAAGTGGTCTAAGAAGTCCACACACAATATTGGCTTTGAAACATTTGCAATTATAAAGGTAAAATTAAAACTTCGACGCAAACCAAAATCCAAGGACAAAAATTTGGATCCAAAAGTTTTGATGGTTGTACCATTAGCTGCGTACAAAATGTTTTTTGAAGGCAATCTACAACCTTTAAATGAAGCAGGTAACAGGCTTATATCGGATCCAGAGTCCACAAGAAATTGCAACTTAGTTTTACGGTCAGTTATGAAAAGTCGGCGATTGTAAATTACGCCCTTATCGGCATTGATCACCGAATCCAATGCAGGGCTTTTCAGTTTAAATCAAACCCACAAGGTTTAACGCACCTGTCAGCCTTGTCTGCATATTTCTTGTGATACCAACACAATTTTGTGCGACTCTGCTCTGAATCAACCTTTTCCTTAGTTTGCTGAACATCTTTACGATTGTCAAAACGACCTCGACCTCTTGAAAAACTTCGTGATCTGCCTAGTTGACGAACTTGGGACTTTAAAGCAATAATTTAGTCTTTCAAAGTTTGGATTTCAGACCTTAACGAGACATCTTCAGTTTTTAAGTTAACTGTACTGCAGTTAAGGGAAGTATTTGTAACTTCAAAAACTCGATCAGCCAAACCAGCCAAATCGTCTAAGCCGTCTTTGCTGACGCTAAGTACTGTCTGTACAGAGGGCGGCAAAAGTGACAACCACATTGATTTTAGGGCCTGATCGGTGAAATTTGTACCGGCTAATTCCCGCATTCGTCTAAGCAGAGCGGAAGGTTTAGAATCCCCCAACGTTAAATCTTGCAAAAGAGTTTTAATACGCTTGCTTTCAGACACAGAAAATTCCTCAATTAAACGGTTTTTAACAGTAGTATAAGGATTCTTAAGTCCGGGTTAGCAATTAAATCTGCAATTGTTAGCATAACCTGTTCATCCAAAGCAGAGATTAAACAACAAAATTTAGTACTCTCTGTAGTTATATTGGACAAAATAAAATTTGCTTCAATTTGGGAGAAATAGAACCTAGGGTTAGACGTCCAAAAACTGGGTAAACGCAATGCGATTTTGCCAACCTCACTGCCAGTGGCAGGAACCTCTTTGAGGTTAACATCCTCAGAGTCTTTAGGGTCGTTTGGGCAAGGCATAATATAAACAATTTAAATTGATTTACAAAACTTAACACAACCAAATCAACAAATACCACAAAAAATTTCAAGTTACATAACAATGTTAATTACTTAACACGTTAATAAACACTTAATTTGCAGAGAGCAGTTGAAAGAGACAGTTGGTATAAAAATTTTGCTTACCGAAAAGACAACTGAAACGCCGTTTGTTTACATACTCACGACAGCAAACCAAAGGACAGCTCGAATCACGACCAAGCAGGTTACAATATGGCATGCAAATTGTTCAGAACTCGATACAGGAAAACATGTAAAAATTCAAAAATACATGGTTAATAAAAAGCATTCAGAATAGACCGGGTCACCAATTTGTGGTTCACCAAGTCGGAAGTTAGGTAAAAATAAGCTTTGATTGTAACATAATATAATTTATTCAGCAAACATAACAACAATAATAATAATAAACATAACAACAATAATAAACTTAACAAACAAGATGAACTCGTAACATAACTAACCGCGGCATAAGATAATAATAACCCAAAAGGGGTGTGCGCGCCAACACAGTGGCACTTCTGTATTTATATACAACACAAGAGATGATACGGTTAAAGTTACAGATTTAGATAACTAGTTACAGTTCCAGTCAAAGGGGCACGGCACAAGTAAAATGAATAATAAAAGCGAATAATAATAATAATAGATAAATTTCTAGTTTCAAAGTAAAAAAGCCTAAAATAAAACTCGAAGTATTTTCTAAAGATACTTTAGAAATATTTGAAGGCCTACTACTATTAAAAAGTAACCAATTTAAACGTAGCTATTCTATAGATGACTATGAAAGTGATAGACATTAAGCTTATAATTCGATAGTTCATATTTTGCTTAAAATATAATTAATACTTTGGTTAACGTTACTTATTCCAAATACAGATATAACTTATGTTCACTCAGAGCTTTTCCGGCACTTCGGCAGTTGTGTATCAATATTTAAAAGCCCTCGTGTAGCTTTGGGACGTTATTTCAGCCAAATTCAAATGAACTATCATTAATCAACCTTAAAGGCGCCTGTTGTGTGATACATCAGAATTTTCAAGGTCGTTGATTTAATGTTTTCTTCCTTTTGCAAGGCCGTATTTGTTTATCAAGTTCATATATAATCATATACAGTCCCCTAAAGGGTAATTAAAAAGTATTTTGTGATTTACTCAGCAAATTATGGAGAAAAAAAATTAAAAATTGGGATTTCGCTTATACTTCATGTCTTAAATTCATTTCTGCAAAAATATTAAGTGGTTTCTATTCATAATTGTTTTTAACATTAATATTATAACTATTTAAAAATATAAAAACTGTTTTAAATACCCCAATAATGTATGCGTTTTGTTTAAATACCCCAATAATGTATGCGTTTTGTTTGGGTTATTATAATTACTATTCAGTAAAAAAATCGTTTCATTATCTTAATTATTTATATATTGGGATAGTTTTTCAGGTGCAACTCATTTAACATTACCGCCCCTAAACTTTGCACGTCTCTAACTTCACTAATAATGCTTAAAACTAACAAAACTTGGTATTTAGTGTGAAAATATGTCATAAATATAAAATATGGACTCAAAAAGGGGTTAGGTTAGTTTGAATTATCGTCGCACTAGAGCTACACGAGGGATATTGGCGACGGGCGTTTAATTTTAGAACCGCCTCAAAAAGGGGTGTTCCTATTTAAAATTTTGAAGTTGGTAACATTTTTAATATGAAGACGGACCCTTATGCAAATTTTGTGTCATGCATTTAACTCAGAATGTTATTTGTTCACAAAGTCAAAAGGTCTGTCACAGCTGTACCGTTGCAAGACCTTCTAGATCTAACTGTAAAACGTCCAAGCCAATTCCAATCGGAGTCTTGCTTCAACATGCCTTAGGTAAAGTCACAGAAATCCAAATGATTGATAAGTGGCGACTCGATGGCAGTGGGGGAATACTCTTAACGAAACCTTCCATCGAAACTTTATCCCCTTCATTGATTATTTTAATAGAACCATCACTCACCGTCGCAAATTCCCTGTCCTTGATTCAACCGCGCCGTTCACGTTATTTCTGTTTTTCTCTTTCAATTCTTTCCTTTTCAATAACAAGAATGACAATAGCAACTTTGAGCATGAGGCCACCATTTTTTTATTAAAATCCCAAGATGAAATTCAAAAACCTAGACAATATTAATTCACCTGCGTTTAATCTTTTTTTTAATTGTTGCTTTGTCATTTTAATGCCTGCTTCTTTTTTGTTATTTATTTGATTGCGAGGTTTTACTTTTTTTGTAAGTTGTTAATACTTTTGTTTGTTGACAAGACTAACATACGTGTGGGTGTTTACGTGTTGGGTAAGAACTGTGCGTTGTTGTGCATATCTTTTTAGACTAGTTATTGATTTAAACTTTTTTGGTATATATATAGCATATACAAAACAAAAAAATTATAAAAATTATAAATAATTATATAATTAAATATTATATATATAATATAAAATATATATATATATATATATAATATATATATATATATATATATATATATATATATATATATATATATATATATATATATATTTTATATATATATTATATATATATATATATATATATATATATATATATATATATATATATATATATATATATATATGTATACTAGCTGTTATACCCGACGTTGCACGGGTAGAGGTGGAAAAATAATTTAACAGTCAATTTAACTATTTTTTTTCTTTCATTTTAGTTACATAAGATATGAAGATTACCCAGTAATTTTCCATTTAATTACCCAACTTGGATATAGTAATGATTAATATTAATTTCAAAAATACCTTTGATAAGAAGCGCAAATTAAAAAGAATACATATTTAAGTAAAAAATAATCAGTAAGAATTAAAAATGGAAAAAAGCTAAATCTTAAAAGGGTCTCAAACATTTATTTTAACGCAATTCAAGGGAGTTCTCCAATAAATTAAGTAACTTTTTTTTGGACACTTTGTAGATATAAATACAATATAAGCAGTACAAAATGGCAGAAAAAAATGCTTTTAGGACAAAGATTGGTATAATCTGTTCTTCCAAAGTAGTTAAAATTTAAATCTCACTTTAAACTGATCACTCTTGGTCTGCGTGCAGAAAATAAAATATTCTTAATGAAAGTGAATTACATGATCTAATTGTTTAGATGTTAATTGTTAGCTAAGCTAGACAACCTGAGATTAGTAAGAAGAAGAAGAAGGACATGTTATAAAGCTACTCCAACAAACAGCAAACGATTTGCATTTTTTATATTTATTTGTTTTTTTAAACTGTGATAAAGATACTAAAGCAAACGATTTTTATTTTTAATATTAAATATTTTTCTAACTGCTAAAAAGCTAGCAAACGATTTTTGTTTTAGATGTTTATTTCTAATTTTTTAGCTGTAATTAAACTAAATATACTTAAAAATCGTTTTAACAAATGTGTAAAATAAAACTAAATAAACAATCCGTGAAAACGTGCTGTTTAAGGAGCAATAAACCTCTAAGGTCTTCAATGCATTGAATGGGAAACATAAAAACGTTCGAAAACGATAAAAGGAATAGTCTGATTCGAAAAATTCTTAGCCTATGTTTGTTCCGGAGATGAGATGAATTTTTGTGCCAAATTTCGTGACGATCTGTTGCGTGGTTCTTTAGATCTCGTGTCTTAAACAAACAAACAAAAAACAAAAGTTGCCTTTTATGTATATAGATAAAACCTTTTAGCTCATTTGGCACGTTTTGGGAAAAAAATTGGCGAGAAAATAGATATAGCTACAAACACACCCATTATACAGCTCTAACACAATGACCTTCGAACAACCAACCAGCTTATAAATTATTTATAAAAAAATGCCCATTCGGCGAGTTTTAGTTAATAATTTGGCGAGTTTGGCAACGTATTTGGCGAAAAAATAAAGACATAAAACCCTAATATGCAGCTCTAGTGCGACCGCCTTTATTAACCATCATAGCTCAGTAATAGCTTAACGATAAATTTATTGCTTAAATATGCATACATGCAGTCAACAGAAAATCAACGAAAAAATCATCAAATAAACCCACAATAAAATCCGGGAATGGAGACTGCCGGAATTACGTCACTTGAAACATGTCAATTATTTTTCAAATAATGAATTTAGTTTCTGAAGTTAATGGCAACAGAATAAAATAAACATTTTAAATTTTAATTACTTTTGTTAAAAGTTTTATTTAATTTTTTCAGCCGATGGCATCAGGAAAGTAAAAAAATGATCGGATTTGAGCCAAAGTGGTGTAGTTTTTTTAGAAAAACGTTCGAAACGATAGAAGGAATGGTCTGATTCGAAAAATTCTTAGCCTATGTTTGTTCCGGAGATGAGATGAATTTTTGTGCCAAATTTCGTGACAATCTGTTGCGTGGTTCTTTAGATCTCGTGTCTTATACAAACAAACAAACAAACAAGCAAGCAAACAAACGGAAGTTGCCTTTTATGTATATAGATATATGTATATATATGTATATATATGTATATATATATTAATATAATGTAAATTTATCACTCCATTCGGTTGCTATAAGTTTATGAGACTTTCATTTGGGGTTAAAAATGCTCCCGAAACATTTCAAAAGTTTAATGAACAGAACTCTAGTGATATACCAGGTGTTTTGGTTTATTTTGATGATTTGTCAATAGCTGGTGACACTAAAGAACAACGTGATAAAATTTTAAATAGTAATTGAAAGAGCCAGAAATGTAAACATAAAGTTTAATCCTAATAATGTACAGTATCGTGCTCCTGAAGTTAAATATTTAGGTCATGTATTTAATAAATTTGGTATGAAACACGATCCAGAAAGGGTCAAAGCCATTGTAAGCTTAGAAATACCTTCTAACGTTGGCGGATGTATGGGGGGATAAGGGGGCTATAGCCCCCCCCCCCCCCCCTCCCCCATGAGACTCAAACTTATACTAGATAAAAACGATTTTTTTCCCGAGAAATTTTATTTTCAAAACATACAAAACTTTTTAAATAAATGCTGTTTTTTTTGTAACTACAGAAGAAGTATACTTTTTCTTCTTTTGTATAAAAACTAGAAGTTGTGTATAAAAAGTATTGATAATTTAGGTTCATATTTGAAGAACAAACATTCAAAACCCAAAAGCTCCAGTTTTGACGTAAGCCACTTCTGCCCTTAAACATTAACATACATGATGTAGTTATCTTCGCTAAGCATAACAATGAAAGTGGTTTAAATCAAAGTTGGAGATATTGGGTTTTGAATGTTTGCTCCTCATTTCAATCTAGTTTTTTTTAGTAATAAAGTAATTTAAAGGTTTGAGCTGGACTTTGGTGTTCTCTGCTTCAGTAAGCCGAAGTCCTGATTATCAGTGGTTCTCCTCGCTTTGGAAAACCGACTAAAATGCAACTAAAACGTTGAACATTAAACTATTATTGACTTCATTTGAACAAATTTATTATCAAATTGAAGACAACATATACTCTTCAAAGCCCGGGTTTCACGTTTCCAGGCTCTACTCAGCTTATCACAAAATATATTTTTTTTAACATTAATTTTTTTAAATATTAAAATTTTCAAATTATATTTATATAATGAACTAATGTAAAAATTATATGAAATTAATGGGATTAATTAAACATAACAGATTGATCGGGGATATTCATTGAAAATGTATCAAAAGTAAAAATTTGGATATTTGGGACTCAAAACAGCAACTACTCGTATATTCAAAGTGATATAACGTTATAACTCTACTCAAGCACTCAAGTAGTTTCTAGAATGCACCTTTCTCGTTATCAAATATTGTTAATTTAGTTATTCAATTACTAATAATTTTATCTAACATCCATTTAATTTTATTGAACAGAATCATGTAGTGGTAAACTTACTTATATTTCAATTTATAAGTATTAAATTGGAGTAGTAATTAAAAATTTAAAATAATTGAGAACTAACAGTTTAAAAAAATCCCTTAATGATTAATTAAAAATGATGATCTTGGGGCATAGCTTTTGCATAGGCATACCCAAAATAGTAAATAATATAGCAGCAAATAGCAATTTAACATTAAACCCTGTACACCGACCTAACATCCCCCAAAAAAAGCTTTGTCCTCCTTCAAAACGGCATTGCACTCTTCGCTCCAGGCTTTTTGAGGAGTGGTCCACCCCCTTTTTTTCTGCCCCTGCCAGGGCTCCTTAGCTGGTCAAGCCAAGATGTCGTGAGAATTTTTTTTGCTCTCTCTTTGAATGCTGATGATAGTGATATTTCGCGATAGAGCGTCTAGACAGCCATGTAGATTGTAGACAGAAAGTAGGATTTTTTAGGCAATACAAAGTGACCACACAGGGGTTTCGGGATGTAATTGGATGTTGACTCTTGCTGTTGTAGTGTAGAAAAATGCTTAGCCCTTTGCTACTCATCTGAAGAGATTTCAAGCCCCGCAACGGAGATCACACATGATCGCAAGTAAATCGGCCGGCTGGAAAATTAGTTTACTAATTTTTTTAAAAAAAAACTACTTTTACACGAGGTTTTAAAGAGGCAGATATTTTTTCCACCGTTTTCTATTTATTTTTAATATTTATAATTATACAAAAATACGGTTCACATAAAATTTTTAAGAAAATATTATTTATATTATATATACTCAAAAAGTTTATTTATATTATTTTTCAAAATTTCTTTTTCAATTAAATGTATCATTTTTAGATACAGTTTAATTCAGAACATTTTTTTTAACGTAGAGACTGGGCGGCACTTAATTCGCCCAGTGATTTAATAATCATGTTACTGATGTCAAATATTTCGATATTTGACTTTTTGAAGTTAATAGTGTAAAAACTCTTTCGAGGATTTTATGTTTTGTTTTTACTTGTTAATTTGTCTAGTAATTATTACAGATATTTGAACATGTTTTCTTTAGTTTTTTTTTGTTTAATACTCTCTGATGGTTTGTTTACTTTGATGTCTTAGTATGAATTGAATATCCGCTAAGGGGCTTTAAAACGAAACTGTGACTTTTCAAATCAAATTATAGCAAAACTTAAAATATAAAAAAATTCTTTTGATTAACTTACTAGGTTAAAAGAATTTTTTTCCGTGCTTCAGAACATGGTATTTCTTCAGTTGGTCTTTTTAATTATGCTTTTTTTGGGGGGTGTAGTAGGTGCTGAAGCTGATGGCCTTTTTTTATCCGTTTCATTTAATAAATTATATATATTTTCTTTCCTTACTATATAAATTTTCGCGCGCGTGATTAACCTGTTAGTTCCTCCGCCCTATTCAAACTATTTTTCTAATGTAAAATGCCCAAGGTAAAAATCTTAAAAATACACTTGTTTAATTAATTATTAATTAATTACTTATTTTAAAAGTTTATTTTACTTGTGCATAAAACACTAAAAAAATTTAATTTAAATTAATTTTAATTTTAAAACGTAAAACAGTTAATAGTAAAAACGTTGGCCAGAAGGCCAAGAATGGGCGTTCGATAAAGTAAAGTATAGTAAAAAGGAATATTTAAAAATTATATCAATTAAATACATTTAATGCATATTAAATAACTTTAAATTTAGATTTTCATTTAGTTGTTTTTTAATATTAACTTAACATTATTATTTTTATAAATTAATTTACATTATTAAAAAATTTAAAATATGTAATTTTACATTAAATGATAAAAATTAATATGCATAATTTAAATAACTATGCATGGTAATCTAAAAAAAATGAATAATTATTGAAAATTAGTATGAACTAATTATAGCATCTACACTCTTAAAACAAACGAGCGGTTTTAACTCAGTCTGAGTTAATTTCCACTCCTTTCCGTGCCGAAAATGCACTTCTCCTATAGGAGTGAATTTCACTCTTTTTCTGAGTGGGTAAAAGAAATAAAAGAAAACAATCTGCGTCCTACACTCTTAAAACGAGCGGTTTTAACTCAGTCTGAGTTAATTTTCACTCCTTTCCGGTGCCGAAAATGCACTTCTCCTACAGGAGTGAATTTCACTCTTTTGTTAAGAGTGTACTAATTAGTTCACACAATAAATATAAACTAAGTTTCTTGATATTATAGGGCTATATCCTCCTTCCTCCCCCCTCTATTTGAATTGAGCCATGAGTTACCCCCCCCCCCCCCCCCTGTTGAAGTTCTAGATCCGCCACTGCATTCTAATAAGAAAGAATTACAGTGTTTATTAGGAATGTTTAATTATCTAAGAAAGTTTGTCCCAAATATGAGTAGTATTAGTGCTCCGTTATATGAATTACTTAAACATAATGTTGAGTTTCAATGGATGCCTAAGCATACCAGTGCATTAAATAAGTTAAAATGTAAAATTACTAATGCTCCTGTTTTGGGTAATTTTGATGGCAACAAAGAAATAGTTTTGCAGTGTGATGCATCTAAGGATGGCATGGGTTGTTGCTTACTACAAAATGGACAGCCAATTGCTTTTGCATCCAGAGGGTTAAATAATGCAGAGAAAAACTATGCTCAAATTCAGAAGGAGTTTCTAAGTATTGTGTTTATCACTAAAAAATTTCATAATTATATTTATGGAAGAAGTGTGATCTCATAAAAACTGACCACAAACCGTTGGTCTCAATCATGCAAAAAACTATGAATAATGTAATTTCGCTTAGGTTACAAAGAATGAAATTGAAATTGTATAGATATGATTTAAATGTTCAATATTTACCAGGTAAATATATGTTTGTTGCTGATATATTGTCTAGGTTATTTAACAGGCAAGAAATAGATTTTGAACCTTTCCTAGATGAAATTTTCCTAGATGAAATTGTATGTACACTGTGTTAAACCTACTAAACACTTACATGCAAGTCATACCAGGTTAGAAGAATTTAAAGTTAAAACTAAAAATGTTGCAATTTTGAGTTAAATTGTTGAGCTTTATAAAAATGGTTGGCCAAACTCTAAAGACAGCCTACCTGAAAACGTAAAGTTTTACTTTAAGTTTAAAAATGATTTAGTTATAGATGATAATATTGTATTTCTTAATGATAAAATTGTGGTCCCAGCAGAAATGCGTAAGGACATGTTGCATATTCTGCAGGAAGGTCACTTTGGTATGGAAAAAACTAAATCTAGGGCAAGACAACTGTTGTACTGGCCAGGAATGGCAAATGACATTGAAAATTTAATTGATAAGTGTACTGAATGTAAAAATTTTAAGCCTAGTAATGTAAAAGAACCCGTTAGTGTTCCACATGAAATTCCAGATTTGCCTTTTGAAAAGGTGGGAATGGATATATTGCAGTTTGGAGGAAGGGATTATTTAGTTCCGGTTTAATTACTTATCTAAGTGGGTTGAATTGCTTGTCTTAGACAACAAACGTGCTAGTGAAGTAATTTGTAAACTAAAGGGAGTATTTTGCCTGTCATGGTATTCCCAGAGTAACTGTGTCTGATAATATGCCTTTTAATTCTGTTGAGTTTAGAAAGTTTGCGAAAGAATTCGACTTTGAAGTGATAACTAGTAGTCCTAAATTTCCCCAATCAAACGGACAGTCTGAAAGTCCGGTTAAAATAGCTAAAAATATTTTAAGAAAACGTAAGGGAAATGTAAAAATAGCTTTATTGGACTATAGAAACACACCAATAAAAGGGCTAGAAATATCCCCACCCGAAATACTAATGAATAGGAGAGTTCGAACAAAAGTTCCCGACAGTAAAAGTTTGTTGATCCCTAAAGTGCAACTTAATGTCAGGCAACAAATTGTGCAAAAACAAAATGATTGTAAATCATATTATGATAGGTTTACAAAACCCCTTCCAGAGTTAAAACCTAATCAGAATATTTTAATTCAAAACAAAAATATGTGGAAACCGGGTAAAGTAGTAAGTACTGCTGATGCTCCAAGATCTTACTATGTAGTAAATGAGGAAAATAATATCTTAAGAAGAAATCGGGTGCATTTGAGACCATCTGAAAACAGCTCAAATTTTCATGTAAATGATGATGTCCAAACTTTTCCTGATTGTAGCGTTAAAGAAGCTGTTAGTATGAACGCTCCACCTAAGCAAATTGTCACTAGATATGATCGGGTTGTAAGACCACCAGACAGACTGCATGTTTCATAAAATTGTGACGTTCATTGTAATTTTAATTGTATTTTTAATGTGTAATTGAATGTTAATTTTTATAATGTTTATTTCAATTGTAGTGTTCATATTGTAATCTGAGCTAAGAGTTTAATTTTTAAAAAGGGGAGATGTGTTGTATATTTGTATTATAACTGTAACTGTGTTATGTTTTTTTAACTGTATTCGTAACGTTGATAATAAAGACAGTTCACCTCTAGCTCTCGTAAAACTAGCACGTCATAAATATAAAACACTCTTAGTCAACACAATTCTGAGTTCTACTGCTTTTCTATCAGAAGAAAACAATTTCAAAAAGTTGCTTTAAAAGAGCTAAGCCTAACTACGACCCATTTTACCCCATCCATAGTAAATTGAAATAATAAAAAGGAAAATCAATATTTTTCTTAACTGATTGGCCTGAGGAGTTGCTTAGTAAGTACTTATGTGGTATAATAAATTTCAGAGCAAGATTGAAGTGTTTTCTTAATTTTTTTCCGAAGTTAGAAAGCCATATGTTTTGCTCACCACATTTTACTGTTTCTAAAAGAATTCTTTTTGGTTGCCAGATTCATGAAAATAAACTCTTTTATAGTATTAATAGGTTTCACATATCTATTAAAATATTATTACAAAAATTGGTTCAGAAAAATAAATTCTATATTAAGTTACATTGGGGTATTTATAAATTATCCATTTTACCGCAAGACCCATTATACCCCACCCTACCCTATTCAAATCGTTATTAATGGAATTAAATTACTGAAGACTCTCTCTTTCAGTTGATTTCAACAAATATTGTTATAATCCATTATATTCGAAAATCGATTATTTTCTTTTTTTTCTATAACCTTTCCATAAGACCTTTCGATTTCTTAAAGCACTTAAACAACATTTTACTATTTCATAAATTTATCGTATCTAGAGCTCATAATAAATAAAATGGTATTTAAGCATTATATTGGAAACAAAATAACTATCAAAAGAACCAGTACAGCTCAGTTATTCGAATTATATATTTTCAGAAAATCATATTATTTACAAAAAAAAATTCATTCATCATTTTATATATATTATGTTTGAGTCATTTATATATATTTTACTATTCGATGAATTAATAAGGATTCAAAAGGGTTGATTAAATGGTACTTTTAGCGTCCATATTACGTATATAAAGTAAAAAAATGTAAGCTTTTATGATCACTGTAAAATATAATGTAACGTTTCTCTTATATATAGCATACGTTCCTGGCTATTCAAGTTTACATCGGTTTTCCGGATAATCAGAATTTTTACAGAAACATAAGTACAAATCATTTAGCCTACATCCATTTGGGCAATGCAATAAAATGAACCGTTGCAAATTTAAAAAAAAAAAAAAAACGACATGCCACGACATGTGACGCGCCGTTATGACGAGGTTTACTGAAGGAAGCCAAAGTTTGGAGGATCGAATCCAGGCAGATACCAATACAAGTCGCACATATTTGAGAAATAAGTAATAAGAATAGTGACGCCTCCCGTTTCTTTGCATCTAAATGGAAATTCTTTTTTGACATTTTCATGAAAGTTACTTGCTTTATGTGGAATTGTTTCTAATTTTTTTTAATTGTAATTTACTGATATATTCTTGGAAGTTTATATCCCAGTAACGATCCTGATTCTTTTTACAGTAAATGCTATATGTCAGTCCGTGCGCCTGTCCGTCTCTCACTTTCACAGTCCGAACCACAAATATTCCAGACAAGTGTGATAAAATCAAAGCAAAAAATCGCTCTATGTTAGATTAAGGTTAAATGAATTATTAAAAAATAAATTTTTCAACTGTCCCTTAAACTACCACTAATTCTAGCAATGATATAATAAATCTATTGTATTAGTAAGTAGTTATTTATCTACTCTTGTGAATTTATTGGGTAAAAATACTTTTAATTCATGAATTGCATCAAGTTCTGAATCATGTATTATCTAACATTTATTAGTTGGATTTCTGCCACACATTCTTTCGGACTTTTACAACTATTTTTTTCTTAACTGTTACAATCATTCTTCGAAAAGAACTTATGTTGTTGTAATAATTAGCTAATAAATTACCAATTTATATCTTAATAACTAATTAGAAGGAACTAATTAAAGCTTCATTATTCTCCTTTACCACTTCTCCAGACCATCTGATGCTCTAATGTTTGGATTTGGAGAAAAGAGACCTTTTAAAAAACCCTGCGCAGATTCGTGACTTTTTGTGGTTTGTGGTCTTTTGGACTTGGTCTAGACTTGACCTAGATCAAGAAGAATAATATATTCTTGAATTGACTATATAATTGAATTACTGTAAAAAAAATTTAAAAATTCTCAGATTCAGAAAATACCAGCATGTAA
Organism: Oedothorax gibbosus; assembly: GCA_019343175.1. Lineage (NCBI taxonomy): Eukaryota > Metazoa > Arthropoda > Arachnida > Araneae > Linyphiidae > Oedothorax > Oedothorax gibbosus. The sequence continues at coordinate 24,203,348 of CM033280.1, forward strand.
AAATTATCAACAAACAACAGACAAATTTATTTTTTATCAAAATTGACCCGAATTATTTATTATTATTTTTTTGTATTTGCCAAAACTAGCCATCAGTGAAATATGGACTTCAATACGGATAACAATAGTTTTCTTGCAAAGGTGAGCATGTCTTCAGATATCAAAAAGTTTGAGAACTCGACCATCGATGGCGACCCATCTAGACAAGAACTGAAGCTTATACTTGATGTATTACTGCTACTGTGCCTTATGTTTATCATGCTAGGCATGGGAACTGAAATTACATGGACCGATGTGAGTACTTAATTTGATATTTTACTGCAAAAGTTTTATGTGGAAATACTTTAACAAGCAAAAAAAATTGATAAAAAAATATTTCAAAGTTAATCATAAATTTTTAAATACAAAATTTTATCGAACATTTCCGGAACTATTTTACATATTCAACTTCTAACCATAATAGAAATAAATTAAAAGCAATAACAAAATTTGAAGTTATTTTTAAGAAAATCAATATATACTGAATTTTTTTTATTTTTTAAAGGACTTACATTACTTTTTTAATATTTTGCATTTCAATAGTATATTCTCATTTTACGAATAACTTTGGAAAAAGTATTCATCCGCTCAAAACCTACTATCTAGATTACTTCAGCAACAAATCTCGCTTTAGTGCGTATGTACGATTAGTACTTTGTAGTTAAGTTTTCTATAGTTACCTATTATTTTAGGTTAGGTTGAACGCCAGCTTCCACCGTGTTTACGGAGTAAAGTTCCACCAAAGTTTTACAGTGTATCAACAACATACTTTTCATTTTTTTAATTCTTTTAAATTAAAAAAAATTAAGTAGGCTAAAAATATTTTTTTAATTTTGTAAAACGGTTTGACCAAGCTCTACAGTGACTAAATCCTACGTTTCCAGCTGTGGGGCCACATCAAGCGGCCGATCGGCCTGGGTATCGGCATCGTGAGCCAGTTCGGCATCAAGCCAGTGGCGGCCTTCGCTGTGCTGCTGGCCTCTGGAGTGTCGGGCATCCACGCCACTGGAGTTCTCATCATCGCCTGCTGCCCGGGAGGGGTGCTGTCCAACACATTCACCTACTTCGGTGACGGAGATCTGCCCCTCAGGTAAAGAGGTCACTAGTGACTCCACATTGTACAAAATAAAACGGAACTTTTACAAAAATTGCTCGTACTTTTCACAGTATAAAACCGTTTCTATTACTTTAAGGTCTTGAACCGTTTTAGTTTACTCGTGTACAATTTACAACCGTTTCCTGACACTTAGGGGAAAAGGGGTTTTTTAAAAGTCAGCAATATTACTTCTTTCAGCTGCAGTATTTCAAGAAATTTGGTAGTCGTGTTGTTTAGATGCTTTACTTGTAACTTATAGATGGCGAGTTCGAATAACCCCTGACCCAAACCGTTTCTCAATTTTAAAAAGTACAGAAAAAATATCGGATTTAACCTTAAAAATGCTAGCCCATTTTAACAATTATTTTTTGCTTGTAAAATTGTTCTGAAAGCAGAAATTTGACTCAGTAAATTTCCTTTCATAAAATATTAATAGTTTCTGTTGCAAAAAAAAAACTTTTCCTTTACTAAAAATTTGAATCAATACACTAAAAATAGTGCCAAAATGAGCTTTTTATGAAAATTATTATTCATAAGAACGTATATTTTATTTTACATTTTTAAAAGGAATTTTTAACAATAAGTTGTTGTTTTTTACAGTGTAGCCATGACGACAGCATCAACTGTAATGGCAATGGGGATGCTTCCAGCAAACATATGGCTATATGGAAGGCATTTCGAATCTGTTGATTTAGTTATTCCTTACCAGAAAATGGCAGTTTCACTTGTCTTTGTGACCTCTCCCATTTGCGTAGGAATGATTCTCAGGTGGAAAATACCAAAGATTGCTAAATGGGTAACAAAAGTGAGTAACATTTAGCCCTTTTGTTTTTAAAAATGAAGATTTTCATAAAAAGGTTTTATATATACATAAAAGGCAACTTCCGTTTGTTTGTTTGTATAAGACACGAGATCTAAAGAACCACGCAACAGATCGTCACGAAATTTGGTACAAAAATTCATCTCATCTCTGGAACAAACATAGGCTAAGAATTTTTAGAATCAGACCATTCCTTCTATAGTTTTCGAACGTTTTTATTCGAATTTTGTGAAAAACTACATCACTTTGGCTCAAATCTGATCTTTTTTTACTTTCCTGATGCCATCGGCTGAAAAAATTAAATAAAACTTTTAACGAAAACATTTAAAATTCAAAATGTTTATTTTATTCTGTTGCCATTACTTTCAGAGACTAAATTCATTATTTGAAAAATAATTGACATGTTTCAAGTGACGTAATTCCGCCAGTCTCCATTCCCGGATTTTATTGTGGGCTTATTTGATGATTTTTTTCATTGATTTTTCTGTTGACTGCATGTATGCATATTTAAGCAATAAATGTATAGTTAAGCTAGTACTGAACTATGATGGTTAATAAATGCCATCGTACTAGATCTGCATATTAGTGTTTTATGTATTTATTTTTTCGCCAAATACGTTGCCAAACTCGGCAAATTATTAACTAAATCTCGCCAAATGGGCAATTCCTTTTATAAATATTTATAATCTGGTCGGTTGTTCGAAGGTCATTGTGTTAGAGCTGTAAAATGGGTGTGTTTGTAGCTATATCTATTTTTCTTGCCAAATTATTTCCCAAAACGCGCCAAAAGGTTTTATGTATTTATGAGGGAATTGTGATGACATTTATGAGTGCATTTTATAGCGTATTTTTCATTTTGGAATTTTAAGGCAATGAAACGGGATTTTATACTTTATAACGAGCGGGAACAATAACATAAGTTTATGATCATATAACAGGTTATATGGTACACACATTTGGAACGATCATTCAATTATTGTACATATCTGCATTGATTTAGTACTGTATACATTTGCATTGAATTCTTAATTTTTCAGCATTTGTATTGAATTATGGTAGAAATTTGTACTGCTTATATTGTATTTATATCTACAAAGTGTCAAAAAAAGTTACTTAATTTATTACAGAACTCCCTTGAATTGCTTTAAAATAAATGTTTGAGAACCTTTTAAGATTTAGCTGTTTTTCCATTTTTAATTCTTACTGATTATTTTTTACTTAAATATGTATTCTTTTTAATTTGAGCTTCTTATCAAAGGTATTTTTGAAATTAATATTAATCATTACTATATCCAAGTTGGGTAATTAAATGGAAAATTACTGGGTAATCTTCATATCTTATGTAACTAAAATAAAAGAAAAAAATATTTAAATTGACTGTTAAATTATTTTTCCACCTCTACCCGTGCAACGTCGAGTATAACAGCTAGTATTTTCTAAAAGATAGGAATAAAAAATTTCAGGTAAACTAAATATTAGAATAGAATTGTGTAAAAACCATTGGAGTTAAAGTCATAGATTTTCATTGCGCTAACTGCTGAGAAAAATGAAGATTTGCCATTTAATAATTTAATATCCATAAGATGCATCTATTAATTATTTAAATATTCATTCTATGGGATAGGAACATCACTGTATGACTTCTTATGTTCATCGACTGTACTCTTAGACGTCACAATAATACCCAGAATATTTACAAGTGTCTCCCCAAGACTATATGTTATTCCTTCCAGCTCTATATAGGCTCTAAGGTTTGGAATTCGAAAAGTAAATGGGGGATTGTAGAAACTGGCAAATCTATATTAGTAATATACTCATTTTAGATAAAATACAGGTGAATTTTTTCTCGTACTTGTCCTATGTATGCTACAAATAATAATCTCCCTCAACATGTTGGCGAGCGTCCTATCAAAGCTATTAGTCGAAATACTCTGGGTTTATGGTACTAGGACAAGGACTAAACTGCAATAAATATATTCTCAGCATTATCTTAGCAAAGCCAAAAAAGTATACTGATACATTTCCATAAAAAAGAAACACAATATTATATGATTGGCTAGTGAGATTAGCGAGGCAACATAACAAAAACCCGTAAATTTACTAGATTTTTTTCTACTACAGTGTAGAACTAGAAAATATGTAGTAAATTTTTCATTCTTTTCAGGTAGGAACATACACAGGACTTCTGCTTATATTCGTCGGCTGCGTGCTAGAAATTATTATCTTCCCCAACATGTTCAGCAGCGTTCCAACAAGACTGTACATCATCATCCTTTTTCTACCAATCCTTGGACTGGCACTGGGATACGGCATCGCGGCCGTTTTCAGGCAGAAGGTTCCAGTCTGCAAGACGATTGCCATCGAGTGTGGTATTCAGAATTTCCCGCTTGCTTTAACTGTCATTGCGTTGTCGTTTCCACTAGAAGTAAGCAATACCTTTTAACATGTACTGTGAGATTAACTTCAGTATCTGTAATAATAAAAGAATGAGTCTGTCTGTTTGTCTGTGGATCGTAAAAAACCTACTTATACTGCCCTCAGAAATTCGAAATTTTTAAGATAGATTCCCTTTAATACCAACGTGTGCACCTGAGGCTTAGTTTTTACATATTTATTCCATTTTTAGAGAAAATTCTAATTTTCTGAAAAAAATACACCACTTTCGCTCAAATCCTATCATTTTTTCCCTTTCGTGTTGCCATTCGAGAGAAGAAATTAAAATGAACACAAAAATTAATTAAAATTGAAATTGCTTTTATTTTCTTGCCATTACCTTCAGAAACTAAATTAATGATTTGAAAAATAATTGAACGTGCCAATTATGGTTAATTTTGAATTTATCAGGAATATCGCGATGACATTAAGTTCATATTTAGGAAGATTTTTGTGATATGAGGATGTGCATTTTATAGTGATGTATTTTTATTTCGGAATTTTAAAGCAATATAAGAAACGGGATTTTATTCTTTATAATGAACGGGAACAAAGGCAAAGTTTATTATCCTATAGCAAATCAAATGACACATATACTTTGGATTGATTTGATATTCTTTTAGTCCGTGCGAAGAACGGGTATTTATTTGCTAGTCTAACTATATAAATGAAAGTTGGTAATTATATGGGAAGTGTTTAAAAAGTGGTGATCTAATGGACAGCTGGAACGACCACGCGTGCAGTGACGTCCCAGTTACGTCAACCGTTGTCTTAAACCTCATAAATAAACCACCCTTCAACTAATTCGTCTAAACTAGAACGGTCACGCCTACAGTGACGCCACAGTTACGTCAAGCATTGTCTTCTTTCCCCCAAACAAACCACGCCTCACCGAATTGTAAATTGTTTGCCATTAGAATTGATTTTATTTCATTTTCTAAATCGTTAATTAAATATAATTTCAGTTAAATAAGAAAACGCAATACATTTCATTAGAGATAAAGTTAAGTCAAATTATTCTATATTTTTTCTATCTAATTAGATGCAAGAGGACATTGTTCTGCTACCATGGGTCTATGGTTTCGCAATGATAGTCGGGAGCACCATACTCTGTGGAATTTATCAGCTGCATAAAAGATTCGTCCAATGCAAAAGAATCGAAGTCATCAGATTACCAGATTCCAAAGAAGGTAACAGAAAATTTGTAATTCTTAATAGTGCATCAAATGGTATCAACATTTTCATAACCACGTTATTTCAAACGCATAGCGCTCTTTAAAGTAAATGGTTTTTCAAAGAAAATTTGTAACGTACTATAAAAATAATTTACATTGAATGAACTATTTAATTGTACTAACTATTAATATGTAATGAAAAGAATGCTTCACCGAAAGTCGATCTTAAAGGCTTGATCCCCCCCCCCCCCCCCCCCTTATCCTCACGGACAGCTTTTACAAAAAACGATTGGTTCGTTCATGAGTAATCCTTTAACTAGCCAATCAGTGAGCGTTATAGCTATCCGCGTCCGAGCGGACAATTGCGTGGAATCAAAACTTGAATTTGCTCGGGCTTGAACTTCAAAGTGTTAACGTTACAATTAAGAACAATCCGCATTCGAATGTGTTATTTAACTGTAGTCAATGTCAATGCATCAAAGTGAAATTATAATAGAAATACATATTATATTACATACGGTTCCCCTAAATGTAAAAGTTTTTTTTAACTAATTCTAAAATTTTATATTATTTGCATTGAAAATTTATTCATTGATTCATCTACCTACGTGTGGTTGTTTTTTAATTATTAACGTCGCTCTATAGTGATCTAGTTTCGAGAAATAATATAAATGAAAATAATGATTATAAGTTTTTTTCGCTTACTTCTAAATATTTTAGAGATAGTTAAGACTTTAAGAGATAAGTTCTAAATACTTAAAAGAAGAGAAAATTAACAATTTTTGCTTCGTGCCAAAAAAAAAAACATTGATAAACTAACTTTTGTATCAGCATCTCCAGTCAGGGCCGTAACTTCAACTTTTTATTTGGGGGGGGGGGAGAGAGAGACGACGTTTTGGCGCCCTCTTAAATTAATTTTAATGACTCATCATATTTTTATATTATTAATGGGTGTATTAGTACTAATTATTAACTCCTAATTACATTAATTAGTAATTATGAATCAATTGAATTACTAATTAAATTATTATAAATTTTTGACGTCATGGTTCATGACGTAATGGATCATCCTACACTTTTTTCCTCATTCATTTGTTAAAAATTGTATTGACTAAAACTGACGAATCATGGGAGATCTCATGATTTTCTCAAAAGTAGAAGAAAATGTATTTTTATGATGTTCGTTGCCGATTTTTTTTAATGTTTTGTTTCATTTGTTCTTCGAAACTTTAAATTACTAAGAAAAAAGTCAAATACTGATTTCTTTGTTCGGGTTAAGCGGGTTTTTCCTAAAGCTATTTAGCGTTAAGAGTTTTTTTAGCATTAGCTCAAAGCTCTATAGGCCGAGGAAATGCTTTCAGTTCATCTTAAGCGAAATTTCGTGTTAAGTGAGTTCGCGTTAAGGAGGTTCGACTGTATCATTTATAATTTTGGAATTGAAAAAAAATAGTATTATTTTTAATAAAGTGAAGCACGGTTCGCTTTCTAATATCAATTCATATATTCAATCAATATCAATTCATTATATTCTACTATCAATATCAACTTTCCTTTTTGGTTATGATACGACATAAACAAAAGAATATTTGAAAACAAAATATATGTTTAAAGGAATTCTAGTAGAGTCTACAATATAATATTTTATGATGTCGTTGCACTATTGCGATATCCATCAGATATCTGAAGATTATAATGCTATATCATGTGTAACTAATTGTTCTTTTAATATTAAGTACTTTTCTTTTGTCTTTAAGGAGATGTAGAGGATCCTGAGAAGGAAGATCTTATGACGATGAAGAACCAAAGCATTGAACTAAAACCCAAAACAATTTGTTTGAATAGAAATGGTCCAAGAAAAGTTTAATGTAAATGAATGTAAAACGTTTTAAATGGTCCAGAGTTTTTGTTGCTAATGATTGAAAATTTCGTATTGACGGACTTAATTACACACACTGTAAAACCATGTGCAAAGTTACCATAATTTTTTGCGGTGAAACGTTACACACATTTTTGAGTAAAGTTACTAAACTCCACATATGTGAAAACGTTCCAGAAAACGCTGGCTAAGACTTTGTAAACTTCCATGAGTATTTAGGAGCATGGGCAATCAGTAATATTATTAGATAAAAAATATTATGCAAAAATTGCACATTTTGTCAAGCTTGCATTGAGGGGCTGGTTAAGCGACGTTCTTATAATCAAAAGATTGCAAGGTCGAATCTGGTCTTAGGCTTAATTTTGACTTGGTATTAAAACTTTAACAAATAACGACAGTGTCGCTACAAGATTTCACTTGTGTGTATAATAATGGTACTAAACTATCGAAACGACAGTTAAACCGTAAATTAGGAAGCAGTTTTGGTTCCACTTGGTTTTTTACTCCGTTTTTGTGTTGTAACCTTACTCCATATTTGCCTACTCCATTTTTGTGGTGAGAGTTTACAGCGTTTTATGCTACAAAGTTACTCAGTAAAACCTACTTCGGCTCTCTCTCTCTCTCACTTTTATTTTATAGATTAACTTTGCACTAAGGATTTTACAGTGTAGTATTACATATGGTATACAGTGTACTTAGATCATTATTTTAGTATAACATATGTACTTTTGAAATTTTGAGAAAATAAAAAATGGCCATATGGTTGTAATGCCAGCTAAGAAGAAGAATTATTGATGGATATATAGTCAAAGTTAACAAATTTAACCTAAAATGCTTATTAAATAAAATTTATTTTAATAATTTGTTCATTTGGGATAAAAGGGATAATTGAAATACATATCTTATTTTGTATATTCGTAATTCCTTCATAAAAATCGTAAGCCTTGTCTGATGATTGGCTTAGGATTAATACTCTCAACAACTCTGTCGTTTTTGACAAAAGAAGTTTCCTTTTTTAAGCCCGTTCTTATTCAAAGTTCTGAGACCATGAATTGCGATGTCTTCCAGTGGAGTTCGAAATTAAGTGGAGCCTAGAGATAACTGTAGGTTACCTCCCCTCTTCGACACATATAGACATATTTGTTCAAGCGGGTTCTTTCAGTGAAGGTTTGTTTACATGTGCATTCAAAGTCAGGTTCCTACTCCGTTGTATCATTTTGTCAGACGATTCTGATAGCGTACGATGTTTATCAAAGTTTGTTTTAGTATTTGCATTCTGATTTAGGAAGAACTTCCTTTACAAATTTCTGTATAGTATGATAAAGAGTATTAGCCCATATTGCTTATATATATACAGTCTTTATTGCATTGATCACAGACAGAGATAATAAAAAAAATTCCAGTGTCCAATGAAAACATTAATACTTTTTACGACTAAAAGTTTAAAGGTTTGTCGTAAAAGTAAGAGCTGCAGTTGATTATCCTTACGAATCTGATATGCACAAGATAAATTTAGAGTCGTTACGTATACAAAAGATAGTTCTTATATAGAAATCCCCATATTAATCTTTTAAATTTAGTATTTACTTTCATTTCAAAGCACCATTGGTACTGATTATTTTATTACATGTGAAAGTTTTTGTAATGCACAAAAAAATAACATCTTAAATATGGCAGCGAAAATAATTCCGAATACTGATAATTTCACTACAGAAAACAGTTCTTGTCAAATGTCTAACATCACTGTCACATTAGAAAATGCTTTTCCCTTGGAATTATTGAAACCTATCATGGATATTCTAATGCTCATTTTATCGGTTATTGTTATGTTATGCATTGGTTGCGAAGTTCATTGGCAAAAGGTAAAATATCTTCTCTCATTAAAGATTCCTTATCAAACAATATGTCTATTGTAGTATTCTTAATTGTTTTAAACTAAAAACCAATATTTTTAGATTTTTTGCTCTAATACAAATATTTTACTTTTCGTTTTTTGTAAGATACATTATTAAAAAATTCTCTGAAAATCGTATAATATGAATTTTATTATGTCTACAACATTAAAATTATTTTTTAAACTAGGGGGCACGCCCCCTTCTCGCTATCGCTCGCCAACCCCATAATAAAAATAACACTTTTTGTTGTTTTCAGTCGGCCATTTTGAAATTAGTAGTATTTTTGTTCATTTCGATTGCTGCCATTCCAGAGATAAAAATATAAGGACATTTGGGTGCCGTATAAGAGTATTATATATATAGATGTTATCATTAAAAGTAAAACATGCAAAGAGAACATTAAATCCTTTACGATTTCTTAGGTGTTTTATTTAAGTTTAGAAGACATGAATATTCTAATTAATATAAATAGGAAAATCTTTAGCTATATTTAATCAATATAATTATAAATATGTTTGGGGATTTTCTCATAATTTTACCTATTTATGTTCCAGTGCTCTTTCATGAAAATATTTATTTTAATTTGTTTTAATGTATTTGAAATTATTTGTTAAATACTCATAAAAGGAATAAAAATATTTATATAATTATTCTTAATCGACAACCATAACAAGATTTTTATATATATTTATATTGTTTTATACGTGTCTCTAACTTTAACATAATAATTTTTCAGAAACAATAAACGTCGTAAATGAAAAAAATACATCTAAATAGTCAAAAGTAACTACTAGTATACATGAAATACCTATCCTTCAAATTAGTGCAATTTAGTTGTTGAATAATTGACTTTTAGTGTTGACTTTAATTCCGATTATAATTGACTTTAGTTCCGAATCGGGAACAGCTATTTTATAATTAACGTTCTCGACGGTTCGGAGATTTGCGTTACGTTGCCAAGCAACAAAAATAACCAAATATGGTAAACATTTCACTTCATATTCCATGCAAATCGATAGGTATAGCAACCCGGCCTACTTTAAATTTCGAAGTTCGTCAAAGTCGCCAATGAACAGAACGGCCATAATAGCTATACCCAGATCTGAATTTAATTGATGTTTACAATTAGTAAGAAACGAAGATACGGCAGAATATTTTTTAAGTTAATAAGGAGTTTGTACTTTATAAAACTTTTGCAGCCATACAAGATGGTGCATATCTGTTTTGTTTTTCATTACTGTAAAAGAATCGTGGCCGGACTTGGCGACTTTTCAAAAATGTCGCCAAGTCGAAATGATAACAAACCCCGGCACTTGCCGAGATGGTTGCCATCTCGAAATGACCAAAAATACTACCTAATTTCAAAATGGACGACTTAAAACAAAAGAAACATTCATTAAATTGCAGACCAGATTTATTAAAAAAAAGTATGTTTGTAACAGAATCTGTCACTTAACTCGCTTCCACATATTTGTGTTTAACAGGAAAAAACGCGCCAAACACAACATTAATTCTATATTTAACATTTACAAGCTAAATTTGGCTAATTTCATTTATTTTATTTCGAAAATTCAATAATTATTACTTATCGTTTGCAAAAATTAATTTATATTTTAAAGAATAAATATGTCATATTCCTCGCTTTTAAATAGAATGAAAACATTTCATATCACCATACAAGGATTCCGTAGTGAAATATATTTGACGTCATTTCAAACTGATCGATGTTGCAAAAATAAATTTATTTTAATTTATTGTCTAAAAGAATTAAAGTTTCTCGAGCGATTGTTGCGAATGGCAAATGTGATTTAATTCTAATAAAAACAGGGCCTTTAGCTATTTGTAATTCAAACTTTTAAACGCCAAAATTAACTATTTTCATTAATCTTCTTTCTCATATTTAATAATGAGACTTTATCGTTTGCTAAATTTGTTTGAAGTTCGAAGAATAATGATGTAATCTTTTTTAATAAATATTTTTGTCGCCACAATTTCCCATTTACATTTCTTTCGAAAATTCACTTATTTATAATTTGTTAAATTAATTTACAGTTCAAAAATTTATAATTTGTACAATTGATGCTTTAAAAATAAAAGCGAAACTTAGCATATTTTTTTTTATGTTAAGTTAGAATTCTCTATGCATCTTTCTTCATACATATATATATATAGAACCATTAAAAGAACTCTATTGTGATAATACAACAATCCAAACCGAATTATATCACATAAATAAATATTTTTTCAAAAGTGTATTTTTATTTTAACAAAAGTTTCTCGTACGTTTAACGAAATGGCAACAGTGAAAATATTGAATAAAAATGGAATTTGCATGTTATTTCAATGTAGATTAAATTTTTAGTTATTTCAATTTTAAATAAGCTTCTAGTTTAAATTTTTTAATGAAATTTGGCATGTAGCTAATCTGATTTTTTGCTTCAAAATGACGTATCCCACTTGTCTGTGGGACTTGTGGATGACAACAGTGAAAATATGAATAAAAATAGAATTTGCATGTTATTTCAATGTAGATAAAAAAAATTTAGTTATTTAAATTTTAAATAAACTTCTAATTTAAATTTTTTAATGAAATTTGGAATGTAGCCTAATCTGATTTTTTGCTTTAAAATGACGTATCCCACTTGTCTGTGGGACTTGTGGTTCTTTCTGTGAAAGTGGGAGACAGACAGACGACAGACAGGACACGACGGACTGAACGATTATAAAACCTTCCACTTTTTACGTTATAAACGTAGTGTGGAAGCTAAAAGTGGAACGTTAAAATAGCGAAGAATTAATTTTAAAAAAGTAAATTATTATATATCTATATATCCATCCATCTATCTATATATCCATCCATCCATCCTTCCATCTATCTATCTATTTATTTATTTATTACTACTATACAGAACAAGTCCATTTACAGGTAGAGGACTAAAAAAAGACAGATGACAAATACAAAAAACTAAACGGGAACATCAAAAGAAAAACAATGAATAAAATTTTGAAACACAAAAAGCCAGTAAGGTCAATTATAAAATATGGATAAAGCAGAGAAGTCAGCAAAAAGTGTACAAAAAGAAATAAATTAATAGGACAAGATATTAAACAAGCTTCTTTTCTGAAACTCAATATAAGATATACTCAGTATACATACAAATACAATTACACAAATAGGGAAATGATGTCACATTTTAACTTAATAATCTGCCCTCTCATAGCGATATTTCCTTTGATACTTTTCTTAACTAGGTCAATGAAATGAGAAATGGATTGGTTATTAAGATAATTTTTTAAATAGCGGGTTTTACTTAAAAAATTTTACTACGGGTAATGTGTTTAGGAGTATAAAAATTTAGTAATTGTACTAATGACGGACAATCAATGTTATTATTTAAAATATCGTAAAAAAAATTTATAACACAGACTGATCTACGACATTTGAGTGTACATTTCTGCAAACTAGGTAACCCAGACTTGATGTATGACGATGTCTAAGAATTAATATTCAAACATGTTTTGGAGAATTTGGTGGTATTTTCTACAATATCTCATGGACAGTAAAGGTGATAACTATTCTAGATCTGCTGAATACTACTTCGAAACGCAATTCTCTCTCCATATAGCATGTTTGTGTGAGCAGCAGCAAATTAACTGCTCAACTGTTTTTTGATCCTTAAATATATCCCGGGTCAGATTTTTCTTTGTTTATGAAATCGACAATTTTTTCAGGGGGGCTATGAGAAAGTCTTTAAAGTCCAGGAAGAGCCTGGATACAATCAGGCATCCACTTCTTTTTTTTTTTTTGAAAATTAACGCTGATATCAGAATGGGATTAGATTTAATATTCTGATGGTGTGCTGACCAGTGGAGAGGGGATCAATTTTCATAAAATAAAAATATACATATAAAACAAATCACCGTTATTAAGGGTACACCCGTGCAACGCCGAGTTTATAAAGCTAGTTTTAAGTATATTTAAATTCAAAAGTTCTGCAATAATGTAATTACTGTCCCCTTAACTTAGGGATTGTAGGGAGACAGATATTGCTTTTTCATACTTTATATTGGCAAAAGTTAACATTCTGAGAAAATCACCCATTCTAGTTAGTCTATTTATTTTCAGTTGATTTCATAAACATTGCTTTTTTGCAGTTGAAGGAACACGTTAAACATCCAACCTGCATTGGGATTATCCTAGTTTGTCAACTCTTTATAATACCACTAATGGCGTATACTTTAATGCGCAGTAGTTCTGTGGATAGACTATATGCAACAGAAATACTCATCATTTCTTGCTGTCCAGGCGGATTATTAACCAATGCTTTCACTTACTTCTGCGAAGGAGACTTGGCTTTAAGGTACAGTTTTGTTATCCAACATTCACATATACTAGCTTATGTAGACAAACTGGCTATATTTTTTTTATGTCACCTTCATTGGTATAGTATATGCCATTTTAAAAGAAAATGCTACTAAAGTAACTATATCTTTCTACAAAATTTGGTCATTGTCGTATGGGTATATTTAAAATGTTTCAGTAGTTAATTATTCATTCAAAAACTGTTGCCCTATTATTAAGAACCAATTTCTAAAGAGTCAGGTAGGGTGGCATAGTTGATATTTTTAATTTTCTTGAAATTTTCAGAATGTGTTTTTTACATAAAATTATTTGATTTATTAGATTTCTATCTTTATCTTTTGATGTACTGCTTCTTATTATGTATTCATTGAAAAGTGTATTCTGGTTCACTGTCGGCCTTAGAAAGTGATTGTGTTAATGTAAATTATTAACTTTTCAAAATTTTCAAACATAATAGAAAAGTATAATATTCCTTTATACATACATTTTAATGCTACTAATTTAACTATTTATATGTGTAAATATATTCTCGATAGTAAAATAATTACTTATTTTTTTAAGTGCAACAATGACTTCAATATCAACTTTGATATCCTTTGGCGCCATCCCATTAAACCTATGGATTTATGGACGTAACTATGCAACCGAGAATTTGATATTACCCTACAGTGAACTTTCTTTGGCATTCGCAACCGTTCTGTTGCTAGTGATAATTGGTATGATATTGCGATGGAAATATACTGAAGCATCAATTTTTATATCTAAGGTACGTTTAATTTTTGTGGAATACTCAAACATATATAAATTTTATTAAAAAAAGTCTATATTACATTTCCTTCATTTTTTTAATTGTTATAATCTTCTAATGATTTTTTAGATAGTTTTGTAATTATTTTTTCGCGGAGATAATTAAGCCGTAAAAGGTTTTTAAAAAATTGAAAAAAAAATATAACAAAATCTTTTAAACTAAAAAGTACAATTTGTAGTCAATAAATATATAAAATAAAGAACGAGTTTTAAAAAAACGGAATGAATCTTTAAATTTTATGCACATTAATTTTGTCTCTTTAGGCAATTGACAAAAAATTATGGGAAGGACCTTTAGAAGGACCCTTTCTTTTTTTGTGAACAGACGCGTCTTTTATTTTTAGTTTCATCAACAACCAAACCTACCTGGTAAAACTCTACGAAAGTAGAGTCAAGTAGTCCTTCTTGTTTATAATGTTTTTGCGTGGCACTTCAAAAAACATTTAAGTTATGCTTGGATATTTTAAAAAATGAGATTTACAACAAGTATCTTAATAAAAATCAAATTAACAAAATATATAAGTGTTTTAATCGACGAATGTTACTTTCATTTTGAAGGAATTGTCGTTTTACTATAACGAGCAAAGCGGGCAATAGGTTTTAGAAAATATATTTGCAAGGAAGGAGTGGTAATATTTTTTTGTTGTTAGAATATATAATGTTAGAAGATAATCGTCCAAATTCCTATTATAACATATTATTAAAGCAATAACTTAATATTACAATAATGCCGTTTTTAGATTCATCATCAATATCCTTAAAATAATTATTTTTGATGTTAATGAAACTGTAATTATTATTATCATACTAGCAAATAAATTCCCGAACTTCGCACGGACTAAAAAAATTGATCCAAGTATATGTACAATTTAATCCATTATAGGATAATAAACTTATGTTATTATTACCGCTCGTTATAAAGTATAAAATACTGTTACTTATATTACCTTAAAAATACAAAATAAAAACATACGCTATAAAATGCACGCATAAAAGTCATCTTAATTTCCCTCATAAACATATAAAACCTTTTAGCTCATTTGGCGCGTTTTTCGTAAGAATTTATTGCGAAAAGATATGTAACTACAAACACTCTTATTATACAGCTCTAGCACAATGGCCTTCGAACACAAACCAAATCTATTTTTATAATCTATAAAGTACAACTACCATAGTACAAACTTCATTTTTGAGTATTATGATTATAATTATTATTATCGTTGTTGTTTATGTTATATATAGTGTTATGTATGTTTGTTGCTGCTTTAGTTAAGGTGCTAATACATGATGTAGACGTATAGGTGACATTGATATATAATAGATTGTATACATATTTGTTATAGGTGGTAAATACATTGGCCTCCTGAATCCTGATTACCTGTATCATGATCGAGGCCATTACCGTTGCTGATGCATTCAATACATTACAATAATATTGGGAGTACTATAGCCTTCCTCTTCTAGGCTGTCTTTAGGTTACGTAGTGCTACAGTTTAGACAAGACCCCCGAAAAGAAAGCGTTGCTATCGCTGTGGAATACAGAATTTCCCTATTGCATTGACGATTCATCAATAATTCTTCGATGGAAAGGTAAATAGATATTCTCTCAATTTAATACATTTAAATTGGAATAAATCCATTTAGTCCAGTAATATAACATTTGGTATACAAAGTCAGTATTTTAATTTTTGATATGTTTTATAGTTGGAAGTCTAATTAGGAATCCAAGTTTTGACCTTGGGGCGCCTCCGTGGCTGCGCCCCACAGTCAAGCTTTTTAATTTTTTTTTAGTGTTTGCAGTATATTCAGTGAAGGTTAATAGGGAAGTAATGAATACAACAATAAAGAGGAGATTAATATGCAACAATTTGAGTGTAAGTTTGGTTTTTTCCTAAACGTGAATAGTTTTGGTGATATCCTTCTTTTCAAAATTTGGGGAAAGTTAGAAAAATTTGTAGATTTCTCCATTTTGGGTGTATTTCTCCATGTAAAATTAATTTTATAGCAAATTATTATAGCAAATTATTTGAAGACTAATATTCTGCATAAGTTAGGCATAGACTAATTTAAGTATTAATGCCTTTATTCAGTAGCTTATGCAGAAATTTACTAGGCAGAAAATCAATTCTAGATTTTCTAGATGTATTTCTGTTACCAAATTTCTGCTTCCCCTCAAAAAAAGTGTATGCTTTTCCAGTGATTATACCATGAATAAAATAAGTTTAACATGCACAGAAGCTAAAAACTAATTTAATAAATTAAATACATTTTAAAGTAACACATAGTCCAGTCACCTGAGATCATTTTCAATGAATCCACATGTCCAGAAGTTTTTGAATACTTTTTTTTATCAAATGAAAGCAAAAAAGTGCGTTTCATTTATCTCTTGAAAAAGGTTCTGCAAAAAGCAAATGTAATAGTGAAACAGGCATTTGAGGATGCAGACGTTCTAATTGTGGAAACTGCTGTTTCACTTGCATCTCAGTATGACAACATTTTTGTGGTTGGTGAGGACATTGGCTTATTAGTCATTCTAACGGGATTAGCTCCAATGATGGAGAACTTGTTCTTCCGGAAATGTGGAAAAGGCGGAATGCCTGATGTTATTTTCTCTACAACTTATCATTTAAATATAAGTGCAATGAAATGATACTTTTCATTCACGCTTTCAGTGAGTGTGATACTACCAGTGCCCTCTTCTGTCAAGGGAACGCAAAGTTTTGCTCACTCATTAAAAAACACCAATACCTAAAAACTGAATTACAAATATTCCTCAACCATGAAGCTACCATTGACCAAGTGGCTAAGACAGGCAAAATTTTCCTGATTCATTTATATAGAGGTAATTTCAAATACTCTGCATGTGATCTCAATGACTTGCGTTACCAACTTTTTACAAAATCAGCAACGAAGGTGAGGTCCAGTCTTGAACGCTTGCCCCCAACAAACGATGCAGCACGTTTCATGCCTTACGATTGTATTTTCAGGTACAGAACTGGTTGGGGCATGAAAAAATCCTCTCGAATGGGGTTGGGAATAAAGCCTTGAAAGAATACAGGGCTTTAGTTGGGAACGCAAGCGATCTAGTCTCTCCCCCCGTAAAATAGAAAGGGATACAGCTCCTGAATCCCTCCTTAAAATGATATCTTGCAACTGTAAAAAAGGTTGCAAAAGAATTCTTGCGGGTGTCGAAAAGCAGGTCTTTTATATTCTTACCTATGCAGCTGTGACATGGGAGATAAGCTTTCGAAAACGTGCCGGATATTATTATACTTGACGCTGCTGAAAATGAAGAGAACGATTTAACGTCCAATGAATTTATACATGAAGATGTGGAAGAGTTTGATTTATTATCTGGATTTTATCTGCATAAGCTACTGAATAAAGGCATCCAATACCTTAAATTAGAATATGCTAACCTATGCAGATTGATTAGTCTTTAAATTTTTTATAAGATTAATTATATAGGGAAATAAACCATTAAAATGGAGAAAATGACGAAATTTTCTCAACCCAACAAATAAATTTAACTGTTACAACTTTACTATTAAATAAAACCTGTGGGTGAAAACTGCTTAATATTGAAAATGACATATTTTTCACTAACTTTGAGAAGCTGTATCTCAGGAACTATTAGGCCTAACAACACCGGCATGCACCCAAATTGTAGCATATTTATCTCTCTTTAATTGTTGCTTCCATTAATTTTTTGTAAAACCAACCTTTCCTAGAGTAAATCGGGAAAAACTAAATAATTAAGAAAAATTCGTCGTTTTTCTGATGTGGTGCAGCCCGCGGCGGGGCCCCAAGGTCAAAAACTTGAATTCTTAATTAGACTTCCAATATATAAAACGTATCCAAAAATTAAAACTATCCGACCCCTGTAAGGTAACTCCCTTTTTCTACAACAGGTTTACTGAACGTTGGGGCGCGATATATCCAAATTTTCCATTTGGGGCGCGCGCTGTGGCAAGGCTTTTCTTGATCTTAAAAATGGAACACAAACATAAAAAAGCATCCGCAACCTTAAATTACCCTATGGTAACGTGTACAAATCAATTAAACAGTAATAACCTTGCTATTAAATAAATCCTTTGGAGAAAAAAATTACTAAATTTTGAAAATGACAAATTTTTCGCAATTTACACTAACTTTGAGGAACTTTATCTCAGGAACTATTAGGCTTAAACACACCAGAATGCACTCAAATTGTAGCATATTTATCCCTCTTTAATTGTTGTATTCATTACTTTGTTGTAAAACCAACCCTTCAGGGAGTAAATCTGCAAAAACCAAAAAATGTCCGACGTTTGACCTTGGGGCGCAGCCAGCGGCGGCGCCCCAAGGTCACAAACACAAACTTGGATTCTTAATTAAACTCCAATATATAAAACATATCCAAAAATCAGAACTACCTGACCTTTTGTAAGGTAACCCCCCTTTTTCACGACAGATTTACTGGATTATTTGAAATAACCATAGAATAACCAATAACTATAGTTGACTCTTAGAAGAGCCACTTTTGTACCATCAACACACAGGATGTAGTTAACTTTGGTAAGAATAAAAAAAAAATAGCTTAAGTCATATGTGAACATGTGGATTTTTGAACTTTACCTCCTAACTTAGTTTTAAGTTTATTTAATGTCTATATGTTGCGTGAAGGGTTTAAGGGGGATATGTAGAGAGGCGAATCTCACCCAATCTCACGTAATATTTCTTGGCAAAAAAAGTGGAAAATTGACTTAAATTCAAGTGATAAAAAATTGATTGACTTGATATTACAAAATATAACGCGATATATTTATAATGTTTATCCGAAAAATAGAACTGGGATAAGAGTAGAACCGGAAACCCTATGCAAACCTGCATATGTGTGTATGTGTTACTACAATGCGTTTAAATAGTTTATTTTTTTACAGGGACATCAAAATGTATTGTCACTTCCGTACTTCTATGCTTTCCTTATTCTTGTTGGATATACTATTTTGAGTATTATTTACCAAATATACACCCAATTTTTATTGAAAAGGACCACCAGAGAACACAGTTTTGATTTAGAGCATACAAGCACATACTTGTAACATTGGGCTGGATGTTTATAAGGTATAACTAAAAACACGACTTTGTAACTGTGAAATAATTAAAATATCAAGAAAATTTTAGAATCCAAATTTACAACATAAATAAACATATTTTAAGGCTTTTTGACAGAGCACAAAAGTACTTAAGTACTTTTGAACTAGTACACAAAAATGTAAGAGAATAGATAAAATCAAAAATGATTAAAATGACCAAAGCATAATTCTGAATCAAAGCAAGTAGATATGCGTATAATGTACATTAATAAAAACTACATGTGTACTTATTAAAAAAAAAGTAGAACATAAGTAGCATTAGTATTGAGGATTTCTAAATTAACAAAGAACCAAAAGCCAAAGACCATAAATAAGGCAAACAAATAGGTTCAGTATTAACATAACATTTTGCATCTTTTTACTAAACAAAACACAAGTATAAATCCAAGGATGCTGTTATCATAAACACCTATATAAACTCTGTTTTGTTATCCAAATTTAGAATAGAAATATTGCATTTGTGAATGTTTGAACTAATAAATGAACATGAGGCTAAATAACTACGCTAACCAAATAATTCCAATCAGAACATGACATTTTTCAGAACCAATCAGAAAGTCATATTAGAAAAAAGTCCAACGTAAATAGAGTTCTTCTAATGGTGTGGCTATTATTCAGCATACTCTTCCAGCTTTGGCTGCTGTCAATTCGCCTTCTGTTTCGGCTGTGGACTCCTAAAATTCGGAGTCGCGTATGTTTAACAACTTTTAATTATTTCGTTAACATTATTTTTAATCAAGTCTTTTTTTATCAAATTCATAATTTTTTGTAAGTACACAGAAAAAAGTTTCAGAAAATGCTCGCCGCCAACCAAATTAGAACACGTTAGGGATGGCAGTTTTTCAGAAAAACCGGTTTTTCAAATACCGGTTCCATCCCTAAAGTGTAACAAATAAGGGTGGCGGGAACTTTAGTATTTTACTAATTTTGCTCCAACAATTTTGGTGCTGCCATCTACATTAAAATTTGGATACCAATAACCGACCTTAAAATCTTTTGCAATACCTTAAAAACTATATCTAACACACTACTATCATTTACACTGCGATGCAAAAGTTTAGACAATGACTTCATTTAGCTGTAACATTTAGAATTTTGATAGTAGAATTACAAAAAAACCCTAAACATATTAAAAAAATATTTTGAAATTATTTAATTGAAACATAATTGTTTGATTGCTATAACAATTTTTTTTTTCATAAAATGAAAATTTGTATGATGCAAAAGTAAAGACACAAATACGAGATTATGCTAATTTAAAGTAGATAATGGACTAATTTCGCATTTTTATTAATGAATGGTATTTTTTTATATGATAAATGAAAAAAAACACGATATCCGATGAACTAAACAGATTTAATAACAAAATTTTACACTAAACAGACAATATAGCCACTTTAAATCTTTATTCAATTCATATTTGCTTCAATTGTACAATTTAACATCTCTAAATACGAACCGAATGCCTACCAGTTCATCACCTTAAAAGTTTTGGCACAAATTCGTAGATTTAGAGACATGCATTGGCCGATTTTCTTGATGAAAAGTGCAGTCTTTCCCATATAAAATCACAAAATAGCGAAATATTATTCTTTTTTGCACTTTAGTACAATGCAGAGATAGTCCCCTCTTCAAAAACGCCAAAAAAAGTTGGTCATTTCAACGTAAATTTACTCCACACCATTACGAAAGTTCCTTCTTTATACTGAAGTTTGAAATCTCTTGAGAAAAAACCGGGTTTTTTTAACCGGTTACAATTTAACCGGTCTCTTTAGTGATATTTAAACACGTTCGGTTTAACCCAATATTGAAAAATAAGCTTTAGAAAATATCGGTTTTTTCCCTCAAAAACGAGGAGGAACGTTTATAATATAATGGTGTGGAGGGTATTACGTTGATGAGACAGACTTTTTTGTCGTTTTTGAAGAGGTGACTATCTCTGCATTGTACTAAAGTGCAAAAAAGAATAATATGTCGTTATTTTGTGATTTTATATGGGAAAGACTGCACTTTTCATCAAGAAAATCGGTCAATGCATGTCTCTAAATCCTAAATCTACGAATTCGTGGCAAAAATTTAAGGTGATGGGCTGGTAGTTATTCGGTTCGTATTTAGAGATGTTAAATTGTACATTTGAAGCAAATATGATTTGAATAAAGATTTAAAGTAGCTATATTGTCTTTTTGGTGTAAAATTGAACTAATATCGTTATCAAATCTGTTTGTTTAGGATATCGTGTTTTTTTAAATTATCATATGAAAAAAATACAATTACAATATACAAAAGTTCAATAAAACAAATAGTCTTAAGTACTAAATACTACTGAAGTTACTAATACTTACTGAGTCATCGGGAAAAAAAACTAGGTTCCTAAAGTAAATATCATCAACAGCCGTTTCTACACTAGATTTATACACATTAGAAAAAAAATCGAAACACAGCATGCCCAGCTATAATTTAAACTTCTAAAAGCCAAAATCAACTATTTTCCTTAATATTCTTTCGTAAATTAATTAAATATTATTTATCAACTGCTCGTGATTTATTTGTAGTTCGAAGAATAATTAAATATTTATTGATAACAAAAGTAATGAAACTACTCCGAACTGCATTAAAAAATAAGAATTGTAAATTAAAACTAAGCATAATTGCATGCAAAAGTATGCCTTGCCGCTTTCTTGGTAGATAATTAATGAATAATCAAAGAATCAAATTGTGCTACATTTTATGACGTCATTCCAAACTGATTCATGAAAATATTATTTTGCTTCAAATACGTTTAAATAAATAAAGTTTCTCATGCCATTGTTGATTTGGCAACAGTAATTTAAATGACTCAAAATTGAATTTCAATGCTAATTCAATGGGAAATTCGCCGAAAGATAGTAGATTTATGTCAGTCCGGACGTACAGACAGACGGACAAAAAGTATGAAAGTTGGGTATCTGAGGTCATAGCTTTCTAACAAAAAAAGAATTTTTAAGATCCGAGGGATAGAACCGATTTTGGAAGAGGGATACGGACAGACGAACAGACAGACAGACGGAAAGACCGACAGACATACGAACAGACAGACAGATGGACATCAATCGCATTTCAATACCTACAGTGATTTAAATGACTGAAAATTGAATTTCAATGCTAATTCAATGGGAAATTCGCCGACAGATAGTAGATTTATGTCCGTCCGGACGTACAGACAGACGGACAAAAAGTATGAAAGTTGGGTATCTGAGGTCATAGCTTTCTAACAAAAAAAGAATTTTTAAGATCCGATGGATAGAACCGATTTTGGAAGGGGAGTACGGACAGACAGACAGACGGAAAGAAGACAGACATACGAACAGACAGACAGATGAACATCACCGCTTTTCAATACCTACAATGATTTAAATGACTCAAAATTGAATTTCAATGCTAATTCAATGGAAATTCGCCGACAGATAGTAGATTTATGTCCGTCCGGACGTACAGACAGACGGACAAAAAGTATGAAAGTTGGGTATCTGAGGTCATAGCTTCTAACAAAAAAGAATTTTTAAGATCTGATGGATAGAACCGATTTTGGACGGGGAGTACGGACAGACAGACGGACAGACAGACAGACAGACGGAAAGACAGACAGACAGACATACGAACAGACAGACAGATGAACATCACCGCTTTTCAATACCTACATGATTTAAATGACTCAAATTGAATTTCAAGCTAATTCAATGGGAAATTCGCCGACAGATAGTAGATTTATGTCCGTCCGGACGTACAGACAGACGGACAAAAAGTATGAAAGTTGGGTATGTGAGGTCATAGCTTTCTAACAAAAAAAGAATTTTTAAGATCCGATGATTAGAACCGATTTTGGAAGGGGGGGTACGGACAGACAGACAGACAGACAGACAGACGGACATGCGACCGCATGTCAATACCTACTTTTCCATTTTTTTTAATTCTTTCGAATTAAAAAAAGAAAAGTAGGCTAAAAATGCGAAATTAGGCCATTATCTACTTTAAATTATCATAATCTCGTATTTGTGTCTAAACTTTTGCATCATACAAATTTTTATTTTATGTAAAAACAAATTTTATAGCAAATCAAACAATTATGTTTCAATTATAGCATTTCAAAATACTTTTTTAATATTTTTAGGAAGTTTTTGTAACTCTACTATCACAATTCTAAATTTTACAAGCTAAATGAAGTCATTGCATTGTTTAAACTTTTGCATCGCAGTGTATTAACAATATAAGGAGCCTGGTATAATATGGTTTATCACTAACCATCGCATATGGCAGAAAATCTCGCACCTACCTTTCGTGCCTTACTAAGTGTCTCAAGTTTTTCGAAGGCATGAAATGCCTCCAATATCAGGCCTCACCTCAGCATATCCTGGACTGTCTGGGACTGGCTAGAGAAGAGATATATTCTCCTCTTCTGGTCATTGACTTCCTTCTTGTCAATGAATTCATGGACTTGGTCTGACTTCGTCAGACCAGGCGAGAGATAACCAACAACAACATTAACAATACTAGACTCAACCTTGGTGAATTCCATCTCCTAAATGAATTCCCAAGTGTACCAGTGGGGAACCAACGGTTTTGCAGAGGAAAGCTCTAGAAAAGCTCGAAAACTAATTCAGTACACATTTAGAATTGTTCTAAACTGGGGACTTACTCGAAAAGTTGCAAATTCGTAATTAAAAAAAAATCTTTAATGAGTAACAATAAGGAAAAAAAATAGTTATGTGATTTTTATAAAATGAAATTTAGTCTAAAAGAAATACCCTTTACTTTTATTTCATCTTATATTATCTTTTATTTCACTTCAAATTTTTAAGTACTTTATATTTCAATTATTTAAATATTTGTCCTTCAAATACTTATATGGTATTGAAGGATTTAACTTTAGTACTAAGGAAAAGTATAGATTTCATGTATAATGTATGCATGTGTTAACTGTAAACTTAGTAAAAAAACAAATTATAATGAAATAGGCATTTATTTCAGAAAATGAAAATACACACTAGTTCCAAATATTACAATTGCATGTACAATACTTATATGGTATTGAAGGAATGATAACATGTGAAGGAAAACTAAAAAGTACACGATAGAAAAAGTATGCAAATGTTATTTTATATGCTTAGCATTTATTGCAATAAGTGGAAATTATATAAAAATGCAACAACTTGTGAGAGAAATATGTACACAACAACACTTAATAACCAAAATTAAACTTATATTTTGCAAAATCTAATAAAAACATAAAATTCACAATAACCAATATATTTGTTATATTAATTTATATTCATTGGCATATATTTTAAACTTCAAATATTGATTACTTAATTAGACAACTTGTATAAAATATTACTAACGTTGGACCGAATTATTTGATGAATCAGCAAGAAAATTAACAAAAGGCACTTTTCTTTTTCAAGACAAAACCAAAAGGGATTTTTCTTATATTTAATATAAATTTAAGAGCTTTTTGAGATAATTTTAGGCCAGTGTCAAGGTTCTTTCAATAAACAAAATATTCATTCCATTTCCTTTACAGTTTTACACATATATAATAGAATGTAACATAAACATAATGTTAAAGCCAAAAATATTTTAGGATTTAAAAAAACAATATTGAAACAATATTTTTTTTTTTAAAGTTTACAAAATATGCATATAAGATGAATTTGTATCAGAAAGTAATACAAAATTATGAGCATTTTAGCTTTTACTTAGTTACAATTAAGCAAATTTTTGCAAACTAATTCCAAAGTTCCAAACTTAACATCACAAAAATAGCAATTTTTATAAAATTAAAATCAGCATTGCATGGTTTAAATAGATATAACACTGTCAAGAAGCCAAAAACAAAAAATTCCCCCATTGGTATTAGAAGATATTAAGAAGTGATTTATTTTACGCTCAAAATAAGCACTATGAAAAAATTACATTTTTAAAAATTATTTTTGTAAAGATTGTTTAATCAGAGCTGATTTTACATTTTGACAAGTGTATTATAAAACTTAAATTTATCTTTACTAAATGTATGACCAAAACACAAAACGAACCTGAAATTTTAGGTCCACTAAGTTTTCCAGAAAATAACTATAGGAGAATATAAAGCTGATTTTCAGAAACAAATACTGATTGAAAAAAAGCCTCTTTAAATAACAATTATAACGCACCAGTTTACAACATTTTAATGACATTACTTTGCAATTGCAACTTAAAATTTCATTTAGGACAAAATATTTCACTAAACATCCTAAAAATAATATTGATACAAACAATAAAACTAAATTTGCATAGTAAAAATTACAAATACTTCCAGACTAATTTTAAATGAAGTATAAAAAAAGAATATTTTCTGTCAAAATGAATAATTATTTTCAAAACAACATTTTGGTTTTAACATAATTACTCTTCTGAATCCAACTTGCGAGTCTTTAAAATGGAGCGTGCCACACTTTCAACATTTGGATCAGTCCCAACTTTTTTCTCCAGAACCATTATTTTCTTGCAAACAGAGCTTATTTCTTTGTCAATTTTGAGTCTTACTTCCTGTAAAAGAAATAATAGTATTATAACTTCACTTATAAATACATGGGTTCTGTTATCTGTCAAAAAAAAAAATTACAGAGTCAGTATTAAATACATTTATTTATAATTGTAGAACATGGAAAATGAATAGTAAAGTTTTGAAGAAAAAAAATAAACCTGATATTTATTTTATTTTTTTGCTGGTTTTAAAAGCCATTAACACAAACCGAACTAAGAGATGTTAGATATCATTATAACAGACAACACAAAAGTCATAAACAAGCTTCGAATAAGCCATAAAAAAATATTGCTCTTGACCATTTACTCGTTTAAGCTAAACTCCTCGGCGCAACAGCCCGTTAGAGGGCCAAGGCCTGCCGTGCCCATTCCAGCTTACGTGACCAAGGGCTCTGTGGTGCTAGGCATATGTCTCGGTAAGGTGGTCAGCCTCGCGCGGGACCTAATCGTTTAAGCAAATAATATTTTTCAAAAACATTTTCATTTACCTGGGTAAACTTCCTACCTTTTACTTTTAAAAGGTAAAAGGTAAAAAATAAGAAAATGTTATGAAAGCAAGACTAAATTGAATATAAATACAGTTTCACAATTTGAAAAATAATAACTTATTATTGAATACAGTAGAACCTCGATTGTCCATCCCTCTTTTATCGGGAACTCTCTGTTAACGAACTGTCCCTAAGCCAATATCAAAAAATTTCTAAACTAAGATATTTCTCGGTTGCTCACAAAAAAACAAATCCAGACTCCGAAATCGACGGCGATTCTAAAGTGAGAAATCTTCGCTTATACTGAAATCTGAATTCTACTGTGATTCTTAAATCCGGGAATTCTGGCGTTTTTTAAATGTGGAAACTGCGGTTATTTTAAGATAGCAACATTTTGGCAACTCAAAAAAGTAAAAGTGATTTTCTGACAATCCAAAATGTTCGAAAAACTCTCGGAATCGTCTAAAATCGTGAGACTATAAGTGATATCTACCATAAAACAAAGGCACTTCCTAAAACTCAGCTCAGATATTTAAAAATAATAATAGAAATTCCAAATAAAGTTTTAGAATTTCTTTCTTTTTCCCCAGAAAGTTACAATTTTTGAGATAACTAAACACTAAAATTCAATGTTTACTACTGTAAAACCAGCGAGGATTTTGGACGTTGACGAATTTGAATTCCGCTAACTTTTGGTGGTCATCTGTACTATAAGTTTTACGATTTAATGAAAATTATCTATTATCCAGAATTTTCTATTATCCGACCTACCTCCAGTCCCAATTATATCGGATAATCAAGGTTCTACTGTACTCATTCACAAATACTGACGGGGGAAAAAATGTTGCTGTGCTGAGATAAAATTACTTGATGTGCGTTATTCAGCATAATTAACAATTCAAATTAGTCTAAACTAAAACGTTTAATAACAAATAAGTTTAGTAAGAGGCTTGGAGGGTGTATTACAACCTCACATCAACAAAGTATCTAAGAAATACTAGGGTTCAGTACATTCACTGGCGTTTTGAAAATGGTAAATTCAATTGGACAAGGTGCCAATGAACAGACTGGACCATTGACATTTCAAACGTAAAGTAAACAGAAACTTACTTCTTGTTTAGCTACAAGTGCATCTGCATCTTTTTTCAACTCCTTAAACTCTTGTGATAACTCCTGTGTGGATTGCACAACTTCAGCTGGTTTAATCTAAAAAATAAAATAAGATAAATAAGACTAAAGAACAAAGTATTAGCACTTATTGTTCACATATTTTAAAAAGAAAAAACAAAACTAATTATAAAATAATGATGGTAAATTATTTTTTTGATTAAGTTAATTAAAGGAAACTGTTGAAAGACTTGTACACTTTAATTGAAAGGCACAATATGTCACAACTTTAACAGCCTTATGACTAAAGGTAATGTTATTGAATTCCAAATGTAGTGTAGATGTGATTTAATTAAAAGGCAGATTTCGTACGGGCAAATTTATCGTGAATACTTTAAAAATGAATAATTTGTAATCTCAAGAAGAAAATGATTCAAAATTAAAACTTTTAAATAGAGGGTGTCATTAAAAGGAATGCCTCTTTAGCAGGGCTGGGCGGTAACGCGTTACAAGTAACGCGTTACTTGTAATAATTACTTTTTACAGTAATCTTATAGGTAATTCGTTACATTTGAGAACCCAGTAATTTTACAGGTAATTCGTTACATAATTTACGAAAAAGTAATCTTTATTACAGTAACGCGTTACTTTCATTAATTTTATCATTAACACTAATAAATGTCCAAAACAAAAAAAATGCTTTAAAAACGAAATAAAAAACTTTCACACGCTCTTTGCTAAGAGGAGAAATATTGTTAACCCAAAAAAGAAACGTTCCCTACTGATTGCAGTGCGGTACCTTTAGAAACGGGCGGGACATATGTGTTCCCTTGTCCCAGGGCAATGCCATTCTCCCCACATGTGGGTCTGGCTTACCTGTCATCGGGAAAACAGATAATTGCAGGCTACCAGTAAAACGGTGAAGGGTTGAATGGGTTCTTTGTTAAGAAAGTCGTTTTTCCTGCCACTGGTTAAGGACAGTCATATGAAGTTGTTATGTTCATATCAAAGGCATTCGCTCTGACCCAGAACTCTGGCTAAGTTTAAAACTTATTCTTGTGTGAAAACTAATGTTTTTATAACCTTCAATATTTTATCTACTCAACATTATTACTCATGAATGCTTAAACTAAATACTTAATATTTTATATTATACTTTTTTAAATTACTATAGTATAATATTTAATTGATAATTTTCTTTTTGAAATGCCTAAGCGAAAGCGGTTTTTAAGTCAGTTGGAGATCGACAATTTGGTTTCAAAATGAGATGAAGTGGGATGGAGAAAATAAGATGAAGTGGTCCAATTTTAATTGATGTTAAGTGTTTATGAATATATACATTTATTTCTTAAATATTATTCAAAAATGAATTGTTTTGATTTGCAATTTCTCAATAATGCATATTTTTCTAATTTATAATATAAGTGGTATAATTTAATGATTCTTAAGCTAAAATATGCAATGTATGTAATCGTTAAATTTGTTAATAAATTCACTTTCTAAAACAGTATATTTTTTAATTTGCAGTTTATGTTTCATTTTCATAACTTTAAAAAGTGATAATAATATAATTGAGACGAGATGAAATTTTTATTTAGGATATATATTTGAAAAATAGGGGGTGCAGAAATAAAATAGAATAGATATCAGTAAAATAAATAAGTTAATAATTATTTTTTTAAAGGGACTTTCAAAGACCTTTATTTGATGTGCAACAATGACATGGTTGATATTTTATTTGGACGCATTGATATCTTTGACTGACAATTTTTTTTTAAATATACCTAATTTTTCTAATATTTCTTTAAACAAGTACAGTTTTATGCTAAATAAACTTAAGCCCAAAAAATTTTCTATCAAATAATCAAAGCTTTTTTTTTCCAAACATTTTGTAAAATAGGGGTGCAGAATAAATTAGAATAGATATAGTAAAATTAGTAAAAAGTATAATATTTTTTAATGGCTTTAAAACCGTACTTTCGATTGAACAATTTCACACTGTTGATATATTTGAGCTTGATTCGATGGCTTTTTTTTTCATAATAGAATAATTTTTAAAATTTCTTTGTGTTTATGCAAACTGAAGAAAAACAAAATAACTCCAAAATATGTGTATGCGGCTGCGAATTTACTGAACCAAACATATAGCTAAAATTAGTAAACAAGCTTAAGATTTTTGCAATGGCTATATTCCGTACTCCCATTGAACATAATCCCTCCACACTTTGAATAATTGAGTTGAGTTCGATGGCTTTTCTGTTTTGTCATAGAGAGAATAATTTATTATCTGTTGTTGCAACTGAAGAACCAAACAAGAATACTCGAATATGTGTATGCCGCTGCGAATTTCCTAGAAGCCAACAATTTACCCCCCCCCCAAGTCAAGTGTGACAAGAATAAGCACACCCTTCTCAAAGGGTCACGCCCTCATTGTGTCCACTGTCATTCTTCGACAAAAGTAGCACCACTCCTAGGGATTATCTACCATGGAGAAATTTCATACCTCCATTGATAGAGAGCGCACGTCGACAGCACAATCTCGGGGAATGTTTGCGCAGAGTACACTCATCTAGCAGTGATGATGATTTTTTTTGAGAATCTAAAAACTAGACATCCTTCCGCCGAAGCCGATTTTGAGTTGTTTACATCCTTCCAAAGTAACGAGTATAAGATGAATGTATTCTGTACCCTACTAACAGTTAAAAGCATGTTCATAAAATATAATACCCCCTTATCAGCCAGCACTGCTGTTGAAAGGTTAGTTCTGATGGTTTATGTCTCCGACCCAATCGTAGCTGTGTAGATGCAGCTTTTGTTGTACCCCAATAAGTAGATTTTCTGCTAACTGTTTAATAAAGTCGATTTTAGAAAAAAAAATCATTTATTCATTTATACTTTATTTTCAAAACATTTGTAAATATGAAATTTTGTCGTAAAAAGTAATCAGTAATCTTAAAAAAGTAATTGTAATTAGTTACTTTTGGAAATTAGTAATTTTACAGGTAATTAGTTACTTTTTACGAAAAGTAATTGTAATGAGTTACATTTAAACAAGTAACGGCCCAGCCCTGCTCTTTAGCAATATATGTGACAATATGAATATTAAAATCTGGTGATGGCAAACAAAATTTATACAAATCTTAAAGCTAATGCAGGGTGGCAATTTTAAAAGAGGCCTTGGAAAGTTTACAGTTTTTGTTTCGGGGCCTCTTTTCAATTTGCCACCCTGTACTAATACTTGCATGCAGAAATGAGAAATAAAGAAAAACTCAATTTAGAATAAATTATGAATATTGAAAACATTCTTGAATTACTTTAAGTTCTAACTGCATTATAAATTAAACCTATTATTACTTAAATAACTAAACAGTTGCAAAACTACTTTAACTCATCAACACAAATATCAATTTTTTGGGAGGAGGGGACATGCAGAGGTGATGGGCAGCAAGTAAAAAATCATTTCAATCCAGCTAAATTTAATTCGAAAGCATTCACTTAAAATTATAATGTGGTAGTATATTTAGCATAATTTCCTACAACAAATGAAATACTTAACATTTAAATTCATGCTTGGGATTGTAGTAAAATAGTTAAGTTAAAATACAAACTCATTCTTTAAAATGTTATAAAAAATTGAATAATGCATGTAAAAGCAATTGCATAATCAATGATTCAACTGCAATTAACTTACCAGATAACTGCTACAGCAAGGGTCCATGCTTAACAGAAGCCAAAATAGGGACTTTCAGTAGTGCAAACTATCAATGAAACTATCATTATAAGTGTAACTATTCAGAGTGACAGTGAAATAATTCAGGTGAAAAATCATAACTTCTTTTGAATTCAAAAAATCTTCATCAATATAAAGTTCAAAACATTGGAGGGCTCCGACATCAAACTAAAAACTTGCTTACTAACTAAACATAATCAATCTGTATATATGCCATATTCATAATTTTTTGCATTGGAAAAGTACTTCTGAAGAAAACAATTGTCATTTTAAGAATAACTGGTGCTTTTTTACTGAAATTTGACTTTCTTTTAAGTTCTAATATGAATTTGAGTATTTTGATTTTGGCACCAGTACTTTTGAAGGTATATATTTACAAATTTTACACTTTTTACAACAACTTGAAACAAATAAATACAATCAGATATGGACGATTTGGTGAAACTGAGACCTAACTCTCCCCTTCAGATTCGTTAGAAAGTATTGTGGATTCGCCAGTAACACGACACCTATGCAAAATTGCATTTTCAAAAGCTTTTTTAACAGCTTTTCTTTCTGCTGCTTTTTTCGATTCTACCAACCTCGCCTTATCTAGCTTTGAATCTACACCCAGTGGCTCCAATTTATTTCTAGGAAGCCACTGCCATGTTCTCTTGGTATCAAAGAATAGAACCAAATATACATCTTCCTCATAATTGGATTTCAAAGCAAGCACATCTTCTGGTGGTACTGGGATAGGGACACCATTATGGAAATAGCCAGAGTTTGGCATGTCGGGATTTATTATCAATGCAGGATACCACGGATAACCTCGGCACTTTGCCCAAACTAAATCTAGCGGTTGCAGTTCAATCAAATGCTGCTGCTCTTCTGCGTTAAATTCAACTGAAGAGCTTTCATTCCTTTCTCTTTTACTTCCCATTTGAGGAGGTCCCTCCATGTCACTCTCGTAGTCGGATTGCTCTTCATCGGAACTACCATCTGAACTGCTGCTTTTCATGGAAACGCTAGTAGTCTCTGCATTGTTGTCATCATCAGAATCTGTACCATGGTCTTGATTGTTGGATCGGTAGACCTTAAAACTTTCTGTTTGAGGAAGAGATGCTATTGAAAACTGGGACATGCATTCAGGTGTCAATCCTGATACTCTTTTCTTAGGAGATTCATTTTCAGCCACCAAACTAGCTGCACGACTCTTCCTAGGACCTTTCCTGGAGTTGAATGCCACATCCGTTTCAGACTGTGATCTACTTTGGGCTCTGGCACTCTTGCTTCTTGTTTCCCTTTCTTTAGTTTCTGGAGTAGACTTTTCTGTTTCAGGTTCACTTGCTTCTGAACTCACTTCTTTTGTGCTTTCTCTTCTGTTAGCCATAGACCTTCGAGTTCGTGTATTAACAGGAGCCTTAGAAACTCCTTCACTTTTCTGCAACTTTCTTGCAGCAGTGGAACTTTTTTCGGCAGCTTCGGCCCGTTCGTCAGTAATATCACTAGGCCCAGCTGTAATTTGAGGTTTCAAAACTGGGGGTAAAGTTGTTTTGTTCGATTTAGGAGGCGTTAAAGTCGAAATCCCACTTTTTGCAGACTTAGACACTTGTGAAGGTGATAATTCAAGAGAGACTGTGCTTTTTGAAGTTTTTGACGATGGAGGAGGAGGTGACAAAGCCTTTTTCAAGTTTGGAGACTGTGATGAGGGTTTGGGATGTTTTCGGGGCCTGCCAACGCGAGGGGTAGGAACATCAGCTTGTTCATCATGGCTATCGTTTCCATGGTTCCTAAGATTACGTCCATAAAAGATAGCCTTTTGGGGTGAATATGGCGGCACGTCTGAAAAAACTCTTTCATCCTCATCAGTATCAGTTAAAATTAAATTTGGATTGAGGCCTTCTTTTGCTGCTCTTCGAAGAGGTGCACGAAGTTTCTTTTTATCTTTTTCATCTAAGTCATGATCTTTATTTTTTACTTTTACTTGAGAAACACTGTCCTCTGCATCAAAACCTGAGTCTTTTCGGTTGCCTCTGGTACGAGACTTATTGTGAATTTCATTTAGATCTGCATCAGATTTATCGTCTGTTTCAAATGAAAATTCTTTGGTTTTTGTTCTGTTTCTAGTTAAGTTTCTGGGACTTGTATCACACTTAACATTTTTCTGAGATGCATCAAAACTTTTATGCTTTCCTTTTTTTCTAACCACTTCAGGTGTTTGTTCGGTTTCATCTTTTATTTTATTTTGATCCAGTTGAGACTTAGATTTGGGAATATCTTTTTCATGTTTAGCAATTTCAACTGCAGAAAGAGTGTCTTCTTGTTTGACTTTGGATTTTTCTTGTTTTTCAGTTACAAAAGATTTAGCATTACTAACAAACTTAGATTCAAATGGGTCAGAAGTTATACCAAGCTTTTTCCTGCGAGCTAATTTAAGTGAGATTTTTCTTCGAAGAATGTTGGCTTCCATGCGAAGGCGTTTTATTCTTTTTGTTCGAGAAACACCCAGTGGCATTTTATAAGCTTCATCCAGTTTACGTAACACTCTGTCAAGTTGTTTTTCTGGAAGAGATAAGTTATCACTATCCTCATCAATTTCCATTGGTTCTTCATCTTCATCATCTTCCATTTTTGTAGGTTGTTCAAGGAAAAGACCAGTTTTAAAATTAAAATTAGCAGTGATATATTTTCTTGCTTCCCTTAAAATAAAACCTCCTTGCTCTCTCATTTTCAATGCTGCTCTGTAGAACACAGTATCTTTAGAGTTATATGACATGCAATTCTTTATCATCAAATTGAAATCATTTTCAAAACCATCAAAGGATTTGTATTGATAGGATTCTGCTTTTTTCAACATTGTGGATAAATCCATGGGATGTTTTATGTATTCCAAATAATCAGGAACTTCAGCTAAATCAACAGGTTTAGCAAAAATTTCCCCAACATCTTTTTCAAGAAGTTGTTCAAGTACACTTCTAAGTTTAACAATAAGAGGTTGTATTTGCATTTCAGTAGCAAGTTGGTGAGCTCTAATATATTCTCGCTTCAGTTTTTCTCTCTTTCGAATCAACTCAACAAGTAACCTTGCCCTTTCTAAATCCTGACGCAACTTCTGCCAATATTGCAACTGTTCACCCAAAGAAGCGCCATCTTTGTCAAGATCATGTTCCCTTCTAGAAGATTGCGCAGTCTGCAATCTTCTTAATAACGGAACACCGTTTCTGGACTGACGCTTTAAGATCCAGTAACTAAGCAATCGATCCAAAAAAGCCTGCTTTTTGGGCAAAGTAACCAAACTCGAAATTTTTGTCAGCCTGTCAGGTGGAATGGTAGGCAGAGATACAATTGGAACTGCAGTACGTTTCTCAGCTAGTATCTTCCTTGCCTTTCTCATTTTTTCTCGAGATTTTGCTTTAGCCTTTGCTTTCTTAAACGTGTCTGTTCTACTACCATCATCGTCTTGTGTGGTCTCCATATCAGCTGGGGCATGCACATCACAGTAAGCGGTTTTGCGAACATTATAAGATGTGCCGTTGACATTGTTCTCCCTGACAGCTTCCATGCGCATGTAGAGACCGGCTTGCTGAGCACATGTCACATGAAATGCAGTGTAGCAGTTAGCCTTGTGGCACTGAATGCAGGCTCCGACGCTCCTCTGCTTGCAAATGTAGCAAGACAGCTTCCATCGAGCTGGGGGAATGTTCTCTATGCTGTCTAAGGGTTCCAAGAACACAGTGTTGGCAAAACATACTTCGGGTATCCACAATGCACACACCACATGGGCCCACCTACCATCGTCTGTTTGCTTAAATGCTCCACCCTTATTCGGGCACAGGACACAATCCACAGCTCTTGAAGGTGATTGAAGACATCTCCTGCACAGCCACTGTCCCTCAGGTATGTAAGGAACACCATAGCATTCCTGGTGCACTGCCAAGTTACACATATCACAAAAGAGAATAGCATTGGAATTCTGACACTCGCCATCATTACAAATACAACACACAGCATCTTCATCAATGGATGGACCCAAATCCTTACCAGTAGTCTGACTCTGAAAATAAGACTCCTTTTCAAGTCGATCCATTAACAGTTCAAAAGTGTCTGGTAATACCTCACTTAGGTCATCCTTTTTTCGTCTTTCATTCATGATATCTAGCCAAACACAATCTTCTTCATCCATATCATATTCAACATCTTCGTCTAGTTCTTCTAAAGATTTTTCTATAAAGCGGAAGTAAGCAGTAGGCATAGGAGGGGCATCAGGAGCATTGTAATCGGAAATTATACGATAGGATGCTTCAGGTAATTTTGTAGTGTTGTTGGCAGGAGGTTCCCTCTGCTTTTTGGAAGCTTCTGCGTGCTTGCTTGACTTAGTGATTTTTGCTTTGATGTGTTTAACCTCCACCTTTTCAGGTTTAGGCTCAGTTTTCTTGTGGCTTTCCAATCCGTCATGAAGCACAAAGTCAATTGGTTCAGCAATATTTAATGTGTGGACATGTCCATTGAGATCTACTTCAACGACTTTCTGTGGTTCAGAATAACGCAGGCTTTCTCGTGCGGTAGGGGACACTTGGGGTGGAGAAGGCGATCGACGATTCGAACGAGGATGCCACCTTCCCTTCTTTTTCTTAATTTTTGAAGTTGAAGGGGATTGTTGAACTGGTGGATTATCATGGTCGTAATTGTATAAATGAAACTGGATACCAGGAAAACTTTTGTAAATTTTACCGCAAGTTTTTACGGGGCATTCGTAAGGTGGCTTGGTAGCTCTCAAGTTTTGGCAAAATGTTTTTACATCAAAATCAAGAACCATTTTTGATTTTTGAAAGAAATGCTATTTTTAAAAAAAGCAAACTTGACTATGCTTGACTAGCAGATGGATCATCATGGGTTGATTGCTTTTTTAACTTAAGAACTTCTAATCACATATTGATCAAACTGGTTATTTTCTGGTTTTCTGCAAATTTTGCTCAAAATATTAAATTTGTTGAAGATTGATATTCAATGTTTACCAACCTGACATCCAAACTGCCTTGAATATTGCATTTCAATGTCAAACAATAAATTATCTAACGATGTCTCAGCTTGTTTAACCTAAAATTAAAAATAAAAATTTTTAATTTGTATGGAATGTAGTAATATTATGAGAATAAAATCAGTTAGATATGATTTCTGTTTATAAAATAATTAAATTTTATGGTGGGGTTTATGACCACTGGCATTTTGCTTAACAAAATAATTTCTAAACTAAAAATAAAATGTATTTAATAAAATGCTTAAAAAATGTTAATCAGTTAATATAGAGCAGTGCACAACAGTAACAGAATACATGTAAATAACATAATAAGTAATTACAAAAGTTAATACATATTAAGCTATTGTTTTTTAATATATACGTTATATTTTCATGGTATATTCATTTGTAAATAGCAGGATCAACTTGTCAAGCATAAAACTCATACCTTTTATTTTTAATTGTAACTCCGGGTTTTAAGAAAATTAAAGGCAGTGATATAAAATTGGTAGAATTCACATAACATCTAATGAACTGTTATGCCTGCTCTTCCTCGATTGAAACATAATTTTTCAAGTTTGAATTACAGATCCAAAACAATTACGAAATCATTTAAAATCAGGGACAACTAAAAAACTAATGTAATTTTTTTTAATTCACCACAAATTCCAGAAAAGAATGTGTTGTCAATATTGGGTGCAACCTTTTTTATTAATGATTTGTCATTTCTTAACATTGAAGATTATTGTGTTACTTTTCTTGTTTGACACAGCACCCACTCCGGAAAATCACCAAGCAAAGAATAAAGTGCCAATTATGGCAATGATTATGTAACATTACATTATTAAAGATTATGGCAAACCTAACTCTGGGTTTACCGTAAGACGTTGGTGATTTACTGATTAGTGTTGAAAAGATACATGGAAATAAAATTCTACAGTTATTCATACACTATTGATCATGTTACTAAGGGGAATATCTACTTACAGGTCCATGTTTTATTTCTCAAAAAATTGAAAAAAAATCATTTAATAGGTAAAGTGATTAATAGAGCTTAAACCACATCTTGAAATTCTGTCTGATCTTAATTTTGTACTGAGTAAAAGATACAAGCAAATAAAATTCTATAGTTAAACAGTGTGGATTCATTCACTATTGATTGTGCTACTAAGGGGAATATCTACTCACAGGGCTATTTTTTTTATCTCCGAAAAATGCAGAATAAAATCATTTTTTCCGAAACTGACATGGAGAGATTTTAGTTGTTTATTAATTAAAGTATTTAAAGTACCTCCGGAGCCCCTTGAATTATAAAATCTAAACAAAAAAATCTTCCCTATTATCCTTTATACTGCAATTTATGCCACAAAATATATAAGAGAAATACAACACAAATGTTTGTTTTGATTCTGAATGTGCCCGCGTATGTACTGCTTACTTGAAGGCCTTATGTGGTACAGCTCAATAAGTACATAATGAAGAGATAAATTATAATAGTTTCATCTTTTCACAGTTCTCGACAGATGGCATTGCTAAATCAGTCATTAAATGAAAAATTTGAAAGCAATTTAAAATTATCACTAAAATTATTTTTTAAAATGAATGTTACTGATAAATCATTTTACCTACAATGTTGTTCTGCATTTTTGAGGGGGGGGGGATTTATGAGTAGCTATCTATTGCACATTTTAAACAGGAATTAGTTCAAAAGTTTCCCCATTGGATTTTTATAGAGAACTATTAGTAGATGTTTCCCTCTAAACCTGTAAATAACAAGGTAGTGAGTGGATCCTTAATAATCGCAAAAAATAGTTTTTAAAACACTCATTTTAAGAAAAGAACATCCATATAAGCAATTGTAGTAAGCGGTTCCAAGTAGTAACAAAAAACTTTTTTTGAAAAAACATGCCTCTGCAAACAAGAATTTAAACAAGTTTGAAAAAAATATTAAACAGCATTTCAATAGTTACTAACTGATGCAAATATACATAAAACGGATAAAATATTTGTACATTTACTGAGAATAGCTATTGCGGAATTGTGATTTTTGATTTCAATAAGAGTAACACTTCAGTTTTAAATCATTTTTCACCAAAACATACTTACTAAAGCTTCTAATTTATCGACAACTATATCCATTATATTGGTAAAAGCAACAGTAATAATAAAAAAACGCCAAAACTATTGAATTATAATGGAATAGCGGATGGATAAACAGCAAAAAAATCAAACAGTTTACGTATTGGAGTAGAGTTGAAAGGTTTCGTACTTCTAAAAAGGAAAATAACGGTAGTTAGTTTGGTTTGTATTAATTTTATGACTACCTGTGCACATGCTAAAGACTATCCATTTTTAGAAATTATGATACTAAGAACCTAACGATTAGAAGTTTTGTTTGAATTTATTCAGATTGAGTTTATAATAAATGAATGTTCATCAAATACTACACTTTTAATAATGAAAAAAAATGTAACAAAAATATACAAATTAGTTATTTAGACTGAGATTGCGTGTGAAATAACTCCTGATCTCTTTATAATGACATTGACTACATATTTGTCAATTTAGTTACGTCAGATTCTTGTAGGAAGGTGAGAGTTCAGACAAACTTATTAACATTAAAAGTACACAAATATATAGAAGAAAACGCTTCATCCTATGAAATTCACGGCTTATTTCATTTGCTTACTTAATATATCTTGATGAGATTTTGATTGAACGTATTTTTTTTTGTTTAATAGACAAATTATTTTTTAAAAAAGAAAATGGACGATCAGATCACGACAGAGCGTAGTTTGTGGGATCGAAGACAATGTTTGACGTAACTGTAATATCGTAGGCGTGGCCTTTAACAAGTTACGCTTCTGTTTGATTAAATTAACGGCACATTAAAGAAAAAAAAACATAGAATTTAAGTTAGGTAAATTAACTTCCCTGTAAAGCTATACGCCAGGCGACACCTAAGCGGACACTCAACAAAACCTATAATATCGACTTCGTATGCCGCATTATGACTTTGGACCAAAGCGGATTAACGGTGCACCATTATCCTCCACACAGAGTTTTATTGGATTCATTCTCATCTATACATTCTGGTAGTAACTCAGTGTTGAACTACTTACTTCATTATGGGCATTTTTAAATCTAAAACTAATGCCTTACCAACTGAGATTGGAACCCAACAAATTAAAAACTTGATGGCTATTAATTAGCGTATATAATACAAAATAAGTGTTACTATTGAAGATGAGTCTAATGGTTCTATCTATCTTGCCCATGTTAATTTTACTAACATTAGGGACATTTTTCTCATTATATAAGATATCATTATGAATTTTTTTTATAGTTTGTTCTTTACATATAGCTCTTGGATTTAAACTGAGGATATTTCACAGTATTAAAATTCCTCAGTTTAATTCAAATAGCTATTAATAGGGAAGAAATAATAAAACAAAACATGTTGATATATTTTATAGTTCCCGAGAAAAGTGTTCCTAACTGTTGAAAAACCTTATATTTCGGGAAACGCAAAAAGAAAGTAAAGGTATAGGTAGGAACCAGTGTTTAAGCTGGGTTTTGAAATTTTTTAGCATTTTAGCTAAAATCGAAAATTTAATTTTAGCTTTTTTCAAATGATTTTAGCATTTTAGGAAAAACAAGTTAAACACATTTTAAAATAATTTATTACAAACTTTTTACCTAATACATTCTCATATTTTAAGATTCCATGATTCTGCGATGCTTTTTTGCTGTTTAATGTTTCGGTCCCCAGAATGAAATGAACGGATCCAAATGAATAGACAAGTTCAAAATGGTGTAAATAATGATGGGTAGGTCCGGAATTAACGAATCCAAATGAACGTGTCGTCTATAAAAGGAACGATCGGATCCACCGAACCACAAGTTTAAAACAGCGGCAATAATAATGTGTCTGTCTGGAATGAACAGATCCAAATGAACGTGTCCATAAAAGGAACGATCGGATCCGTTCCTCCCTTCTGTTTATTTTCGCATTTTAGCGAAAGTGGATGTCAAGATTTTCGCAAAATGCGATTTCTTTTCGCATTTTGCGAAAAAGGCGATCACAGCTTAAACACTGGTAGGAACTCATATACAGTTTCTGAAAAATGCTTACAAAAAGAAAAACCATTAAACAGAAATCTTAAGAGGTCAAAGTAAATGTACTAATAAAACATACAGAGCCAATAAATTGTTACCAAAAGTATAGGAACAGTAGGGTGTTCAATTTTATTATTTCCTATAAAATTACAAAACACTTGAATTACTAGTAACAAAAATACTGCATATAGCATTTTTTAAATAACAAATACAAAATGTACTGGCCAATGTTCAATTTCGCTATTAGCATTCATTTTTATTTGTGCAAATTTTCAAGAATATTATTTCAGTTTAATCCAATCTTTTAAATACAAATATGCTACATATTATGTACAATAAGAAACTATGCAGATGGTTTACAATAACATTTGAACTTTAACAAGTTGTTTTCTATAGTTTAGGTTGAAAAAAATAAATATTTAAAGAAATATTATTCAAACAAGCATTTATTAAATAATTAAAATTAAAACATACTATATTTAAAATATCAAAACCATATAAACCTAAAATATTTCTTTGCTTAGATGCAACTATTTAATTAGACTAATATTGTGAGTTCTATTTAAAATTGTAAATAATTGAACATATCAAATACATTCTTATTAGAAGGGTAACGGAAATAACTATCTATTCAACTTGCTTAAATGTAGGGAACTGATTTTTAAAATTAGTAGCAAAAAGAAAAGTATACATAACAATTTAAATATAACTATACATATATAAATCGAGTACAACCTTAAGAGCCAAGCTTTTTCATAAAATCGCCAGTAACTGAGAAATTCAAAACATTATATATTCCAATTAATACAAATATTTCTTTTCAAAAGATTCTATTCCAAAAGTTTTTAGCTTCTTCATAAAATATGAAAGATATAATAGTAATGATACATAAGAAATATATAATAGTTACAAGCATTGACAAAGCACAAGGGTCATGAAACATTTTAAAATAAATCAATCTATTCAACTGAAAATTAGATACCTGGTAATTTATTTGAAGGATAGACAGATTTCACAAGGTTTGGTTTATCTTGGATTATTTAGCATGTACAATAGAGCACCAAAATTTGAATGAATTTACTTTTAAGTTAAATCACTTTTATTGTAAAATAAAAAGCATTTAAGTTAAAGTAGATGACATATCATTGTTAAGACAGCTGATATAAAATAAAAATCAGCTA
This sequence comes from Oedothorax gibbosus, assembly GCA_019343175.1. Classification (NCBI taxonomy): domain Eukaryota; kingdom Metazoa; phylum Arthropoda; class Arachnida; order Araneae; family Linyphiidae; genus Oedothorax; species Oedothorax gibbosus. The sequence goes on from CM033280.1 coordinate 24,245,172, forward strand.
TAACAGCATTGAGTATTTTTTTTAAAAAAAATAGCTGCAATAGCTATTAATTTTGTCCTCTCCATTTTCATAAAGAGTAAAACTCCCACATAAAGTTTTAATGAGCTTTTGATTCATAAATAAAATATGACTTCTAGTACAAAGGAAGACCAAATTTGGGCTTGACAGATCTGATGTCTAATTATCAGTTAGATACAAGACTGAAAATGGTTAAGAAATCACCTTTTAACAGCTGTTAAATAAATAGCCACAAAAAAAAAAAAAGGCACTGGTGCAAGATAGGAAAAGATACAAAAACCATTGTTAAGATAGTTAGAGAGTAGTCTGATTTTTTTTTAAAAACTCAATCAAAGTAAATTATGATTTGAAGTCCCATGGCAGAAGTTTGAAAGTTAAATAAAGGGGGGAAGGAATATATGATATTAAATATTTTTTTAAAGAGAAGTGACAATATTTACTTAAGAAAGAATATTTAGATATGAAGGTCCAAAATGCGTACTAGTTATTGCCGAATGAAATATTTTTTTCATGAAATCAATGTGTAGCAATACAAATTGGGTGCTTGAGCAACTTATTGAAACAACCAATACAATAACAAATAATTAAAATATTTACTATGAGTACACTGAATATTGCACTAAGGCAATAATCACACGCCAAAAGTACGAGAGGGGAAGGGGGAATTCTAATTTTTTTTTTACTTATAACTTAAGTTTTGCAATCATAACAAATCCAAATTACTAAATACAACAGATGAGGAATGTGCATACAATTCAATCTAAGAACTAGAACTGCATCATAATTTAAAAAAATACAAGTTTCACAATAAAATATCTGATTTCTAATGTACCACAAGTTTTAGGTTAACATATAACATACAAATTAACAACTTAACTAAATATTGACAAAAAAGTTTAGGCCTTTTAAAAAGATTGGCAGGCTTGTCAAACAACAAAGCTAAAAAGACTTAACCCATTCACCAGACTTTTAAAACATGACTAGACTTTAAATATTCTAGGTGAAACATTAAAACTTCAAAGATATTTAATGTGTAAGAGTCCAGATTTTCAACAAAATTAAAAACAAAAATTTAAAGGTATATACAGTACTCTTCAAATTATTAATTTTTTCATAATTGTGGCCACAGCCAGTAATTTTGAGTTTTACCAAGGCAAATATTGAGAGTTTGACATTTATTTGCATACATTGTTAGGTTATACACAGTATTTGCAGCTGGGTTATCCAAAGAGTACTGTAATTATACATACTTTACTACAACTAAACATTTTTGAAATGTTATAAATAGAACATCCACATGGTCAAAACAAATAAATAAAAACTTAAGCCAACTTCATACGTAATTTGAATAAATTTCCTTTTAAAATATTATTTGTTAAAGCAATAGAGAATATTTCTCTTATTTTATTTCATATTTTTAAATTGTGTCTAGATGTGGATTGATAACAGCCACATACATTTTTAGTAATTTGAACAGTCTTTATTTGGCTACATTTTAAAAACAAAAAAACAATTATCACTTTTCCTACGCAAACACACAAGTCCATAATGTGTACATAAAAATCTTTTAAGACAAAATACTCGAGTCAAATTTTTTCCCTTTGGCGACAATATGCAATACTGTCTAAAACATGAGGTATAACATGGCATAGTTCTGAAGTCAAAACAATATTTATCCAACAGATTTAAATATTATGCATTAATTTAAAGAATTGTTTTTAAAAAATCAATAGCATTTAAACAAAACTTTTTGTTGTTGTAATGATTCAAAAGATAATATGGGTCTTAACAGTACATAGTAACTTTATGCAAGTTCCTACAGTTGGTTTTATGAAAAATCAAGGCCTACTTGAGAATATCTAGTACTATTAGAGGCATCACATGGAATTTACAATTGCAAAATTTATAATTTAAAAAAAAGGTTACAATCCACCTACCAGCTGAAACTTTTGAATATGCATTTATTTTGATACTGTGGATAAAGACTGATTTGCTCCAAAACCTTCAGTTTTAAAGTGCCAAGATGTATAACTCGGACAAGAACAGCAGTCAGGCGTGATAAACTTCGTTACAAAAGGGTGTCTCAATGTCTCATACAGTTCAATAGGAATTTGTAGTTGAAAGTTAGCATCATCACCACTTTAAAGAATGAAGGTACTTCACTTTCACAGATAATAAACATTTAAGTTCTTTTATTGATGTAGAATAACTATCTTGTACTTTATTAGTGATTTCTTGAACTATGTCTGGATTCTGAAAATAAAGTATATGCTTAGTAAAGAGATAATTCATAATAAAACAATTTAATAAAACAATTTTTAATTCAAAGCATTAAAAATCAATTTTACAGTGACAATTATATAAAAACTTTGATTAGAGAAAACACAATTACAAAAATGGTGGGTAAAGCACCTTATAAAATACAAGTAAAATCAGAAACGTTTAAATTTACAAGCGGGCATATAAACAGCTTTTATGACAGCAGTTTCATATATTTCATAAAATTAACTATTTTACCTTTACAAAGTTTTCTTTTTCATTTACAGATAATACACTGAGTAGTGATGCTAATTGTGCCGGAGCTAATTCATTGAGCAAATCTTGTAAGCTGTTTCCAAATGATGTCATGTCATTTATTAAGTTAGTTATTTGTTGAAATGTTTCTGGCTATAAAAAAAAGTCGTTAGATGAGCAAAATTTTATTAGCTAAATATAAAAATTAAATATTTAGTAAATACATTTTAACAGAAATATTAAGTATAAAAAAATATTTTTTTAAAGAGAATTATTTAAAGAACTAAAATTTAATCAGTATCATAAAATAACTACTTAAAAACATTTTGCCTAATTCAAATTTTAAAATTATAGAATATTTTAATGCATTGAAATACAGACAAAAAAACTCTTAAAAGCCTTAAAACTTCTAAATGCATAAACGTAAACGTGTTGAAACTAATAAAGATTTTATAGAATTGCATATTTTACTTATAGATTTTATAGACTTAAAAAGCAGATTTAACTATAATAATTAGAGTATATTGAAATATTATATGACATACAGGTTTAAGAATATATATATTTTACTTGCAGTGTATGCTAATATAACCATAATATAATTAATTACACAAAAAAAAAATTACCGCTATATGTGAGATATTTTCTTTTTTCTTCTTCCCCTTTTTAGTAAGTAAACTTCTAAAAGGTTTCAGCATTTCATAGCAAATACTGATAAATATAGTACTGAAACTAAGCGTCTAAAAAAAGCATAAATTTAATTTTTTAAAATAAAGTAGAAGTATATCTTAGTAAAAAGAAAGTAAACTTGCACAATTATGTTCTGATATTCAAAAACTATTACTTGAAATGCATTTGTGTAATAATAAACTTGATAGGGAAAAAAGGAATATTTAAAAGTTCTATAAATAGTAAATAATTTTGATTAGTTAAGTTTGTTCATGCAAATTAAAAATAATTATGTAAAATTCTAAAACTTACTTCTATAGTGTTTGCAAGATCCTCCAAAAATAATTTAACATGCGTTGGTACAAAAGATTCTCTTTTAAGATGCATTTCTTGAATTCTTTTTAAAGAGCCTAATGTATATTAAAAATTCAATAAGCAACATAATTCAGACAATACAATACAATTAAGCAAATAAGACAATTATATTAAGGAATTCATTATAATTTCATATAATATATTAATAGCAACTAATTTAATAAAACAATTACTTTGATAGTAGTTCCGTACAGTAGTTTCAACTTCTAATTCTTCTTTATTTTCTGAAGACTCTATAAAAGAATGAATTTACTCATTATCAAACTAAAAAAAAGGAGTTTTTATACATTTCTTTTCAAATAAAAATAGTAGCAATGCCTAACAATCGCTGCCATCATTAAAATAAAATCCACTAAAACTGAAAATTTAAAACATGTTAATACATTTTGTTTCACCATAAGACATTAAAAATAAGCTATTAAAAACACTCACTTGTTGCATAGCCTTCAACTAAACCATGAATATTGAGAACAAGTTTAGAAAATCCTTCTATAATGTCTAGATGTGAATCTTGTAAGTACTTGCTAAGTCTAGAAATTCCAACAGATTGAATAGGAAACTACAGAAGAAAAAAAATCAATTATGGTAACTTAGAAATACAATACAAGGTTCCCCACAGAAAACTTTGCGAGATTGCTATAGCTATACAGAGGATAATTGAAGAGCTTAGTGGAAGAACATGCTAAGTGACAAAAAAGTGAAAACGGGAAAATGAGCTTTAAATTTTTTTGTTTGCACTTAGATACATTAAGAACAGCACTTACAAAAGGTAAAAAATATGCTTAACTTAAGGTTTATGAAAATAGGAAATCTTATTTTTAAAGGAGGGAATAACATGTTCTGTTCATTCATACACAAAAATCTCAATTTTTTTCAAAAATGTCACTTAGCACGTTCTTCCACTAAGCTCTTCAATTATTATAAGAGATTAAGATATAATTTAAGACTATCTGAAAGTGAACTTTTAAACATACTTCTGACAGTAAAACATTCTGGTTGAACTGTTGTAATTCATGTAAATTATCCTATTAAAAGAATTCATTGTCCTGCAAATACTTCATTTTAACACTAGACAACTTAACTCTTATATTAGTAAGGGCAGTGTTCCCAAAGGAAATTTAGAGGTCCACTAAATACATGTTTAGGGTCCGTTTAAACCATGAAAATATAAAGTATATTACACTGCACATACCCAACCAATACCTGACAGCTCTACATTTTCATTGAAATTGATATAGTATGGTTACAATTCAAATAACCTTAGTACTTTTTGCTTACTGAAGACAATATCCAAATTAATAAAAAAACTCAGTTAAAGTTAATTGTTAAAACCTCAACATTAATAATTACAAAATTATACCAATCTCCATAAAATAGACCATACAATGGAATTCTACTGAATATGGACTAATAAACAATAGGTACATGACTATTTTATAAATATTCACAATACAATAAGAAAATTCTTTATATGAAAAAATATTGTCAAAAACTTACAAAAGTGTTAATTAATTTTGTTTGGTCTATGCAAGCAGCACAATCTTTCAAGGAAGTTAGAAGCTCGGAAAGGATGTTGGGCATGTGTCGTTTTTCTCCATTTGTGATGTTATTTTCAGCATTTTCTACATGGCGAGGTGTATGTAAATACATAGAAGCTGCCAAAATTCTTAAAACAATATTTCTCAGCTGAAACCACCACATCTAAAATATATAAGCAAGAAAAGTTATAATTTCCGTTTGGTGAAGTGAATATGATATTTTTTAAAATAAAAAATTAAATTACTTTTTCTTGACAAGACATTTTGATTTGATCATCTATTGAGTCTCTGTAAAACAAAATTATATAAAAAAGTCAGGCTTGCAGAATTTTGTTGTACATCACACCTAAAAAAACTAATAACACAATAAAAAATACAAAAAAGTAAAACAAAAATCAGGACATACTTTTCTTTTTCAGTGTGCATTCTATAAATAAAAACATCCCTGCTGTCAACTAAATCATCTGTAGTTCTGTGATCTAAGATAAAAAAAACTTCATTAAATACCTAGTCTATACATGCATTTTAACATTTGATTTAGCAGCTACACACTAAAAATGCATAACAATAATCAAAATTAAAAACATAGCACCATACCCCATCTCCCCATAAAAAAAAAAGACAATTAAAAAATAAAAAACTAACTGATGCAGAATGTAATAATCAAGGATGTATTGCTTTTTTTTACTCAATAACATTTTATTTCATTATTAAACATGCTTCAGTAAAGGAAAACAACCTCAATGAAACTTTAGGTGTAATTCTAAATATATATCTAAATTAAGATATTCTAAACTAAACTAATATCTATATTAGTTTAAATATTTCTTAATTGAATATATAAACTTATACAAGAACTTTTTAGTTGAATTTGGTTTATATATCTTGCAAACAAAATTAACTATTTTTAAACAAACCTTTCTCAGGATCAATTTCCATTCCAGAAACTATTCTTTCTGAATCCTGGAAACTATAAAAATTATATTTATTAGTATATATCATAAGTGTGTGTTATTTGTTCTATTAATGCAAAGCTATTATTAATACTTATGTAAAACAATGTGACATCACAACTTTTAAGTATGTGTACATGATAGGATTGAAACCCCAAATTTTTAAATAGATTAAAGGAATTCTTTAAGGCAAATTAAGTTAATTTGGACAACAAAGAATCAATTTTTATATCAAATGCATTTATTATTTTAATTTATCAATAATTACTTTAACATGACATTTACATATTAATTATTTTACTTTAACAAAATTGACATAAATGAAATTAAGAGCTAGTTAATGACTCTGCAAAAAACATAAATAATATCAAAGTAAAAATTAAGGTTATTTCCTAGGATCAAAACTCCTTTAAGTTTTCCCTTTAAGGCATTTTTATAAAGTCTATTGTATTGAGATCTGTATTCACATCTACAATAAAAGAATTTTAAAATCTATATAAAAAGATTCGACAACTTCTTACTTCAACAACATATAAACATTATAAAAAGTTATTTTTACCTCCTAGTTTCTAGAAGAATATCCAACACCATTCTTTCAACAGTAACTGTGGCATATTGCAAAGAATTGTTTACTTTCTCTCTAAATTCAACAAGCTCAGGTATCTATATAAAAAAAGTTCATTATGAAAAAAATGTTTACAAAATAGTAAAATAGAATAAGAGCAACTCGTATGCTTAATTAGTTACATTTGTGTGTTTAAAAGTTTACTACAGGTTTTCAAAAAAAAAAAAAACTATCAGGATTAATTAAACTTTTAAAATGCATAAAATAAAATGCAGCATAAAATTTCATTAAAAAAAGTAGGATGTGAATATTAGATATCAGAAGTGAATAATTGCATAAATAACAATTTTGTTTTTGAAAAACTTACAAAAGTAAAACCATTTTGTTAAACCAATTTAAATACAAACTCGGAAAAAATTTATATTTCTAATAAGTTCTAACAAAATGTTTAGAGTGTTACGAGGTCCTGGGGAAAAAATTATTTCCCATAAAAAGCAGGATCCTTGCTTTTTACATAGAATGTTATGTAATAAAATTATCCCTGCCTTAATACACTGTTAAACTCAGTTAACCCAAACTGTAATGAAATAAAAATATTTTGAGCAAAACTAAATTCTGGAAACCTTTTAATGAACAAGTAGGTTTTACAGATAGCAGAAATTATTAATAAAGCCAAGCACAAACATATATTAGTAGAGATTTAACTTCTTTATACTGACAAAAGAAAACATCTGCCACAAACTATTACAGGGTTAATTTTATCTATATTTAATTATTTCTATATTTAAAGTTAATTTCAACGTTAGTGGTCTGAACTTTCATTAATAAAAAAATACTGAAACATTATTCAAGCTTATTGATTTTTGAAAGGATCAAAGTTTGAAAGATATTTCATAATCAAGGATTTCTTAAGAATCTAGGTATTACTTTTTATAAATTAAAATATATATTATATATATTTATATATAATATATTTTTTAATTTATAAAAAATACCTAGATTCTTAAGGAATTAAGTAATTAAATTTCAACCTAACTACTAAGTCCAATAAATACAATTTAAAGAATTAATACTTACTTTAGTAAATGATCCAAACTTATATCCGGATAATAAATAATCTACAATCTAAAACAAAATAAGAAAACAAAATGATTATAAGAATAAATTTACTATCAACTTCGACATCTGAAGGTGCAAAAATAAATTGCTTGTTATATCTAAAGAAAACATACATCTTTATAATTAGTTGTATAGAAGCGTATACTGTTTCCTAGAACTGTACAAGAAGCTGTATAAAATGCTGCAGATGACAAGGGGTCAGTAATTAAATATCTGAAAGAAATAAAAAAAATACAATTACACATAATACATTAATTAACTTAGTTCATTTTTATAAATTTGATTCATTTAATAAATATTTAATATAGATTACATAAAAAAAAACTAATTATTATTTGATAAATAATTTACAATTTTTTTAAAATTAAATATAAACTAATTAAAATACTTGCTTCACATAGTTATTTAGTGACATAAATAAGTTCATGTAAGTAATATAAAATAGGTTTTTCAAAATTAAGGCCCAAAATCCCAATAAGCCATAGAAGTTAGCCTCCTTCCCCTTGTTTAAGTTTTATATCTGCCACTAACGGGTTACATAAGATTGATGTTTGTTAGGCCAGGAGACGGTCTTAACTTTATTACTTAACACAGAAGTTTTTGTGTACCCTAAAGTTTCTTGCTGAGCGTGTTTCACATCAATGCTGTCATAAAGAGTAAAGCTTGCTCCAACAGCACCTGAAAAATAAAGAAATACAATACAGTTTCTTTATTTCAAAATAAATGTTAAATGACACTCTAGAACATAGATATGTCCAAGTTATTCCAAAAGAAATTTTAAAACTAATCAGTGCAACATTCAAAATAAGTAATATTAAAAAAAAAAACAATATAGATAATAACAGTTATCTGAAGAATAGCAAATTATTAGAATTTTATCCACATTATTTCAACAATTAGTAACTTTTCATAAATGTTTTCAAACAGATTTTTTTTTAAAATAATAACTTGTAATTCGTAAATTAGATGAATACACAACAAGGTAAATTCTCCATTCCTGAAATTGAAGGATTAAATTTTTAGTTATCAATTATTAAATTTATTTTTTAACTGCAAAGGTTTTTAAAATTTAAAAAGATTTTTAATATAATAAAGTTTACCAATTGTGTTATAAATCTTCATTAATAAAATCTTTATTTGATAATTTGAAGGACTATTTTTCAAACTTTGTTCAAGTAGCACCAATACTTGTGCAATAAATCTTTCATCTCCTGTAAGACAAATTTAATATGAATAACAATAAAATAAACATTTAAAAAATCTTTCATTTTTTATTCATTTAAATTTATGAATATAGTAATACATTTAAAATTAAATGCAACAAAAGCAAAAGCCACCAACCGATGAACATTTTGCATTTTATATTTTACCATTTAATTTTATTTTGAATACCGGCACCAACTATTAAAAGCATAGACAGTTATTAACAAGGCCCAACATGAGCACTTTTATATAGTAGACCGCAGATTAAGTATGCAGCATAGAAATGTTCTTCGAGAAAAAGGGTAAATAGTTCTCATTTCCGAGTGCGAGAATTGAATAAAAAAAAGGTACTCACATTCAATAAACCACTTTATTCGTTATTTCAAGACCTATTTTTATAATTTTTATTAGTTTTTGCTTTAGTTAGTGTAATATTAATTATTTTTTATTTCAATTTTGACGTAACAGGGCGCACGAATATCAGATTATCGCAAAGCAGCCAATCAGAGCAGACAAAATTTCGTCACCTTTGCTTGGCAATATTTTTCTTTGCATTCGTTTTATCGACAACGTGGTTCGGTTTCGAAGTTTTGTTTTCATTAATTTTATGTTTTTTTTAAAATTATCTCAATCTTTGAGCAATTAATAATCATAAAAATGAATTCTTTAATAAAATTTTTATAGTACATTATTGTTATTTGTTTCTTTTAAAACACATTACTATTTAAAATAGTAAAGAGAGCTTAGACTATAATGATATATATTAACAGATGCCTGATTTCTACTTTAATGAAAATTGTATAACTATTTTGTTTCTCCCTTTTGTATTTCTTGAAAAATCATACTATCTTCCTATTTTTTTAGTATTAGACCCTAGAGAGGTATTATTAAAAGTATCTGGAGGGAAACTCTAAAAAAGTAAACTAGCCCTTGTGTAGCTCTAGTGCGACATTAATTAAACCCAAACCCTATAAAATTATTATTACGTGCATTGTTAAAATAACAGCTGACCTATAATCGGTCTGTGCAGCCAAAAACGTCCGACAAATAACACCCCCCGTGTAGAAGAAATGAAGGTTAAATATGCTCTAAAGTCCAGTCGCATACATTGACGCCCAAGTTTGCGTTGAGTGCATACTTAGGTGTCGGCTCGTCACTTGACTGTGCTTCGAAATTATGACGGCCATTGCCAATAGCCCTCTAGTGCGAAGATGATTAAAACCTAACCTATAATCATAAATTTTTATAAATTTATTTTTTTAAAAATATGTTCTATCTTGCTATATTATATTTCTAAGGCAAAATCATTTATAATAAACAAAAAATCTATAAACCTTCTATTTTGCTATATTATAATTTTAAGGCAAAATCATTTATAAAAAAAAATACGTAAACCATTTATCTTGCTATATTATATTTTAAGGAAAATCATTTATAATAAAAATCTGTAAACCTTTTCTATATATAAACACAAAACAAAAAAACCTTGCTCATTTTAATGAAGAAGGTATTTAACAACTTTACCTATGCCGACTTTATTTGTTTACTTTATCGCCCGAGTCAGCTAACCGTAAAATAATTTAAATTAACAAAATAGATAAACGCTGCAAATCTGATCCGCCAGTAATGATGACATCAAAACCTCGATGGCAACCCAATAGCCAGGTTCATTTTCTTCCGCGTCGAACATTTCTATGCTGCAAACTTAGTCTGCGGTTTTGTATAGCATGGTGAAGCCTCGGTAGTAATAAACAAACTATGCAGATTTATATATCTTTACAAATACACAGCAGCAATGAACTTTTATCGTAAATGATAAAGGTTTAATAGAAACAAAAATTGTCAACAGTAGTTATTAACAGTGAAATTACTACAATTATGCAGGAAAGAATAAATAAATTTTTGCTTTTCACAATAATGGTTGTTAATGTGAACATCTTAATGACTCACCATCCAACAACCATATGATTTTTCATTCATATAAGTAAAAATAATACAAAGAAAAAAAGGCAATTTTAAGGAAACAACTCACCAGTTTTTTCCCAAATACTAATTAGCATGTGAGCTGCAAGGAGACAATAACTATCGGCTGGTTGAAATTCTGTCGACAGAAGTTGAGAGCCTAGAGATAAAGAAAGAAATGCATTTTAAAAGTAAATATCATACAAATGAAGTTTTAAGTATAAAATCTAAGTTGTTCAGCATTTAAACTCAAACCATTTAAGCAAACATAAGAATTTTTAAAAGTCACTCAAATATAATTTAGGGCTCGATTATTATTTTTCAATTTTAACTAATTTTCTTTATTCTACAGTTGTAAGTGTATTCTCAATCAAAAATTATAACAAAATTGACAAATTTATATAAACTTGGCTTTGTGCCATTTATCCATGACAAAGGTTTAAATTTAAGATCTTTTTAAAGTCTGATAAACATTGTTATAATTTAGCGGCTTTATCAGCTTGTTGACAAAGTGAAGATTGATATTGCTTCTTACCAAATTGTAAAGCATTGTAATATCTTTCAATGAGTTGACAACAGTATTGGAACAACTGATGTGTACTCCAGTCCTCATAAGCACCATAAAAGTGGCTCAGGCGAGAAAGACACAGGTGTCGATTCATTTGTTTAAGCTGGGAATTAAAAAACAACAGATATTATATACAGTAGAATTAAGAGACAGTTGCCAATAAATAAATTACTAAACCATATTGATGCTTACATTATTAGGAAGTGTTATGTTTTCAGTTGAATTTTCTAACATCAAAGATTCATTTATTTTTTGTAGCACCTAAAACAAAAACATTCAATAAAGCATTAAAAACCTATAGCAAAAGTAAGTGTTTTCGTACAGATTGTTAAACTAGAAATATGACAAAAACATTGATAAACAAAATTGGAGAAATATAACATATGCTCTTAAAATTATTAAGTATATTACTTTCAGGTATAAATATAATCAAATAAAAAAATCCAGACTCACTGCACTCACCAATTTGATATCCTCTTTCTCTAATGAGATTGTTTTAATCACATAAGAAAGATCAACGAAACAACTAGGTTTGGTACCAAAATGTTCATAAAACCTGGCTAATACATCCACCATTGTACCTGAAAGGAGAAAACATTCACCAAGACTTAAAATTATTGATGTCTAAATGCTCAAAAGTAGTGTCACACTGCTTTAGCCACAAGAGAAGAGATTGCAGTAATTTTGACTTAATAACCAAGTGATGATTTTAGATATTATGGTGGGAAAATCAATATTCAGGACTTAAAGCAACATGCAGTCAACCAATCCAGTTACCCACAATACTATAATGCATTAAAATGAGGGTAAACATATATTTTCAAAAGACAGTAGAAAACGAATCAAAGACACAAGTTATTGGCAACATAGACTTTCAAGTAAAACAAAAGTAGAGAAATTCCAACTAGAATTATTTTCTTTAATGTGTTACATTAAAAATATCAGTACATATCCAAAGGATTCCAAAGATTTTTATTTAGATTTCAGTTTGCAATGAGATATTTTATAATTTAAAATATAATTTTCTATTAAAATTTGGATGAATACTTGTTTTACAATGTGTCGAGACGAATAAATCCTACACAAAGTCAACAGTAAAAAAATTCTTTGACACGTATAGCTTAGTTATATTTTGGAGAAAGTGAGTTTTGAAACTAGACCATTTAGTTAATATAGTGGTGGTCAGAATTATAAGGACAATGGAAAAATCGCTAGATCTTTTCGACAAATCACGGTTGAATTATGCAAATTTTATGTGTTAGCCAATAGTAAAGTAAGCATTTTAAATAAGATTTTTTGCAAATATACATAAAATTCATAATTTTAAAATGCGTTATAAATATTAACATACAGCAAAATTGGACAAATTATAAGGACAATTGCATTTCTGTAAGTCTAAAGCATAAATTTACATAAAACTAGCAAAGTTTCTGCTTTGTACACGTAATTCCATGGCGTTATAAAGATTTTGCGAGTGTTCGAAAACTTCATTACACTTTATCTTCAACCATGCCACTAGGTACGAAGCTTTTGGTGTTTGAAAAAGGAAAATAATCACTTATAAAAATTCTCGACATACTGGATGTGAAATAGCATTGAAATTGAATACATGTATATAATTGTTTGAAAAATCTTGGAAATTATGGAAAACGAAAACACCCAAGTAGGCCATCTTCTGTGTCTTCGAGAGATAAAAGACGAATTATAAGTAGAGCTTGTTCCAAAAAGCAAACATCGACAGAAATAAAGCGTGAATTGGTGACTGAACAACTACTTTTGAATGAAACAACTACTTTTAAAAACCTCGGAACTCAAGTTCAAGGGCATCTTTGCCTTAATGCAAACAAGGACTGGATTCTTAAGCGATACAGTTTTGCGGACAGCTATTCCATACATATTCCCACACGTATGGAATGGGATAGCTGCCAGATTAACACTAAGAGTGCTAATGAGGTCTGGTTCACAGACGGGTCTGTCCTCAGGAACAGGCGCTGGGGCCTATTGTGTCTCTAATAACAAAGATTTCTTTCTCTCTTGGGAACCTTGCCACAGGCTGAAATTGTCGCTATTCTAGCCTGTGCACACAACTGTCTTGACAGAAATGTTAGGGACCAAAAAATTAGGATCTTTTCAGACAGTCAGGCAGCATTGCTTGCACTGTCCAAACAATGTTTCTCTTCTAGCATTGTATGGGAATGTCACCTGTCCCTCTTAAGTTTGGCTCGACTTAATAAAGTGTCCTTATTTTGGGTACCCGGGCACAGAGGGATTGAAGAAAACGAAACGGCTGATATTTTGGCAAAAGCGGGATCTAAGACCGCTTTCATAGGGCCTGAGCCCGTGCTAGGTCTTCCACATAATTCTGTTAGAAAGATCATAAGACGGCTGTTCCAGGCCTATAATTTTACAAATTGGCAAATGGCAGCCGATCAAAGGCAGGTTAGGGAGCTTAATCAGAGTGCTCCATGGCGGAGAGCCAAGGAGTTACTTAGCCTTAGCAGGAAAGAGATTCATGTAGCTATTGGTTTACTAACAGGTCACTGTGCTCTCAATAGACATCTGAGTATAATGGGTGTGGAAGATGACCCTCTCTGTAGGGCTTGTCAACAGGTTGAAAGTTCGTTTCACGTTCTCTGCGGATGTGACAACTACTCTGCACAATGATTTGAGTATCTTGACTATCTTGGGTACCATTGTATCGATGCCTGGGAGGTTGATAACTTACCAATCAGGGATATTCTGAAGTTCATTTCAGCAATCGGCCTGCTTCAAGGTTAAACGATGGGGTTAGTACAATAGACCAGTGGTCGCGGTGCTTGGCCCTGACGGGCCGCCCCACTCAAGTCATAAGCAAGCGTGAATTGGACTTGAACTGCAGTGCTCAAACCGTTCGCTGTGTTTTACAAAATGCCAAACAGGTTCGATACGGAAAACTGAAGTCACGGTCCTTTCTTACAAAAACCCAAAAGAGACTGAGGATGGAGTTTGTTAAAAAGTACATTTCTATGGGTGACAAATGGAATGATGTTGTCTTATCTGATGAAAAGAAGTGTAACTTAGACGGACCTGATGGGTTTAAGTTATTTTGGTATGATCTTTGCAAAGAAAAATAAATATTTTCAAAGTGCTCATATGGTGACGGCTCAGTAATGGTCTGGGCAGGTTACGCAGCCTCTGGACCTACAGAAATAGTATTTCTTCAAGGGAAAATGAACTCAAATAGTTATGCTGAGTGACAATCTTTTGCCAGAAGCACCGTTGATAACCAGTGGTGAATATTTATTCCAGAAGGACAATGCATCAATACACGTGTCCGCAGCTGCAAAATCGTGGTTTGACGCTAATTCTGTAAAACTGTTGACTGATTGGCCAGCTAAAAGTCCCGATCTAAATCCAATCGAGAATTTGTGAGGTATTTTGGCGAATGAAGTTTACAAAAATGGCACTCAGTACCATAACAAACGAGAACTGATGTCATCAATTGAAAAAGCATGGAAAAATATGCCTGTGAGCACCCTAAAGAAACTAACGAGCTCTATGATGTCAAGATTAATTAAAGTTTTTGAAAATAAGGGTGAACTTATTAATTATTTCGACTTGAAAATTTTAAATGTCCCTATAATTTTGTCCAGTTTCCTAACAATGTATATTTTGTTTATTATTTTTATAAATTCAAATTTTGTATTGTCCAAATACATTTTCATTTAATTCAGAAATAAATTTTTTCTGTTCAATTTTCAGTTGTCCTTATAATTTTGACCACCATTGTAGTTACCTATTTTTTCTGAAAGAAGATTCTTTCTTGTCAATAACTCATTTAACAACTTGATTTGAGCTAGATATGGGCCTCGTAGTTTTCGGCCATCCCGAGCACCATCCTGTTCCGCAACTAAAGCCTCAATAAAGCCAATAGCTTGGTCAAAATTGTAGTGGACTTCTGAAGTTTGGGGACTAAAAATAAAAAATATAAGTTCATGGTTCATCAAAGTTGAATACTTTTGATCCAATATTAAAAAAATTATTGACCAATAAAAAAGGTAATGATTAATAAAGTGAATTCAAAATACCTATTTTCTTCTGGCTGATAGTTCATATCAACAAGATGCTCTAATGACTTGAAATATTCCAAATAAAAGGACCACTGATCTGGACTAGATATAATTATACACACAAATATATTACAAACATAAAGCAAGAATATATGTTACAAATGAGAGTATGAAATCTCTCATTTCATATTGTATGAACGATTATGTAAAACATGGCATAAAATAAATTGGAATTAGCTTTGTCGGGACATCACATAGAATATAAATTCATGTATGTCAAAGTGAAGAGATCGATGAAAGTATGTAATTTGCAATGCATGTATTATGATCTATCTATAAGGAGATAAGGATATTCAATTTACAAATGTTGACTTATTTTCCTTAACACTATCAATTATCACTATAAATGATGGATTTTATACTATCAGAGTAAAACTTTTTTTTAAAAGTAAGATATCAAATAATGATTTGAATGAAAGATTTAAATTCAATTTTGTAAGATAACTTAACTTAAAATAAATGAAATTTATATTACACGTTAATTATAAAAATGCTACATATACACTTTGCAAAAACTACAGTGCAAATTATCAACTAAATATTTTTGATTAAATTAGTATTTAAAAGAAACATACTTTCCAAGTATTAACTTCTGATAGGCTTGATTTGCTTCAGACCACTTTTCTAGTTTAACTAGGAACTCTGCTATCCTTTGTTGCAAAGTATCTTGGTAAGGAGACAGTTTTTCTATAAATGAATTAAATACATTTACACACATAAAGGTTTGCTATTATTTACAAAAAATTTCATTGGGAAAAGTAACTACACAAGTAATAAACACACAACCTATAACAAGTTAATCACTAAAATAATCAATATAACACAACCAAAAACTATATTAACATGCTATCATCCACAAACAGGACACATCTTGCAAATTTCAGCTTGAGTACATACTTTTTCTAAATTATAATTTCTTAAAATTAAAATAAGGTTAAATTTTTCTCTTAAAAATAGTATTAGAGAAAGGAGAAAGTACAAACGTAGATAGATCTATTGTCTAGAAATAATAAATGTAAATTTATGCATCCTTATAATATTGACCCAAAACCTTACCTTGGAGAGGGCCTTCCAGCACTTCAAGAGCTTTATCAAACTTTTCTTGCTTTTCAAGAATCATAAGATACAGTTGAACCTCTGAAAAATTCATATACAAATTAATATATTCAAGGTTATTTACAGGTTGAAATTATTTTATATTTTAAAATGTACAGTAAAAAAGGTTTTCCCAAAACTGCTACCTTATTTTAAAATGCAATTAGAAGGTAACTTACCAAATATTGAACTAGCTTTTGAAGAGAACTTTTTTTTAATAGAACATATAAAAAAAGATTATATTTCTTTTAGGATAGGTGGTGCTTAACAAATGTAAACAAAATGTATTTAGGCAAATGTTGAGAGTGCATTTTATCGAAAACCATTAAAACTATTTTAGTTGTACTAAAAACCTGCTTCCCAATAAAAGTACTAAAGACTATTGCATTGATATACTTTTTATCATGATCAAAGTTAAACATGCTAAAGCATTCTAATATGAAGAAAAAATTTATAACAAAAAGCTATTAAAATTATTAAATACGTTTTTGCAAAATATATGACTGAATTGCGTTAAAATTAATCCCTTACCAGCTTCAGCCTCTAACTTATTTTCTTTAACAAACTTTTCCGTCATACGCTCAGCCAAAGGAAGCAACATAGTTTTTGCTAATTTTTTATCAGCATTAGTAGCCTGTAAAAAATGGTCAAATAATTTTTAAAGTTGCAATAAATTATCCAAGGTAAAATGATACTACAGAAAATAAATTACTAATCATATTTCTAATATTATTAAGGATTAATTAAACAGGGCAAGGGTTGGAAACTTCATTTTAAATGAGGGGTTTTTATAAAAAATTTCAAAATTTGTAATGTTTTTACTTAAAAAACAATACCGAATTTTTGCATTGTGTACAGTAAAGGCCTTATCGCACGAGAGTTCGTTCGTTCAGCGACGTCCGTACGGCATATCAAAAACTGGTTATTGGAGGAGTTTTTGCTGACTGAGATTTTTCGGGTCGAGCTGAAAAAATCCGGCTCCTTTTTGCTGTTCGAACAACTGCTCCAATCAGAACGAAGTTCAATCGTGACGTCGCGACCAAGCCTCCTCGCGTTAATTTTTTTAAATGGCCTCCCAACGCGACATGAGTGTTGTTTTAGAGAACATTAAAAAAGGAAAAGGAGTGTGGGATATCGAAATAGAAGCCCAATCAATTGACCAAATGGAAACGTTCCCATCTCTGTGGAAGTCAACCGACCCCAATTTTAAAAAGACACTAAAACTGGTGATTTAAGAAGAAATTGGCTACGTACGAAGATCGCCAATACCGCAATAATACTGCTTTTAAGTTTTACACTATTTTAAAGTAACCCTGTTAAACTTGTGATGTCACGCATGACGTAGCAGTTCTCTTGTTGACGTATTGGCTGTCCCAAAAGTTGTTCGACGAGCGAACGTTAATATAGTCTGATAAGGGCTTTAGGTTCTATATCGCCGGTCAAATGACAAACCTCGAATGTGCAACCACGGGGATGGAAAACTGGATACTTATAAGCCAACCATTTTTAAAAACCAAAAATCCCTAGAATTTGCACATTTGTGATTTTGTCATTTGCGTGATCATATAAATAATAGATGAGGAACAATTAGTGCTAGTAAATTGGCAATAAAGAATATAATGATTATAATATATGTTAGGACTCCATTTTTCTTTAATTTAAGGTTTGTAAAGAACCTTAAAAGGCTGGCATTTATTATACTGAACCTTTGGGTACATACTTGTTACAAGAAAATAAATATTTACCTGCATAACTATGCTCATCACAGCCCAGAAGTAATAAGGATTTTTAGGTTTTAACTTATATAGAGCCATGGCCACTTGTTGCTGCTTTTTGTAGTCACCATTACGAACATGCGACATAAACAAATGAGACAGAAGTTCTTCATTATGTGGATCTTTTCGAGTTGCTCTTTCATATGCGTCAGCTATCAGTTCCACTGGAAAATAAATATCACAATACTTTAATATAATAAAGTTGCTACAAAACGTTTCCAGTTAACAGTTTTAAGAAAGATACGAATAGAATAAGAATAGAAACATTGCACTTGTTACTTTTTTTTTTATCAAAATGCTCATTGAATAATCAGATAGACTTTAAAGTAAGCATATAAACACTACAAAGTAATAATGCATCTGTAACAAATATGAAAAAAGCATTGAAGAACAATAGCTTTGTCATTATTTTAATTTTGCAAACTGGTGTTTTTCTGTTTGTCACATACCAATACTTGATTTGACATCACCAGTATCTGCCTGGAGAAATTTTATAGTTATATCTTACATATTTGTGAAGTATATGTTTCGCAAAAATTGGTTTGGGCAGCCTTTTTTTAAAATTTATCATTGAGTTTAGCTGCATAACCCAAATTTTTAAATATTAAAAAAAAGATTCCATAATTATTTAGCCAGTATATTGAAATCATAATTGGTAAGAAATCAAAGATAATTTTTGCTATATAATGTTTTATTTTTTTAACATCCTTACATTTTTGTAGTTCCCTGTAACAAATTGTCATGGCTTGCAGTGTTGGATCATCTGTAGGATCTTCATTGTGCACCTCCCTGATTAATGAAAATGCTTCATCTGATTTTCCTAATCGCACCAGCGCCAGTGCTTTCAAAGCCTGAGTAAAAGATCCAAGCAAATAATAAGTATATATTGCAGACATACTACATATTACACATTTAGTATAAGAAAATAGTTTCACACCTTTGCACATAAAAAATCCTTTTGTTTTTTGAGCAACTTTTCTGCTTCCTGCAGGGCTTTTTTGTTATTCCCATTGTCCAGGCAATCTAAGAATTTTAAAAAAAAATTATAGATTACAAACATTCAGTTTCAGATAGTCTTTTTATAATTATATACAATTTTTTCATACACACAATATCTTTTTAAGAACAGATTTCTACCCTTAAAACTAATTAATTAGGCTCTACCATAAAGTGTGATAATCCTATCTAGCAGTAAATAACTTAAATTTTCAATGAGTTGTTTCAAGTTAGTTAGATTGTTTAAAATATCAATATTCAATTAAATATGGTACATTTGGCAAACAAAAATAAAACTTATATAAAAGTAAAATTTATGTTATATAAATATATGTAAGCCCGATTGTTAAATATATTTAAGACAAGTTAACAAATAGGCAGGACGTTTAGGAAACTGACATGTTTTTGTTGATTGGATTACATACATTCCATTCCATAAAAAAAAAGCAAAATTGAACTATAGCAAAAATGCGGCAATGAGACTGAAATTGAAGAAACTAAATGGTACTCAAGTTTTAAAACAATACAATCGGTAAAATGCCTCGCACAAATTGAAACAAGACATTTTAAGATTACATTTCGACAGATAAGAACACTTCAAAAATTCAAAGTTTTGTTTACCTACCGTGTTTGATGGCATGTTTTTTTTTAACTACAAAATATTCTAAGCTAAACTTTATTTTTAAAAAATAGTAAACAACTGTAGCTGCCAATGATATGCAATTTTACGACAAATTTTTTTTAAAAAAAATAAACATACATAATTAATAAGCTCAACACTTTGTTACACTAATATTATGTAAATATATAAGCATACAATTTAATGATCGGAAATTGTTATAATTTATGTCAAGTATAACATTTGTATTTACAAATCGGCGCCGACTTTCCTATAGAAGCTTGATGGTGATTTTTGCAATTACTTCTCCGCGAGTAAAAAATTTACCTATTTCGAAGAATCCGTAAACTAAATACTTTAAACTTCAATTATTAAAAATAAAAATATACCATAAATCGGCCGAAGTCTTCTTTCATTTACACCAGAATCCACATGTGAGCGCGCAGCCATGTTGAAATGATGATCCGTTTTGGAAACTGCGGTTTTACTTCTGCAGCGCGTTAACGGTATGTTTAACTGTTTTGCTCAATTATTGTGAAAATGGCGACCAAAATAGTCACAATCACGTGAAATACGATAACGAATCGAAAAATATAATATCTAAGAAGGCAGGTTGTTTTTCGATGCGGAAACGGCGAGTCCCCACCAATGCTTTCAAATATATCTTTTATTTTGTGATATAAATACAAGTTCATATGTTTGATTGATTCGAAGATTTCTATACTTTCCTTAGCATCATTAATAGGTCCTTCCATCTTTCATTCCTGACTTTCCTTCGATGATTGCTCTGTTCCCATATGATACATTGATTCACCAATCGTACTCGAGAAAGAATGTACCTATTTTCTTTCGGCATATTACTGTTGCTACTCAAGACCTGAAACATATCCATTGCCATTTACAACCAAAGATAAAAGCGAGCAATGACCACAAAGTCGCAAAGATCACTTCGACAGATATTTTAGGGGAAAGTTGGGTGGGGTGGGGGGAGATTATCTTTCGCGATATTTTCGAAAAGAAAAAAAATAGATTTTGCAAAAAAAAAAACTATAGTAAAATAAAAAATTCAGAATAACTAAAATAGCCTACTTTCCGAGAAATTTAAAACACACAGAATTTCTTATTAATACGTACAGTAAAGCATAAAAGACAATTCGAACCACCCTAGTGCTGACCAACCCCGACAGGGGGGCTAACGTATAATTTAAAATAAACTACTTAAAGTTTTTAAGTTTAAATGATTAACAGTTAAATTATGAAAAATATCAAGCAGAAAAATATTAATCGCAAATACGTATCAAAATATACAATATATAAAAAATTAAACTTCTCTTACAATACATAAAAGTAAAACTTTATACATTTTATTAAGTTATATTCGTATAAAAGAAGAAGATTACTCAAATTTCATATATTTATTCATTGTAACACTTAAAAAAATCATTTTATTTTCCAAAAAGTTTTTGTCACTAAAATACGATAGAAAATGAAGCAAAGAAATTTAAATTATGCAATAAATGCTAGTTTAATACAGTAGAGCCTCGATTATCCGTTTCTCTTTTATCCGGAACTCTCTGTTAGCCGCCCGCCCAGCCGTCTGTGAGTCATCATCAATAAAATTCTTATCGGACATTGTCTTTTATATTTGTTGCTATTCCCGTGTTTACGTAGTAACATTACACGAAGTTACTCCGTAAACATAGTGGCAGCACTTTTTGCCCGTTTCAATCGTGTTTCTGGAGTAACGTTCTCTACTAAAGTTTTACAGTGCATGACAAATGAATTAAAGAAGGCTAATAAGCCCAAGCAATGAGTATGCATTAGGAGAAAAAAACTAACGAAATACTTTCACCTTTTTATTTTTGAAAAATTTGGAAGATGCTCATACTATTTAACACTTTTAAAATTATTACGCATATGTGTATTTTTAAATCGGAAGTATGGCTTTAAAATGCATATTTTACTGAGAAGGAATCTATTTGTTGTTATATATGTTACGTTAAATGTTATTTGCTCAACAATTTTTTAAAATCAGGCTGAAAGAACTTTCTTAGAATATTTTTCACTTACGAAGCATAAAAAACGTCACAAATTTTCTAGCAATTTTGTCAAGCAAATTTTTTAGATTTCAAACAAATTTAATATGCAATTATTAAAATATTTGCATGCATTTCATGAAATTATCATCCTTAATGAGAAATCATTCAGATAAGATCTACACATTATGTCGCGGTTCCTTGATCTACATCATTTATGAAAATACTATAGTTTGTCAATTTAATTTGAAAATCATTGAGTATTCAAATTGAAATAATCGTCAAAGTAATTTCAGGATAAAATTAATAATTTTCAGGAATTATATTAATTTCTTTTTTTAAAAGGGTTTATAAAATTAGATATTTTACAATTTTTTACGTAAAGAATAAAATGGTATTGGCATTGGATCTTTTCAAGAATTTGTTGCAGCTATCAAGTGAAAAGCTTACTGGAAGAACATGCTAAGTGACAAAAAGGTGAAAACAAGAAAAGGAGCTTTGAAGTTTTTCGTTTGCACGTTTAAAGTTTTTCGTTGTTTTTTTCGTTTACGTTAAAAACGGCACTTACAAAAGGTAAAACATATACTTAACTTAAAGTTTATGAAAAGGGAGAAACTTGTTATCTTTAAAAGAGGGAATAACGTTTCATTTACACAAAAAAATCTTTTTTTTTTCAAAAATATCACTTAGCTCTTCTAATCTCATCAATTTGCAAATGCACAGGATAATTTACATTCATTGTATACAAATTAATTTTTTAATTAATATTAATGAAGTGTTTGGTTGGATTAATTTAGGTTTAAGCCAAATTGTTCTACGATATTTATAATTGTCAGATCCTTTGGCTGACAAACTTATTATCACTGTCCAACTTTTATTTGCAGTCTTCATTATTTTGAAAATTTTAGTCGTTTTATTAAAAATATAATTAAAACATTACAGTTCGAAATTACGAATCTATTACATGAAAAATATTCAATACAAATTATAACTTGAAATATTTCCCTAGACTTAAATTCCATTTTGCACGTTTCACTTAAAAATAATAAAAATTTACCCAGTATAAATTCCTGAGAACTGTCCCATACATCATAGTTCAACGTCCCCACAGGATACATTTTATTGTGGCTGTAAACCTCGGAACGGTTAAATCCCTAGAACGTAAACTGTTTCTACTGAAAGGAAGTTTTGCTACACTCAGTTTATTGTGGAGAATCTTTATTTTGGAAACTCTTCCTTTTGTAACTCAAGAAAAGCGGGAACAGGTAGCGAGTGGGGGAGACCAGAAGTCCAAATAACAAATTCTTCTCCTTTATCTATTCTTAAATCTAAATATAAACATTGTGTTTTCAGCTACAACGCGTTTACAACCTAAAAGAGGAAGGTGGGTTTATCCAGAAGTTCAAATAGTTTCGAAGTCCTGAAGTTTATAGAAGTTCAAATAACCAATTCTTCTTCTTTATCTATTATCGATTGCTCAATATAAACTTAAACATTGAGTTTTTAGGTACGCCTCGTTTACAATTACAACCTAAAAGAGGTAGGTATATTTAAACAAGGGCTATGTGTATCCGTTTGCGAGTCCTTTTCACCATCCATTCTCAATAATCAAGAGTCAATATACATTTAGATTTGAGGTATTTCGTCGTATGTGCCTCTAATTTTTATAATTAAAAAAATAAGCCTCAGGCAAAATAACACGCTGTGCTTGTTGAAAATTGACGTATAACAGACAAATGGAAATTTTGTTAGTTAAATTTCCAAAATCTGCCACACTTAGTTAAATCTTCTAAGTCATATTATTAAATTTTTAAGTAATCGCTGGGTCATCAGAATTAACTTATCTGGTGTGCCTCCCCCCCCCCCCCAACACATAGATGAAATAATGAAATGAACGAGTATTATTTTTTGTAAAATAGTATAATCATTCAAAAACTCACGAATTTTGGTGTTCAGAAATATTGTTGATTACTTGCCATTCATTTGAATTAAATTTAACGTTTTTATTAAAATTAATTGTAGCCGACTTTTTACAATCCTTCCCAATAAAAAATTTGGATACTTTTTAAATTTGTTTAATAACAATCACCATTATGATTTTTATGTCCATTTATTTAGAGTATTAAAACCAATATCTCCATACAATATGCATATTAAGTATGTTTTTCGATTCTGCATAAAAACATCTATTTCTAACAATAACTTATTTAACTAACTAGGAAAATACCCAGGAAAGGTCGTTATGGTTCAATTTCTACACGATTCCAGCACTTACTAAAGGTAGCTCCACTACTCTTTCAAAGTAACTCGTAATTCCAAATACCCGGTAGACATTTTTAGCCTAACGATCCGTGAAGACAGGCGCTAAAAAACATGCACTAGAAAGGGTGGCAGGGAGATCAGTTATCATGTCTATTACTATGAATAGAAAGCATCTTCCTCCCTCAGAGGTATAGGATATCTATCTTCGCATTTAAACACTCATCCTTCTTCGATTGTGAGGGTGCCAGAATTAAACGTTTTATCTGAGACGCCTGTGTTTAAATGTGCATTCCTTCCTGCCTACATAACTTTTTTTTATAATGAGTCTTGGATATTGCTGAAATTAAAATCACGAAAGCGTGATAAAGTTTTAATTCTTATTGTTCGCATCACTATATTTCGTTTTCATTTGGGAATGTTTGTGTGATTTTATTGCAATTATCCACAGTTTTTTTTTAAAAACTTTCTTCGAATTTAAACACATATCCTTCTTCGATTGTGAGGGTGCCAGAATTAAACGTTTTAACTGAGATGCCTGTGTTTAAATGAGCAATGCATTCAACTACTGTGCATTCCTTCCTGCCTACATTCGGTAACTTTTTTTTATAATGAGTCTTAGTTGTTTGTTATTTTGTTATTGTTTTCAATTAGGAATGAATGTTTTTTTAATTTTATGGTAATGTTTCACAGTTTTAAAAAACTTTTTGAACTTGGATCTTGTTTCTATTGGTGAAAAGTTTACATTTTAAAATTATATGACTGAGTGTAGAAAAACATAACCCCCCGGAGCGGATACAAGGCTAGCAAAAAGTGAAATTATGTTGCACTAAATAAATGAAATTTCAACGAACATATAATAAATTAATTTTTATTAATTTAAATGAGTAGTTAATAGATTTAGTTAATTATAATAGCTAATTAATAAATTATAAAAATGTGGAATAGATAAATAACGAATTTAAATTAATTTAATGGATATAATTAATGAATTTTAATTAATTTCAATGAAGAATAAATTAGCTTTATCAATTAAAGGGTTTAAAAATAACGTCTTAGCCTGACTGAAATCAATTTCTGGATCCGTCATTGATAGCACCTTAAGTCAATGCAGAAAAAAAAATTAAAGCTTATTTAAAAACATTTATGCCCTCTTATATTTTCCCCATAAAGTCTATAGTCTAAACTATAATCTTTGTTATGAGATATATCTGTATTGACATTTAAAGAAATTAATTTTAAAGTCAGCTTTGGTGGAATTTTTTTATTTTTTTAACCATGTGTTTATGTTTTTGTAATGAGGAACATGTTTTGTTTACATATAGTATTAAATATAAAGCATTTTTAAAGAACATTACGTAATTTTTTTAAAGTATTAATTTTTAATGAACTAATAAAGTGCAAGTACTTATTTTTAAACATTAAATCTCCTACTAAGAAACAAAAAGTAATATTCTTAAACACTAGAGCGCAGCACCATTAGTTTAAGCTTCTGTAACTTTTCTTCCTTTCTGTAAAATTGCCTCAGTTCTTCAGCAGTGCTGTTTTCTGTTGTTTAAATTGAAAACTACAAAATAATAAAATAAAAAATTGGAATTTTTTTAATGTCTCATTCATAATCAAACAATCCAAAAAAAAAGCTAAAAGATAAACTTTTTATTCTTAATATATCTAAAATAAAATTAATTTAAACAACCAAATTTTAAGCATAAATCTACTTGGCACATTAAAATCACTACTACAAAAATATTAGATTATCTCTTACTAGCTGACCCGACAGACGTTGTCTTGACTTTACTATGAATATTGAATTCTAATTGAAGGTTGATCGAAAAATCCATCGATCCTTGGCAAATGCAGCCGAAAATGTCCAAAGAATAATACCCCATGTGGTAGGGAGTGCACGTTAAATATTTCCTGACGCTGCGTAAGATGTAAAAGTTTCTTTGGATGCCTAATCAGATGTTGGTTCGTCACATGACTGTGGTTCTAAATAAAGACGTCCGTGGCCAATATCCCTCTTGTATAGCTCTAGTGCGACGATAATTCAAACTGACCCTAACCAATACAACTGGGTGGGAATAGCTACCCTACGCTAAATTTTTAACTTCGCCAAAAGCCGCCTATGCCAACATTCAATTGGCCAGCTGTACCAAATTGACAGTTTCATAAACATAAAGTTTTTACGCTATACGTAGAGGGAATTAATATTTTTTAGAAGTATTCATCAGATCTAGAATAGTAATCGCCTTTACTTCCATGATACATTGTAGCAATATCTTCACTTCTTACCATTTATAAACATCAATTAAATTAAATTCGGAAACAAAAAAAATCAAAAGATTTCAATTCAATAAATAAAATAATGATATTCAAATAAAAATCCTACAAATTAAACTCACGTGCTTATACTTAATTTTTGTTCGCGTTGAACGTGCTGAACTTTCTTTTAAATTGAAATAAAAAGTATAAATTCTAATCTTACAATGCTATTCCTATGGAGAAATCGCCTCACGTTTTGCACTCCTACACCCGTTCGGGTTCGAATTTCGAATAACTCATTCATTAAGAAACCTTCTCCTGACAATAACAAACACAACGAAAAAAGAATTAGTGAAATCGGTCCAGCCGTTCGGGCGTGATGCCGTCACAACGAAAAAATGGGACTTTAATTTATGTATAAGATTGTTAAACAATTTTAATACATACTATGCTGGTTTTGAATAGAAATTGTTTTAAATATTAAAAACTAAATAAACAGTAATCTGTAACCATTTATTACCGCCATTTTAATATATATATATATACATTTTTTTTAAATTTCGTTTGCAATCTGAACAAACTTTTACTTTTATATAAGGAAACTCACAAATACTCTTGCTTACCCAAATAGACACAAGTATAAAAACTTACGAAAAATGTCTAAGAAAAAGATCTTGAGGTATGTATCATAAGGCATTTTCCTTTGTGTCGGCTATCATGTAGAAAAAAGTTGAACTCAAAGAAAGGATTATTTTTTGCAAGACCTATTATTGATAATAACAGTAATTCTTAGCGTTTCTCAGAGAAATCCTTGCAATTGCTGCTTATTGACCGTCGCTTTTCACTACTTCTAGAGAAGAAAAACAAGAGGACTCACAGTTGCCCTTTTATTATTATTCTAAGGATAATATTACTTTATAGAGTATAACCAGTAATTATTTCCATAACTAATTTAAAAGTACGAGAGTGATTAATGATACAACGTGCTATGCAATAATAAACTTTTACAGAGTATGTGTAAACATTTTTAAAGTAATGTGTTTTGTTTAAATGAAATTAAGAAAATCATTTAATAATTTATATTTTATATCAACTCTAACATTTGAAGGCATCTATTATAAAAAAAATTATGTAATAAATAACTTAAAAAAATCTTAAAATAATAGATGTTTTAACGTCTATCCATATCTGTGCATATCTAATTCAGGTGAAGGGTGTAGTAGCAAAACTCACATTCTCCAAAGTATAACTAAGATATAGGAGCTAGCCTCTACATTGGCGATGTCGTATATTAAAATTACTATTATCAAATGCCGACAATAAGCGGATCGACCCCAATAATTTAGTTACGGGGTTTAATTAATATAGTATGCGAGTTTTGCTGGCACACCCTTCATTTGTTAAAATTTCGAATTAAAATGTTATCCAAAGAAAGAAAGTTTACAATTTGCCCATTTGAACTCTCTCTGGTCACATTTAAAGCGGTTAAAACTCCTTGACCTAACCGTACACCAGCACGCACATAATACTCAGTTATAAAATTTTCCTATGAGGTAACCCAAAATATTAGGTTGTCCTGAACTAATTAAACATGCTCGAACGCTGCTATCTAAGGAAATTGCAAAAACAAAAGAAGGAAGCCTTTTTAATGGTTGAGTTTTATGGAAAATGAAATGGTGTTTTGGTAAAATGGTTTTGGAAGTGGTATGCTGATTTTCTTGGTTTCATTTTTTTCAGTTTGTGAATGGTTAAATCCCTAAGGCTTTTGGTAAATAAATGTCGAGCTCCAATATTTTTATCGTGTTTTGAGACGTATATGCCTAACAAAAGTTGGTATGGGATAAGGTATAGTGTGAATAGTTATTTAAAAAAAATATGAAGTTGAAAATTCCAAAAAAATCTATTTTTTTTACCATTTTTTACATAAAGCTACATAACTGTTCTTGTTTAACTGATAGGTCAATATACATACCAACTTTCGTTAACAGATGTTGTGGGAACGTTTTGACAAAAAAAAACATTAAAAGTTCTTTAAATTGTAGGAGAAGTAGCATTTTGAAAAAAGTTAAAAACTTTATATAAAAAGCTTATTTTTCAATATTTATTATTTTTTTATATGTTTATTCAAGGTTAGTTCTTTGTAAAAACAATTTAATTGGCATGCAAGTGATAAAAATACTGGAATTTATTTTGGGGTACCGCCTCCCCTTAAAATAACCAAGTGGCAATTGAATCAGCCTTAACCCGTAGGTTACTTCAGTTACAATGACATTGAGAACATTGTTGCAAATGTACGGAATCCAGCGGAAACGGAACTACAAGGCAATCCTATATTTGTATTGCAGTTGGGATTGTATTTGTTTGAATTCAAGTTATGTAGAATCAGGGGCATTGGGGCGCATTAAAGGTCTTCGTATACAACATTCTTCAACATTTGAAAACAAACAAAACTAAAAAAAATTATGTGGCTTGGGATTTCATAAATGTAAAACTTTTTCGTGGAAATTAAAAAAAATATTGATGTTGGACTTATTTTTATTGCTTCGATGGAGTGAATTAAAAAAAATCAACGTTTAATAAACAATTTATATATGATTTTTTAGTACAGAAACTCTAAAATATATGTAGGTTAATATTTGAATTTTTTTTTTTTAAATTCCGACTAAAGCTTATTTTTCTTTTCTTCAAAATCCCACATTCTAATGAATACATTCGTAATTAATTACAGTGTTCTAAAACTATATGATTGGTAAAAACTGATGGATATTTAAAAACAGTTAACTATGCATATAAACTGACTAATTTTCTCATGATGAAATACTTATCTGAAACAAAATGTCCATGAAACCACAAAATATTTTAATCTCTACTAAGTTAACTGTTACTACTAAGTTAACCATGCATATAAATTGACGAATTTTCTCACAATATGAAATACTTATCCCAAACCAAATGAAGCCACAAAATATTTTAATCACTACTTCGTCAATTTCAACAAATTTCTACATTTTCGTTCAAACGAGTACAACTTTGCAATTTATATGCTAAAAATACCAATTGATTGGAAAGATTATCCTTTACAGTAAGCTAAATTTCCAAATACATCTCCACCTAGAAAATTTCCTCGCAGTTAGTTTTCTAAACATGTTTTTTAACTGTCAAATTATGCAACATACCATTTCAGGTCAATTAGAACCATGAGTCACCATAAATACCATCTTTCCAAAGTTTTCTTAACCTCGTTCTTAACTGTATAACCCCCAAAAGTATTAAAAAAAGCAGACTTTTGTCTTATTAAATTAAAATCGTCATAAATAAATAACTTTACTCATACTAAAAAAATTATTATTTTATCATTCTATTAAATAATATTTAACATTATCATTGATTTAATTTTTTTAGAATAAATTGAGCAATATTCAGTTTCAGTAACAAAAAAGGCACACCGAAGATAGCTAAGCAGTCAAACATGATTATTTAATTTTAAAATTATCAGCACTTATTATTAATAAAAAAAAGTTACATAATACAACATTAATTTTTAACTGAAGAGTCTGGTGGTTCAGCTAAAAGGGCGTCCATGAGTCACCTAGTAAGCGTTGGTGAGCATTCGCATCATTTAAGGTGGATGGCAAATCTTACGTTCCAGGTAAGTAAGTTACTTTCGTTTTCCTTTGATGGGCACAAGGTTTTGGCGTTACTCAAATGACTCCCTTTGTGATGCCATCTTCGCCCACAAAAGAAGACAAACTTTAGAATAAAAGGTGTTCCATGGTCAAGGCGTTACATTTGTATTGGAGCTTATCCCGAATCGACAATAGTTTGTGACCTCCGCTTATATGAATGTAAAATGAGTGTGTCAAATCAGCATTTTAAATACCATGAAAGGTCGACCTTTTGAAGATAATGAGTGTTTTCTTTTGAGATAATTGAGGTTAAAGTAAATATTTGTTTAGTTTTATGTTTTTAAATTACCATATTTTTATATAATTTATTCAAGTACGTATTTTGCCCATAAACAAAACAACAGCAACCCAATGATCTGTATACTTCAGTGGATACCGGATCAGTGTTGATACTGATGGAATTGAAGAACTTAGTGGAAAAACATGCTATGTGACATTTTTGAAAATTTGTGATTCCTGAGCCAATGATATGTTATTCCCTCTAGATAACAAATGTCCACTTTTTCATAAATTTTAAGTTAAGTATTTTTTCATCGTGTGAAAGTGTACCGTTTTTAGCGAATGTAAGTGAAAACTTAAATTAATTGCATTGCTTTAGTAAGCGATGCAGCATAAAATTTCGTATATTTGTGGTGCAGAATAAAAGTTGCAAAAATTGTGTAAGAAAATATAATTGTTTGATTAGATTTTTATACCAATGACAGAATGTCTAGGGGAAAAAAAAGAAAACAAGATTTTCATAATTATTTATAATAAAGGCAACAAAGGTTAATTTTAGTAATTTCCCATTTATTAGTAATTATAGCTGTGTATTAGTTTCGTTATTTTAGATGAAATAGTTTCATCACATCAAGTTTAACTTTAAGAAACTGTGTATTTGAACTGATAAGTATAAAACTGTCACTGGTCTTATTTTACTACATTACGATCTCCATTTACTTTGCTTAATGTTATACAGTTCATCGACCATGAATTCCTAAACAAAAGTATCACCTCGACACATATAACTATGCATCAGTATGCTAACAACTACAATACGGAAGCAACTAACCAGTCCTAATGAATTCTAACAAACACTTGAAAGTTAGTTAAACCACGATTGGTCTTCCTTCACAGGATAATAAGGAATTAAGTCTTCTAGAAATAACTCGCTCCTGTCTTGGAGTGAAGGCATTTTCATGTAACTAGTGCTAGAGAAATCATTAAGAAGGCCAATCAAGTCATTGATAATTAATTATTATATCAGAGACCTCTTTTTACTGATTTTGGGATATAAGGATGATAGTAAGGATAGTGGTAAGGATAGTGGAGGATATCTTGGAGTGAAGGCATTTTCATGTAACTAGTGCTAGAGAAATCATTAAGAAGGCCAATCAAGTCATTAATAATTAATTATTATATCAGAGACCTCTTTTTACTGATTTTGGGATATAAGGATGATAGTAAGGATATGGGACATTTTTGTCATTTTTGAAGAGCAGATGCCATTTGTTCCTAATAAAGTTATTATTTTTACTGTAGCCGTGTACACTAGCCGTGCTGTTCAAACTTGTGTGTATGGGACTGTTGCAAGTTAAATCTGCCCCTCGCCCAAACTTTCAAAGGCGTTGAACGATGTCGTCACTTAAAGATTACGTTTGGTGCTGGCTCAAGTGTCAATTTCCTCACTTAGGTACGTTTCAAAATTACTAGGCATACGTGTCTATGTTAACGGGGAATTGACACTAAAACTAAAGTGCCTCTGTGTTAATCCAATGAAAAAAATTCTAAGCCACATTTCTCCGGCTGTATTGAATATTTTTACAAAAGGTTTTTTGTATTATAAATGTAGCTGACTTATACAGGGCTTTATAAGCCACTTTTTAAAATTGGTTCCAATATTTTATTATAAAATTATCTATTGAAAATTAAAAAACTAATTGAACCAATTTGAAGGGGGATTATGTATATAAAGCCCCGTAAGTCAGCTACATTTATAATATAAAAAACCGTTTGTAAAAATATTCAATACAGCCGGAGAAATGTGGATAAAAAATTCATTTTTGTCCATTGGATTAACACACAGCACTTCGGTTTGGAGACCAATGTCCATCCCCCTTTAAAGCTCCTCTTGGAGGCTAGAAATAGACAGCCGGAAGCGAATAAAGTTAAAAGAAAGTTTTACAGTACAAGTTAAAGGGGAACGGATGTTATTTTTTGACATCCCAATATAGTAGTGAATTCGAACGAATACAAAAGATACATAGTTGACATCTTGTGAGCGAAATTATAACGATAAGCCTCAATGACCGCAAGGGTAGTGTCCAGTGCTTCACTACCGGCTTCATTTCAGATTCGGTCGAGCTATTATTGGCATCCATAGTAATTAGTGGAGGATATAAGTACTTGCTAATCATTGTTTTTAGTATTATTTTAATGGTGGTGATGAATGTTTTATTTTTACCTGATGATATTCTATTCTTCTGACCAGCAATTGAATAGTAATTTCTTTGTAATATTTTGTAATTGTCCCTTGGGATTGCTAAGGTTTGATGAGTAATGTGTTGGTGTTTGAAAAGTTCACTGTTCATCAAGAGGTAGTATTATTTAAGAGGTAGTATTAATTATTTATGCATAATTGAGGTAGTATTATTAATACTTTGGCGAATGTGACTTTTGCAACTGCAAAAGTCACATTCGCCAAAGTATGACTAAGATCTAGGAACAGACCCGTTCAGGACTTTTGACGATAGTAAATTCAATTGGGATTGATAGTAAATTCAACCAGATCCTTAACTTTAGTTATACTTTGGAGAATGTCAGTTTTGCAGCTTCACTCTTCAATTATAGATTTATTTTTAAATTACTGAACAGTGTCATAGTTGTGTGTATTTTTTTAAATTAAGGGTGGGCTGTTTTCATGTAAGGGCTCATACTGTAACTTACAAACACACTATTTTGAAGTCAAAAAAACATTATCGAATAAACATTACAGACAAACTCCATTTAAATTATTTAAAATTACAATTTTACTTTAAGCATGATGGCTGAGGTAAAAGGTCAAATTAAATTATTTAAGTAGGTACTATTAATATTTCAAAGTAGTTAAAAAAATCTCATACAACCTAATGTAAGTGCATGAGTAAGTAAAAAATCTAATTTAGTTTCGATTTCTACAGAACTATTATGGCTAAGTCTTTTATTGTTCTTTTCCAAAATACTTTATAGTATTACATTAAATTTGCATAGTTATTTAACAATATTACAATCAATTGGACAAGTTAAACAAAAGAAATCAATTTAACTTTTCATTTTTAAGTATAACTAAATAAACAAAATGTCTCCAGGCTTTGTTACTACCATTAATGCATCATGCCCACTGTTCTAACTGACAAACTGTTGCAACGTGAATTCTCAGAACTAAAACAAAAGCTTCTTTTCGAAAGAACTGAGAAAAACAAAAAGAAAAATAATCTTCAAAAGTGATTTTCCAGATATTGTTTAGTGACTTGAAAAAAGCGGTTGAACTTTCGGTCGCCTATTAGTTTGCCTTTAAAAAGATACACATCGCTTAACCGTGATTTGCTGACCTCTTGGCTTGGCAGGACTCTGCTTTAGTTTCTGTCAAGTATCAAACTATACCATAATTCAGATCAAACAATAAATTGCAGTTTGTAAGGAATTTGTTTAGAAAATAAAGTAAGCTTCTCAATAGTTAGGGCTACTTTAACGTTTAATAAAGCAAATATATACGTATAATTAAATATAGTAGGTGGCATATACGTTTTGGTTAGATTTTGGTATTTTTTCAGCTAAACTATTTTTTTAAAAAAAATTTTGTAGTCTTAAACACTTACCATGTGATAGCTCATTGAGATGTTTTTCTTTATTGGAAATTTAAA
The DNA here is from genome assembly GCA_019343175.1 of Oedothorax gibbosus. NCBI lineage: Eukaryota > Metazoa > Arthropoda > Arachnida > Araneae > Linyphiidae > Oedothorax > Oedothorax gibbosus. Next base: position 24,279,374 of record CM033280.1, read on the forward strand.
TCACTGGCTAACGCAAGCTATTAGCGGGTTGCAAAAAAAGTTCAATTTCTAAATACAATTTTTAAAAAATTTAAAATCATTTAAATTTTCAGGAAAGTTTTTATGAATTTTATATTACTTGTACTTTATAAAAATAAACAAGTAGGTTTGTAACAGAATCTGTCACTTAAACCGCTTCCACACAACATTTGTGTTCAACAGGAAAAAACGCGCCAAACACAATATTAATTCTATAATAAACATTTACGCACTAAATTTGGCTGGTTTCCATTTATTTTCTTTCGAACATTCTATAATCATTTTTTATTGTTTGCTAGAATAATTTGTATTCCAAAGAATAAATATGTAATATTCCTCGCTTTTAAATAGAAGGAAAACATTTCATATCAACATACAATCAAAGAATCTCTTAGTAAAATATATTTGACGTCATTGTAAACTTATTTATGTCGGCAGAATAAATTTCTTTTAATTTATTATTTGAAATAAAGTTTCTCGAGCGAGCGATTGTTGCGAATGGCAATGGTGATTCAATTAATAAAAATGGCTTCTTATGCTTTTTAAATGAGCATTAAATTGTGCAGTTTTTTAAATAATTAAAGAACTTTGAATTCGAATTTTTTTCTGAAATTTTCAATAACTTCTAATTTCGATGCGCTGAATTTTTTGACACATCAAACTTGACTGTAGCATTTGTAGTTTCGGCTATGAAAGTGGGTGACAGACGGACCGACGGACTGAACGATTATAATACCTTCCACTTTTTTTACGTTATAAACGTAGTGTAGAAGCTAAAACGTGGTTAAACTCTAATTAGGTATAACTTTACAAGTTGACTGTTTAATAATTGGTTTCTATTTTGAAAAAGTTAATCATGACAAAAAAGTACGTATAGTTTCGCAATCTTTCATTATTGTAAATATGCAAGATAATGTTTTAAAAACGTTTTTGTTCAATTAACAAAAGAAACATAAACTTTCTCTTAAAGTAGGGATTGCATGTCCAATGCAAATAAATCATTTACATTGCATTTTAAAACTTCCTTTACAAAACATTTCCATTCCAATACATCTCATTATTTAAAACGTAACTTATACAAATACCAATAATACCTTTAAAAAAACCAATTTCCTACTAAGGCAACATAAGAGCTTGAAAAACTAGTCTTCATTTTAAAGCTATTATTTTTGTACCTTAGTAAGAAAAGGCGGTTTTCTGATGTTGTAGCACTGTACATCGGTTTCATTTCTGCTACTTACAGATATTAAGTTTCAAGATTTTAGATGAGAAACAAATACAAAGAAATATATATATTTATTATTTGATTAAGAAGTAGTTTATTATTGAACTCTGTGTTTTTAAAAGTAAGTTTTCCAATTCATTTTTCAAGAATCTTCAAATTTGGAAAAATCATCTTATGACAGAATAAGCAGCAGAATCTGTTTGTATTCATTCATTTTAAATCTTTAATTGCAATGGAAAACAAGTCTAGTGTTTCAAATTGTCCAGATAAATCCCTTTTTATAAAAATATAGTATTTGTTTATATTCTTTACAAGTTTTTTAGTTTCCGATTAATAATAATTAAGCTCCCTTCATTTAGGCGTTGAGGCAAATGTCACCGGAACGGATACTAGGGTTTGACCTTTGCTTCCATTTTTAGAGAAAGCAATTTTACCTAATTATTTTTCGAACTGTAAATAAATTTAGCAAACGAAAAAGAATATTAATTGAATTTACAAAAGAAAATGAATGAAAATAGCCAATTTTGTCTTTTAGAATTTTAAATTGCAGCTAAATGGCTGTGTTTGGTGATTGTTTTTCTAAGGTGTATAAATTTTGTTCTAGGTGACAGTTACTGTTACTAAACCTACTCGTTTTTCTATCAGAATTTCAGTGAGTATTAAAGTAACAGGAAATTAGACTATTTTTGTTTTTTTTAGAACTAAACAAATACGTGATATTATCTTAAACAGAACTTCTTGTTTTGTTTAAGATAATATCACATTACATTTACGATTCGAACGAATTTTGAAAATATGTTTCTACTGTTTTGGAATAAGCTATTATAATGTTTACCAAAAGGTTCTTAGAAGTGGAAGGCATAAACTTTTATTTTTCGCTAAGAATCCATTTTATACAAAATGTTATGTATAAACATTTTTAATAAAAAAAAGTTATAGAGTGGTTTTATGTTTTACTAAATAGTTTTTTAGCAAATTTTTAAATTTTGATGAAAGCTAACAAATGAAAATTACATGCTTCTGAGCTTCAACTTTTTTTAATAGCTGAACAAAGTAGAAAAAATATATGCTTTTCGCATCCTGATGATACAGTCTAGCGATTTTATCGCCGTCTCATATGGTTTAAAAATAGCAGTTATTCTAAATTACAGCACAAGAAAGCAAAAAAAAAACATAAAATGAAAGAAAGACTTTAGTGGAAAGAAAAATAAGAGTTCGTTTTTATCCAGGTGAAAAGTCCCAGTTTAAAGAAATTTGTTTTTTAATCAAAATTTATTTAAGTTGTTTTTAAAGGTGAGGTTTAAAAAGTTATTTACACAATATACAGCCTATAAAATCTAGTTTTGTCACTTAAGACTTAGGTTTGTTGCTTTAAAAAGTCAGTTGTTTTTTGATTTAGCTATCAATGTTTGAGCTTGCACTTTTGGTGTCTGCTAAAACATAAAATTGCAAAACATCACTTTAGCAGCCAGAATTTATGTATATTTTTTAGTTATTCTTGTAAAACTTAGTTTTCAGAAACCTGTTTTTTAACACTTAACTACACAGGGCTCATCATTGTATGAGTATTTAAGAATACTCTTTTATGATGGTATCACAGGTAATTTAAAACCTTCATCAGCTGCTTTGCAGGCAATATAAAACGTAAAAAAGTGCTTTGCATTAAAATATTCTAAATAAATTGTCTCTCAATCTATTTCCATCACGCCGAATCGTGAACAAAATCACTGTAAATAGATATACTATCTCCAGAATTATCCATTGTTCCACCATTAAGAACAATACGATTATATTCCAATTTTCACCGCCTCCGAGCATCATGGCGTCTAAAAAAAGACTTTCTTCTCCAAGTCAGCTTTAACTGGCCCGTCGATCAATATGTCCGGGTTCGGACACTTCAACTGGACATTAGCCACATATTAACTAGCCAAGGGTAAAGCTGTCATCATCAGAGGTTGGATATTTCATCAAACATAATGACCCTCCTGCTTTCTCCGGTGGCAGAACAGACAATGGTTAGGTCGTGAGGATCGAATCAGATCTGGATTTGAGAATGTGTGAAGGTTCTTATGGCACGTCATTCTAATGTCGTTATGCTGATAACGTGTCAGATGGTGCTTTCTAATACATTAAGAAGAAATTGGCTATTTAATGTGATGGAATTGATAGTTGGCATGCATCAAAGAGCAAACAATATTGGGGATTAGTGGCCTTGATGAACGCGATATTTTAAACCCTCTAAGAAACAAGCAAATTGGCTGAAGTGTAAACTTGTTTTCACAACATGATATTAAAATTTAAATTTTTAACTACGAATTTAATTTAATTTTTTTTAAATTATATTTCTGCCGTAGATAATTATAATTTATTCCTCCATACTTTAAATTTTAAAATTTAGTAACATCATGAAATTTATAATTTTTTAAAAATTAGGTGTGTTGCTAGAGAACCTGACAGTCAAGTGACGGGTTTATATACTTCTGTATTCTTCAGAGGGTTAAAAGTAACTTTTCTTATGTGCATATGTGGAGGAGCTCAAGCTTGAGGGGAAGGGTCACAACCACCACGCAGTACTGTTAAGGTCCTTTTTCATAGATAGAAACGCACAAAAATGATATGAAAGATAACTACATTAGCAAATTGCACCAACTAATTGTATACCATTTAAAAATATTATTAGACGTGTTATATGAATTAAGGGGACACGGTACCACTTTAAAAAAAATCTTTAATTTTGACATATTCACTATAAAATTGATGTTTTATTACTTCAATCTGTATTCAAAAACATTATACGACAAGAAAAATTAAAAAAATAATTTAATTTTTTAAGTTATTTAAAAAAATTATTTTTTTAAAAACTTTTTTAAAATGCTAAGGCTTTTTTAAATACAAATATTTTAACCCCCCCCCCCCACACACACACACAATTTTTTTCTCATGTACTTTAAACTGTTTTACATAAAAATTGGCATCCAAATTTTATTTATGTTCAGTAGTTGTTTTATAAAAATATTTATCTAGAAAATACCAATTTTTTTTTAGCATATTTGAAAAATTTCGACTTTAGTATTTTTTATAAATAAAAGTATTACTTTTGAAAACTATTTTAATGCCAATTATTAATGTTAACATATTTGACAGACTGCATAGAAGATTCCTTAGACTTTTATTAATAATTAAAAAAGCCTTAGCATTTGAAAAACTTGTCATCATGGAAAAATGAACACCGAGGAAAACACATTTAAAGTTTTCATTCGTTGCATTTTTATTCTACATTTTCTTATAAAAAGTGGAATAACTTTTTTTTAAATATAGCTAGACTTTTAAAACTTGGTAGACTTATTTAGAAGATTTAAAACTTTAATGTTAGCAAATAAATTCTTTTTACAATTTTTGCCCTTTTTGAGAGGTACGTACTGTGTCCCCTTAACTAAGTCATTACGGTTTTTAAGAATATTGTAGGCTTCGACTGCTTGAAGGTTTAACCAACACCAACATTGGGTCATTCCTTTCCAATGCGGCCTTTCATGCATAGAACAAACGAAGAGAGCACTTAAAATTGGACTTTGAACGTGAAGCTTATGTTAAGGAATGTCAGAAATATTCAGTCGCTACACATTCATGGGAATTTGATCCCCGTTTCAATTTCTTTTCTGCTTCAATTTTGGTTCCTTCGAGCATTGGCGAATTCGACTTTTACGAAGCATACTATGTATCAATATACTTGTTTTTGCATATAAAAGAAGATAGTTCTTTGTTGTATCCTAATTTTAATGCCATTGTGCTGAAAATGTGACAGATAGGATGCCTAATACATTCATAAGAAATATTGGTCATTCATTTAATGCAACGTTTTACCCCTATAGCTCTGCTCGAAATGTGTATAAATTGCTTTCTAATACATTGAAAGTTAACAAGCCATTTAAATGCGTTGAAATTGATTGTTGGCACGCTCTGAAGAGAAAACAATTGATGGAATTAGTCGACTCGATGGATGCCTTATCCTAAAGTAATTCTTCTTGTGTGATGAGGTTAACCAAAGTTACATAGATAATGGGATGGTGTTAAAAAGTAAGGGATTGTTTAAATGAAATTAGAAAACTAATTTAACATCCTGACGCTTGCTGGAACGAAGTTGTTAAAGAATGTAGTAGACAAGGCTTAGTAACAAGTAAATTGGTGCTTGAAAGTGTGAGATGTGGCCAAATTAATTAAATATATAAATAACACCAAAAATGTTTGCTGCTTAATTTGTTTGATGTCATGTGAATTCCTCTAGTATTTGAAACATTTTGTAGTTCAGCAAAAACTTTTTTAATCCTTTAATATTTTTAATAAAAATATATGGAATCAGAAGGTTTAATTTATTTTGTCAATAATCTACACATAAGTGATGAAATTTTCCAGAATGCTTCAAAGTTTATGCATTCAATTTCAAAGTTATAAATTAATCATTTTTATGGCATGTATGCTTTTTTTTTATTTATTTTAGTGTTAAGTGTCATTTCTAATTTAAAAAATTGAACTTACAATGCTTCAAATTTGGTACAAATTTAAAATTTAGTATCTATCGGACGTCATAATAATGTTTTCGAGAAATTTAAGTGCAAAGTGTAAGTTTCCACAGAATTTTTTTTTTTTAATTTTAAAGGGTATTGCTGAAAAACTAAAAGAGCTACGGAAATCAAACTTAGAGCACGAATTAATATTACTCGTCAAACGTACGTGATCCTTAAGTTTTCAAAAAGTTAGCAAGTGCAAAACGGACAGCTGAAACAAGTGCATAAAATTTCGATTAATGATTGATAATAGAAATTCGTGTGATGTTTCACATTCCTAGTTTTATACACGATACAATGGATACTGCGTAAATAATGTCAAGAATAAAACATAAAATTCGCAAAGTGCGAACAATCTTCTGTAAAAATTACGACAATTACGTTAATTAGAGTTCGAAAAGAAAGTTTCTTTATTATCAGATTGCTATATTTATCCATGAAAATATTATATTGTATCCATCAAATTGTTATGTTTTATGAACACACTTGCATAAAATGATTATTATTTGAGAACAAAGGGTATATAGATAGCATGGATGTAACTAAGACGTTTATATCACAGTTGCTTCGAGGCAAAATGTTAGATAATTAAACAATTTGAAGTTTTTCCCCTTCTGGTAGTTGTCTCATTGAACCTATCTATCACGTTTAGAAAGCGTGCAACCTTAATTTAATAATTGCGGAGGGGTTAAAGTAAGGCTTTGTGCAACATTTACTTATGTGACCAATTAGTACTTTATTTTTTTTCACAATTATAGATAAGTTGCATCATATCTTATATTAGTTATTGTGTAGAGACATTGGGTTGAAAGAATTTCTCGAAAATAAACTTTTCGAGCATGATTCGCTTACTTCTCGAACTTTTTTTCTTGAGTTCAATTTTTCATCTTTGGAAAAAAAATTTGCTAATGAATATCAAAAATAAATTTTTATTTAAACCAAAATTGTTTCTTTTTCAAAATAATTTTTCGCCTTTACACTTTTTTTGGATTTTATTTGAAGTATACTATTAATATAACATATGGTAGGAGTTGATAAAGTGAAAATTAGTTTTATATAATGTGTGCTACAAAAATTACTATTTAGTAAACGAAGTGAATTTATAAAAAATAAAGAAATCTCTTTTTACATAATCTTAAAAGTATAAAAAAAATTTAATTTATATACATTTCAATATTAATCATAAAAAAATTTCAGTATTTTTTTTATAAACACAATTTACTTCCTATTAATCAAGATATTAATTGTACATAATGTATAAATAAGTTTTTAGATTTATTTGATTAAAAAACATTTTTGGACTTTATATACTCGTACACACTTTTTCAAATGAAAACAATGAAAAAAACATAAAAATAATTTTACGCAAAACAATCAAAACAACAAGGAATTTTTGATTATTGAATTCTTTAAAAATATATAAGTTATTTAATAAACTCTAATACATTCAGAAAAAAGATGGTCTATTTGAGTGTCATGGTAATTCCATAAACTATTCTTAGACATAATAATAATACACGACAAAAAGAACCGAAAAATGAAAACTTTAGATCTAAGTAACAAAATCAGCCCCACGAAACTCTTTCGAAAGAAATTAAATTACTCGAGATCCTCCGATACGTAGCTTCAAAATTTCGGTCATCGGAAGATGCAACTTAAACAAAAAATTGGTTCTTTTTTTGTTTTTCTGGGCGTTTTTTTATCGTGTTTTCAATACAACACGCACAATTAATTCTGTTTTTAAGATCGTCTTCCTACGAAGAAGATAAAAACGTGCCTGGCTAGGTCAGCAACCCTTTAGAGCCCGTTTTCGATTCCCCTTTATTGACGCTCCGGGCTCGAACCTTTCTATAGAAACAACAGAGAAAACGTTCGTAGTTTTGACATGGCGAAATTGGATGGTTGCCCGAATAAGAAATTTCGTAACTTGATTAGAAGACTAAGATAACACCTGGTCTTTCTTTTTTTTTATTTCGTAACTTCGGCCTCAGAACTAACCTATCTGTTTCGTTTAGCAAGAAGTAACTCTCCAGAAGTAACTATTTTTACAAGGTGATCCACGTGATACAATTTTCGAAGATTCATTAAAAGTTCAAAAGGCGAGCAAATACCTTAGCTTAAATGTGGCATTATCGGATTTATCATTATATTCTAATCCCAGTAGAAAGGTAAAGCTTAAAAATGAGCAATATCTTACTTGAAATATTAAATTAAACTAAATTATAATAATTTCACTAGCTTGTGATGGGTCTGTGAAATGAACTCGGACGACGTACCCCTACGTAATTTTGGACGTTGATTTCGGGAAAAATAGTGACAAAATTCTATCAGGTCTCAATTTGTTTCAAAAATGAACTAAATTTAAAATGAACATAAATTTTTTCGGAATTTTTTTGCTATTTTGTAATTAAGTTTACATCAAAGAAAAATTTCTCTTGGCGAATAATATGAATGCTTTTTCAGATTTGTATGAAAAAAGTGCAGTTAAAAACCAAGGAACCAGGAAACATTAAATAAAAAAAGAGCTACATCAGAAAATATCCAAGTTAATGATATCAGTATATGTTAAACCCACAAAGCATTTAGTTTACATTACTTTATAATGACACTTTTGATGAATTTAACTTTATTTATATTCATTTTTTATGCATGGTTAAACAGTCAATGACTAAACAGTAAATCAGTTACTTGAATTATTTAGACTTTATGAGTCATACAAACTAAAGTGAAATTCATTCGTCTTAATTTAAATAAACAATAAAAAACTTAATTATTCAATTAAAACTTAAATGTGCTGGAAAATACATTCAATTTATTCAATTGTTTTCACTCAATGGAGAAAAAAATATGAAACATTAGTCAAACATTTTAAAATATTAATGATGTACAGTAATCTAATTTTTAAAAAAATTGATGAAAGATTTTTAAAGTTTTTGTATTTATTTTAAGCTTAAAATAAATCTTTCTCCCCCAATGAATTTCTCTAAACATGTTTCCCTTTAAATAGATGATAACTAGTTGAATTATACTTTCAATAACCTAATATGAAATTTAAGGTAAGGGAAGTATTGCGATGGGCTTGAAAAATCAGAAATGGGGATTTTGCGTTTTCTACACGTTTTTGAATGTATGGATTCTAAAAAATTGGTTTTTGAACATCCGCCTGTCAGATTACACTGGTCAACAGTGAAAATGCGGCTGAGATGAAAGTACCCAATTCTGAATGATTTCAACGTGCTAAACACGAATATCACCTTAAAAATGTAAGTAGCTCTTTTTTTAAGTTACGGTCGTTTTTTTCATTACATAGAATACGACGAAATGTATGGGCGCACCAAACGCAAAATTAATTAAAGTCAATTTTGTTTACAGAAACCCTCCGAATTTTTGCTCATACAGGTTTTATTTGATATTATCAACATGGGGGGTGGTGGTGTGAGAAAATGATAACTTTCAAGGTTTTTGCAACCATATTAGCAGCTTAATACCCTTCTAAGCAACATAACTGTTCTCATGTCTAGAGGTGCAGAATAAAGAGCAATAAATTCCTTTTATTTCGTACTTGGTTGTGTTAGAAGCTGTAAAATATCAAAATTTAGTGTTAGTGATAAATCTCTAACTATAATGCCTTGTAAATACATTAATAGCGCTAATAACTTCTGTTATTTTTGCGGCAGAGTGCAATTTTCTGCACAAAAAATGCATGACTGCAAAAGTTAAGAAATCTTATCATTTGTATTTTGGTTACAAGATAGGAGAACAGGAAAAAATTCCGGGCTCCTCACGTATGTTGTTAGACTTGTGTAGCAAATTTATCACTTTGACTTCATCTGGGAAAAAAGATAATGCCGTATGCTGGGAAGAAAAACCAATGCCGTTTCATGGAACTAAAGGGAATGTCATTTTATGATTAGGAGGGAACCAACAAATCAGATTAATGATTGTTATTTCTGCATCATCTCATCAGTTAAATGAGGTGTTATTTAGAAAAAGATCAAAGTTAAATAGCCTAACATTCCTTCTACTCTGCGTCCGGTCCAATATGACAAAGAACAATTTGCTAAAAAGTCTCCAATAATTTTTTATAGTTTTAATGAGGATAATAGCCATGCGTCTGATAAATATGCTACAGCTTCTAAAAACAACCATATGGATGAAATGTGAGGAATTTATTGCTCTTTTTTTCTGCACGTCTTGAAGTGAGAACAATTATGTTGCGTAGTAGAGTATTAAGCTGCGAATGTGGGTGCAAAAGCCTTGAAAGTTATCATCTCTTCTCACCTGCATGTTGATAATATAAAAAAAACCTGTATGAGCAAAAATTCGGAGGGTTTCTGTAAACAAAATTGACTTTAATTAATTTTGCGTTTGGTGCGTCCATGCATTTCGCCGTATCCTATATGTAATGAAAAAAACGACCGTAATTCAAAAACAAGAGCTAACTTACATTTTTTAAGGTGATATTTGTGTTTAGCACGTTGACATCATTCAGAATTGTGTACTTTTATCTCAGTCGCAGAAATTTTTTTTAAATGTTGTTGTCCAGTGCTATCTGTCTGTCATTCTGTCTGTCATAAACCAATCTACAGCTCTAACTAAAAAAACTTCGGACTTCAAATTTGGTGTACGAGTTTTTAGTACCTGTAAGAGCTAGCAGCTATAGTTTGTTGCATACATGTTTACAGTTACATTTTGTTGTTTTTACTTTTGATTACCTAATATGAAATATAAGATAATGAAAGTATTGCGATGTTTTCGGAATGGAGATTTTGTGTATTCTACGCTTTTTGGAAGGTGCTGATTCTAAAAAAGTGGTTTTTGAACATTGGGCCGACTATATGTCTGTCCCTCTAATACACCACCTTACATCTTGAACTAAAAAAGCCAATAACTTTAATTTTGGTATACTAGTTTTTATTACCTGTCGGACGTCACAATAAGGTTTTCGAGAAAATCGCGCCTTCGCACGAAAATTAGCTGACATCTAACTTTTTTTTATTTAAAAGTTATTGAAATTACATTATAGGGTAAGTTCCTTTATTGGATTAATTTTTTGAGTGGTAATTGAAAGCCGTGTTTTGCAACACATGTTTTGGTAGTCTATGAGTATTTTAAGTTTGTATTAAGTATTTCTCAGAGAAACCAGATCACTGACCTTCTAGAATTTTAATCCAACACTCACGACATAATTAACTCAACAAATAAAGTCCAATTTATACTAATCCGAGAATTTAATACTCGAGAAACACCAATTCATCATGATTACACAGAAAATCATATTCTCAATGTAAAACTATCCAGTTAATTTCTTCACACTACAAAGAATGAGTAATTCCAAAGGAACTCAAATTGAAGGGGTTATAGTAAGTATCAAAGAATTTCGAGTCTCTTACAACATAATGATTCGTTGTAAAAGAAACTAACGACGTCTTCATCTTGTATTATGAGAGGAACATAATTCCGCATCGTGAGGTAGTAAATGATAATCTCTTCTTTTTCATTCAAAGAATGGAAGTTAAGGTTTTTCTCTTGGGGTACATCCGTGGGCAGTTAATCGGTTGTTTACACTGAAGAGATTGTGTTCTTCAATGTCAAGGTTCTTAAGAAGGACGTGTAGAAGGAGGGGGCTTAAATATCTATCCCATTATACATATTCAAGACATATACATTATACAAGACACGATGCATTGGAATGAGATCATCTTGGATAATATCTCCAATTGGATTAATAGTTGAAGGTTACATAACTTTACACACATTAACATTCAAAATATAAGTTTTAATATTTTTTTTATCACTACAACAAACTCTACTCAAAATTTCTTCAGGATGATGAATGCATATTTTTATTTATATAAACATATACATTTTTTACACACAACCTTTCAATGAAAGTGTTAAATGCTACACATATTCCCCTGAAAATATTAGAGTATTACTAATATTTACAATTGTAGTTTTTTCACTTTAACATAGATTAAAAAATTTCCATTTGGCCCACTCCGTGGTCGGGGCCCAGCGGCCCAGGCCAATCAGCCCTTGCTCTCTGTGTTAATCCAATGAAAGAAAATTATAAGCCAAATTACTCCGTGAATATTTTTACAAACGGTTTTTTATATGATAAATGTAGCTTTCCAATTCTACTTTTTGAGAATGGTTCGAATATTTTGATGTAAAATTATTTATTGAAAATTTTAAAAAACATACCAACCCATTTCAAAATGTGGTATTATTGAGCCCTGTAAGCCATCTATCTACATTTATCATTTAAAAACAATCTGTAAAAATACCCAATAGAGCCGGAGTAGTTCGGCTTAGAAAATTATTTTTTTCCATTGGATTAACTTATTCACGACGATTGACAAGAAAATTTGATACATTTTAAAATAAGCCTTCCACTTATGTTTATTTAAGTAAACAAAATATAAGCCAAATGAAGACCATTGTCCTGAAAAATTTATGTAAGATGAAAAGAGGTAAACGGAAAACGAATTTAACGTTTTGATACGGAAATAAAAGTGTTAATGCTGTTCACAAAGTCTTCGTTAATGGGTTAAAACGTAGAGAAGACTTCAATTTGGAAACTCGTCTACAACTCCTATTCCCCCTTATCGTCACTTGACTGTGGTTCTAAAATATGACGCCCGTCGCCAATAGCTCTCGTGTAGCTCTAGTGCGATTATAATTCAAACTAAAACTAAACTGTTCCCCTTAATTCCAACTAAACCCATTTCTGTTTTGATACCAAAGTGGGATCGCGATCCAATCAATCGGAAGGTGGTTGCCCCCTTCAAAGTATGTTTTTGGCAAATTTGCTAATTGAATAGCAGGCACTTTCCTACGGCGCAATTAACACCGGCCACTTTATCTCGTCTCTATCACGCTGGCGCAATTTGCCATTCCCATTAGGATTAACATTCCTTTCCATGTGAGAAACCGGATGAAAAAAGTAGTTAATGAACGTGAATAAGTAATGAGTTACTTTGCTGGGGAATGTTTATACAGCTAATGGTGAAATGATACAAGTATATTGGAGATGAAAGTTGTTTGTATGTTCACGGTAATGTTATGTGTTGCAAAGTAAATGTATTTTTTTGTCGTAAACCAATATTGAAATGGAAATCTAATTAGTATACCTATCGAAATATGTCGTGTTTCATGTGCTTCAAAACATAACTTGAAGTTGTTTAGTTTTAAAATGGAAGTTTATTCATTTTTGTTTATTTGTTATTTTTTTTAAAGCAAGATAGTCATTTTTATTGACTGTATTTGTAGTTCTATAAAAATTATATTTTGTAAATTAAAATATTTACTTAATTTGATATTTAATTAAAAATTAATGATTTGCACTAAAGTCAACTCTTTACTGTTTTAAAATCGAAAAGTAAAATTTTAAAAGAATTATAACTCATTCTCAAAATCTGCATTGCAAGTCTAATTAAAAACTTTATTTCCAAAGAAGCGGATTAAGTAATGGGCAGTTCTACCATAATTTTTAATTTCAGGTATAAAAAACTTGTGAAATTTATTTTTTCAAAATAACTTTAAATATTTGTAAAAAGGTTTATAAGGGTTCTAGAATTACAAAAAAAGTTCAGCAAGGCTCATTTGAATTTTTTAACAAAAAATTTAGGGATGGCAGTTTTTCTTAAAAAAAACCGGTTTTAAAGAAACCGGTTTAAACTGGCCTTATGAAAATAACTAATTTTCAGTGAAACCGAAGCGACGAACAAACCGGTCAGTCTTAAAACAGGTTTCGATTTTCCATCCCTAGATCATTGTGACGGTTAGGAACGGAAGGAAAAGAACGGACGGTGAGGAAATTCGCGATGTTTTCCGGTCTTTTTTGTGTTGAAACTTTCTCCAGTTTAATAAAAATGGATTTTTTACTCCTTATACTCCACTTAAGCATATTTATAGAAAAAAAATCCAATTATTAAGCAAAAATTAACCTTAACCATGGGGGATTGTAAGGAGAGTAATAAAACCACGCAGCTCAAATTAACGAATCACGCAATTAATGAATCCCTGTAGCCCCATCCAGTGCTTCTCTTCGCCACTTTAGTAATGAGGTCAGTGAATGTACCAAAACCCAGGGATAAAGTTAGGAGAACAGAAATACACATTATAAATATTAAAAGCAAAAATTTTATGGAAGGAATTTGTTAACATATAGTATTAGTTAAATTTCCAAATGAATGTAATTTTTAGCTTAAAAAATAGTGTTAGTTTGGGCCCTAAACTAAAATGTAACATTCGGGACATTGGAAGGTAAGGAATTTTCTGCATTGTTTTGTGTCCTAAAATTTTTTTAGAGTTTCTTTGCTTTAAAATTCCGTTTTGCAATTATATAAGGACCAGTCTATTAGTATAATAAGAAAAAATTGAAAAGAAATATTAATTTTTTTAAAGTTATGACCAAGAGACATAAAATTAAAAATTATGGTAGAATTGCCCTAATACGTAATGGGAGCACTAAGGTATCAATGATAAAGATGTTGATAATGAGACATTGACTAAAATTCTTACAATATTTATAACCACGTTATAGCATTTTTTCTTTAGATAACTCAAAGTGTTCATTTTAGGAATGTTATTCTCTCTATAAAAGTGCCAGGAGATACAAAATACCATGCATAAGACAGAATTTCCTCACAACCAACAAAAACAAAAAAAATCTAATAACGCCAGTTTCCTCTAGACAAGTTTAATGGCTGTAATTAATTAATAAAGGACCAAAAGAAAATAAATAATCAATCGGAACATCGCCCCAGATATCTCCTAAGTAGCTACTGGGATCTTACACCAAAACATTTTCTTTTTTCCTAAACTAAATGACCCTGTTTGCCGGCAAATCGGGGAATTTGAGTCACTGAACTTGAAGCACTTCAACTACACCCTCACCTAAAGCTATAGATTGCATATTGTTATCTTGTAGATAGTTTTCCTTTAAAATGTGTAGCACTTAATGTTTTTTTTAAATAGTAGTTGATATTTGTTTTTGCTTGAGTTTACGAACTGTTCAACGGCTTTAGTTTAAATAAACGGTTTTATTTTAAACAATATAAGTTTAGTAAATACTGTAAAAATAATATTTTTATTTAATTCGACTTTAGTTGTGTCATAACATTTTGTGTTGAACCAATTTGAACCTAAAACAAAGTTTAATATGTTGGGTTAGAATAATTTATTAAAAAAACTCCACAAAAATCAAACAATTGTTTCTTTCAAATGCATTTCTGATTATAAATTTTTTTTAAAAAATTAATTAATCGAGTATTTTAATAAAAAGTTGTTAATATACATAACAAGTATTTTATTAAGAAAAAAGTAAATCCCTAATCGAATGGGATTTCAAGTTCATTCAACTATTAATGTTTATGCATTAAACACTGTGATCCAAATATAACATATAGGTATTTCCTTATTATCCCCATTATACTTACAAATTGCTCTGGATATAAACAATTGCGTAGAATACATAAATTGTCTTTATATTAGTTTCATCATGTCCATTACGTTAGAAGAATTTTACCTAATTGGGAATACTAAGCCCAATGACCTTTATTGTACTATAATAGTTTGTTAGGATCTTTAAATAATTCCATTGTAATTTGACTGAATTTGAAAATCACACTACAAATATTAAACAACTTCGATTTGATATTAAAAGTTGTAACAAAGTTGTAACAAGTACTATATAGACATTCCATTATGCTAGTTCCATTTATACCACGGCAATTTTGTCTTTCTTATAAAAATGTTACAATTTTAAGAAACGAATATTAAAATTGTTAAAAAATAGTTATTTATGCAACTAGTGTGAAAAGTAAGGCTTTTTTAAACGAGTTGAATAAATTCACGAGTTTAAAAAAGGCTATTTTCAACGTGTTGTCATACACTTTTTTTTTATAATAACCTGCAAAAAAGTATTTATTAATTGGCATTTATTGATTGGCTTATTAATTATTTTATTATCACGTTCAAATTATTTGAAGGTGATTATTTATATTAATGATTATTTTAAAATCATGTGCAAAAAGTATTTCTTAGATTGGCATTGGAAATAAACGCCAAATAAAGAATCACGTTCAAATAAGTTCAAATAAAGAATTTTCCACCAATCACGAAGGCGCCGAATAAAATATCACTCTTACATAAAGAAATTTACACCAATCGGATGCTCTTATTTACTTTGTCGCACTAGTGCGTAAAAGTAATTTTGAAACATTTTTATAATATCGTGCAAAAAACCTAACTTTTTCAAATTAATAATCGTGGCAAAAGTGATGCTTTTCACGAACTCGTGTTTCAAAGTTACTTTTACGCCCTAGTGCGACAAAGTAAATAAGAGCATCTGACTGGTTTAGAACGTGATATTGTATTCGGCGGCCTTGTGATTGGTGGGAAAATTCTTTATTTGAACGTGATTCTTTATTTGGCTTCCTATTTCCAATGCCAATCTAAGAAATACTTTGTGCACATGTTTTAAAATAATCATTAATATAAATAATCACCTTCAAATCATTTGAACGTGATAATAAAATAACTAATAAGCCAATCAATAAATGCCAATTTAGTAAATACTTTTTTTGCACGTTATTATAAATAAAATAGTGTATGACAATACGTTGAAAATAGCCTTTTTTAAACTCGCGAATTTATTCAACTCGTTTAAAAACGCCTTACTTTTCAGACTAGTTGCATAAATAACTATTCTTATTTTGAAGATTTGAAGGGTTTAGTTGAAAAACTTCCATTCTTCAAAGTATAACTGAGATATAGGGTCCAGTCCATTCATTGGCGACTTTTGGCGGAGTGAGGATACTCAAAGCAAGGCAATTCAAGCAAATGGTTTTAAGTTTGCGTCAAAAAAATAAATCGAAACTTTCTTACTTATTTAAATATTTATTTCAAAATGCAAATGCTTTGATCAAGCTAAAAACCTCTCAATCTATTCGGTAAATTTTTTTTATTATGTAAACTTCCTTTTATAAAATATATTTGCCGTAATTTAATCCCAAAAATCGTCAACAATTGCAACATATTCAATAGCAATAGAAAAAAAAATCGACAAAATTAATTAAATGAATTATCAACAAAATTAACTCTTTTTGGAACTTTACTTATACAAGCTTCAGTTTAGTGCAATTTAAATCAGAAAACATGCAAAAATATAACTGTGCCCATTCCCAAATAACAAAGACACGTCAAGTAGTTTTTAAAATGCTAACAAATATTATCCTTTGGCAGTTGGTTTATATTTTTGGCACATTTAAAAATGTGTCATTACCAAAAGCTATAACGCCCCTTCTTTATTATTTTTATTCTAATTACATTTTTAAAGAACTTTTGGGTAACCATATGATTTTAAATTCCAAATCGTTGAGTTTACAGTTGTATTTTTAAAATTTAATATTACAAATTGTGTCATATAAGTCAGATAAAAAAACGCTATATAATGAAGAAAAGTAGTAAGAAGTACGAATGGTAAGAATACGACCTAAATACGCAATCAATGATTTTACTTCATTTATAAAGCAACATAGAATAATTTGTCAAACCAAATAATAGAATAAACATGCGCACAATTGCAATTCGATAACGATAAAATTGAATATAGCAATAAAAGCATAGCATCAAAGATTTCTTTGAAAATCTAGTTTATCCAACATCAGACGAAACATTTTAATGTGTATCTTTTAAATATACTGCTATTTACAAAATAGAATTATATGCATAAAAATATCAGGTAATTTTTGTTATTTCAAATCTCTTAGGGAGACAAAAAATACTTAAAAATTTATTTTCCTTGAAAAGTACAAATGATGAAGTGGCACCATACCACACTGTATATTGACTTGAACTACATTATTTACCGCAAACAAATAGATAATTTATAGAAAATAACTTTTACTATATGTATTTCCTGTAAACTATCTTGTTAGCTTTATTTTTCCATTTTTATTGCACTGTCGATTTTCTTGTATTTTTAGTTACTTACGTTATAGAAGGCAATATGAGTTAATAGAACAATAGTATTTACAAAATATTACTAGTAAAATTTTTAATGATTTTAATCATCGTAAATTATTAAAACCATTAATCGATTCCTACTGGTTCCTATTCACACTGGTTTTTTTAATGCAATTTTAGTATAATTTATCGAAAATTACTTATTTTATTTAATGTAATAATCTTATTAGCACGAAACATATAGAAAATAACCTCCTATCGTTGCAAATTATCCGAAACATATTATTTTCCCTTTTTGATGCACTGTTTATTTGTATTGTATTTTAACTGCTATTTATCTATTAAAGTTTGACTCTTTCAGACCATAGAATTCCTTTACATCTAACACATCAAATATTACAAGATAACCCATTCAACCATGATTAGTATGAATTCTTCGCATGGTTAACAGTGGTGCCCCGAGCCTGATCCCTGAATTTCGTTTACTTAAAAAGAATAAAACTCTATTTTTGGGGATATGTCTTAGAATGTTGAAATTCAAATGAATTTTCTCATGTCTGATTAACTATGGGCCCTTAGTACAAAATGACAATTTTTTTTATGTTACCATAGTTTTGAAAAATTAAAAAGTTCTTTCAACTCTTGAATGTTAGGGGAATCGAGGTTTTATTGGTATGACTTTCTTCTCCTTTTATTAGGCGGGGGGAAATGCATTTTATATTTTGTAAAGCTTTTGAAAGATTTAGTTTTTAAAAAAAAATTATTCTTTCTTAATGCTTATTTAAAAATATAAACGTATCATTTCAAATACATAAAGTAAATATAAATGTTAATTTATTTTGTTGACCAAAGTTATTCAATTACTATATTTTTTACTTAATTTTTTTTTATGAAATAGTAACGCATTGGATATTTTAAAAATTAAATTTTATGGTCACCAATTATGCATTTTTTAAAGCATATTAGTTATGTACAAAAGATACTTTTCATTCATCTTCTTCTTCTTCTTACTAATCTCAGGTTGTCTAGCTTAGCTAGACAACCCCCATGAAACCAAAAATGTACAAAAAGTCTAAAAACTGCATTGGGTCCTGAAGGACTTCGTCTTTTTTAAAATTCAAGCAAGCCAAAATGTGTTCTGGGGAGGCTAATTCAACGGAACACCGAGGACATTCCGGAAATTTCTTTTGCCCCTGCTGAAAAATGATACCCTCGTGTGCCCACTAAGAAAGCGGGAGAAGGTGGTTTGATAGTGTCTTGGTCTAACATTAAAGCTTTCTCCCGGTCTTTTGGCAAAGTACCAAGGATGATTCGGGGGTATTTTCATGAGTTTGTTCATTTTTGTTTTTGTAAGGGATGAAATCTCACTAACTGTGAGCTCTCCTCCTGGATTTATTCCCTCTTCAGACGCTGATCTGGCCAAAAAATCTGCTCTTTCATTCCCCTCAACTCCCACATGTGAAGGGATCCACTGGAAATGCACCGTGTGCTCGGGTGTCAGTCTCTCAAGCAAATTCAAAATGTCCAGGCTAGTTCGATCTCCAACAATACTCCAATTTTCAAGATGTTGTATTGAAGAGCGACTATCTGTTAAAATCCATAAATCATTAAACTGATCCTTCACCTGTACTGCATACTCTAGACCTCTTCTAATGGCTATTAGCTCTGATCTGAACACGGAGCAGTAATCTGGATTTCTTATTTTAAATTCCTTTTCTCCGGTGGCTGTGACCATGTACACCCCACTTCCCGAGACACCACCAACCCCTCTACTACCATCTGTGTAGATCTTGAAAGAAGATGGGGGAATATTATGGATTGTTTCAAGTGCTAGCTGTTTAACGAGAGCCGGTATCTCCGAGTTTTTTGTTACAGCTGTTAGAAGTTCCTCGTGAAAGTAAATTCCGCCAAGTTCCAGTCCAGCTCCAGGTGATCTCAGTGAGTGACCCTCTACACTTGTAGAAAGGAGATCCAGTGATTTTGCATAGGAGAAGGGGCTATGTTTCTTTAATCGTTGATTGTTGGTCCAATCTAGAAGGTAGGTGGAAGTTCTGTGCTGCTCATTATAGCTAATTAGCTTGTTATAGTATTTAGTAAGGCACAAAGTTCTTCTCTGAGAAAGAGGCGGCAAATCACTCTCAAAATTCACAATAACATTTGGACAACTGTGTCGTAGACCGGTTATGATTCTAGCTGCGCTGTACTGCACTCGTTCAAGTTTTTCAAGATTGGTATTGGAAGCACAAGAATAAATGGGGGAACCATATTCTAGAATTGGTCTTACAAGAGATATATATGTTGTACGAAGTGTGCTTGCTTCAGCCCCCCAATCTCGACCTGAAATATACTTGAGAATGTTCAACCTTAATATTTACACCTCAATTACAATCCTGTCCACAGAGGTCCAGGTCGTAACTCAAGTAAAATGTTTCTCTGTCCAAAACAGAACTTTTATCGTCTTCAAGCAAGGAAGCAAAAGCCAGTAAGCCGTCTTTGACTTACTAAAGCCTCCCTTTTCAATACTTATCGTAAAGGTTCAGGAAGGTGGATTTTACACAGAAAAGCAACTTATTATCCTCAGGTATGCCATAGAAACAAAAAAATATAAATATATAACAGTCTTGTTTTCATATTGTGAGGTACTTAAGAAACAGTAAGTAAGTTACGTTGTAAAAACAAACGTGAATTTTAGGTTACAACAAGAGGCGTTTGAGTGATACTGAGGGCCAAGCTAGATTGATAACTAATCAAAGTAGGTTTGCTTAAGTCTGACCAACTGACCGAAAAATCGGCTTCTATTCACCCCATCCCCTACCCCAGTGTTGCGCGAAAATAGGCACAACAGGCCTTGGTCCTCAATATTCTGTTTAAATTTTAAGGCACATCAAAACTGTGCAACACCTCAATTTCGATAAAATGACACTTAATTCCTTTCAGATAAACATAAGGCAATTTAAAAGAAACTACTAGAGCAGATTCACTTGGAAATCACACTGATACTCCTGTAAATTTGTAGAAAAATAACAAATGACCATTGTTAGAACATAAAACATGTGTCCCTTTTATTACTAAGGTTCGGACTTAAACTCCAGATATAATAAGAAACTTTCGATAAATGATACTCAAGAGCCTGACGAGTCTATCAAAAAGGTTTTTTACATGATCATTAGAGGATTTTCCCGTGAAAATGAAACTCTGAGAATTTGCGATAGCTTTCCTTTGATGGTTTATTGCACGGGAAAGTGTGCTTGGTTATTAGCAAATGACAAATAAATCGATTGAAATCGAAAATGTATCGAGACGGAATGGAAGATGTTTTTGTAATGTAATAATACCTTCTATATTATATTTGTGATTTTATGTGTCAATATAATAAAGAAAAAGTAATGTAATTTGTGATGCGTAAAAAATAGTATTCAATAAATATTATCATTCGATGTTTTGGGGATAATGAACTGGGAATAAATTGTTATTAAATGTTTATATAATTCTCCATACGATTTTTTTCAAAATATATACGATTTCTCTAATAATATAGAACACATAAAAATGCCATTTGTGATATGTAAAAATAGTATAGCCTTATTTCAATCTTTGCATGTTAAAACATTATATAGATAAAATTATGTTAAGGGGACGCGGTACCCAAAAATTGGTCAAAATATCGATTTTTCAGTTTTTACTTCTTATTATTCACAATATCTTTCTGGACATTTACTGGAAGTTTCATAATGATATCTTTTGTAGAAAAAAAGTTATTAAATATTTTCTGGAGTCATTCCTATAAGTTTGAATACGTATTTCATCTGCTTTCAAACTTTTTTCTCTGTTTCGCGTTTTTCAATTATTGTGTTTAATAAATCCCTAAGGCTAATTTTTTTTGCTAATTAAGTTAGAATTTTGAAATTTTTAACCTGTGTTCTTATATATATGGTGCACAAAATTGTGCATGGAATAAGGTCTACTATGTATAGCTGTTTTTTAAAAAAAATGTTGTATTCAATAATTTGTAATTTTATTGTGATTTTCAGTATAAATGCATGTTACTTTTTAACTGTAGCTCACATTTTAAAATCCATGCACAATTCTTGTTTTTTTTTTAAATAAATGAAAAACTACTTGTAAATATTTGTTTTTATTGCAAGAAAATGTTTATTTAGAGTGAACATTAAATAAAACCAACATAATTTACAAATTAATGTTATTATTTCTAGAAATAATGTTTTGGGTACTGTGACTCCTTAAATATATAGAATATAATGTAAATGATGTGTCTTAACTGCGATTCTAATGGCTCATTTTCAACCCACTTGTCCTAATTCAAAAAATAATATGTATTATTTTTATTTGGGTGAAAAATTTGGTTTTATAGCTATTTTACTAACACTTTTATTAAAAAAAAATATATCAATCAATATAATAATTTAAATATTTTAATATTTTCTTTCTAGTTCAATTTATAATTTTCTATTTTTTTTTAATTTTAAAAGTAAAGTTTTAGAGTTACAAAATAACATTGGAATAACCAAACGCAAATAAAATTAAGAACTATATTCATACATAGAATTTAATTACTCAATTAAAATCAACACATTTACTCTTACTATTTAATTTTCAATAAGAATTTATGTTTATCATTAGATTTACTATGTAAATGGCCTAAAAAAATAAAATCCGCAAATAAAAATAACCTTAAATTTAACAGAAGTATTCGCGGAGGCAAGCATTTTTGTTGAAATAGAGCAATGGAGGAATGATATATCAACCTAGTGATGGAGCTATAGAATAACACTAAATATTCGCTAATAATAACACTTGATGGACAAGTCAGACCTTAGAGTAGTTTTCCAAATTGATTTGTATGGAAAAGTAGCGTTATTTGATCCATACAGTATTATCTATTAATAGATTTTTGACCATTTCCAATTGCGTCATTTCCGCTCTACTCCATTATAAACTGACCAATTGCTCTTCAACAATCAAAATTACGTTGCAGCACAAGGTTTCTGACCAAATTTTAAGTGTAATTTTGATAAGTATTTAGCATGTAATTTGATAAGTATTTTACAATCATCTCATTATATACAGTCCCTGGACAAATTATTCGACGCACTGTATTTGTTTAGGTAATTTTATGTTTCTTAAGAGTTTTTATGCAATAATGGAATATTTAAACTACAATATTATTGATTTTTATTTAAAAGAATTGTTGTAAACTACATATTTGTATTTATACACATATGTGGGTACAATATCACCCGGTAATTAATATTTTACATGAAATCTTGCAGTGCGTCTAATAATTTGTCCATGGACTGTATACTTAAATAAGCATACCAAATTTTTAAGTATACATAAATGAATACATTAGTTAAACCATTTTGCTATATAACTATAAAAATTCAAAATTTATCAATGGTCCCTTTATATCGTAGTTTGAAATTCAGGAGTATATAGGATGTGTTATTAATATTAATGAGGTTAAAAATAAAGCAGAAGACTTGATTGTCATCATAGAATTAAAAAATATATAATCAATAGAATTCTCTGAAAGAACAGAGTACAAAGTTCCATTGCATAGCAAAATAACATCATTGGGTTGTAATTAGATGTCGGATAACTATCGGAAGAATTAAAATATTTTTATAAAAAGAAATAATGAGTGTAATGATCTGTAAGCAGGAGGAATTTTACTTCCTCTTAGGAATTCTTAGCGCGAGTCAGACATATTCGAAATCCGGAATCGCCACAGGCTAATTAAACAGTTCCGCATCCAATCGACCAACCGTTTGCAAGCCTCGGAACAGCCCTTTATTGCTCATTAAGAAATTATACGATAAAATACAAGGAGAAACAAAGCAACTCGTAACCGTACTGGAAAAATGTTGCCACTAATCGTAGGGAAATGAACTGAGATTGATTTCATGTAAAATTCGAAGAGAAGGAAGTAGAAGTTTTTATTGAAGTCCATTTATCAGACGATTTTGCGGAAGAGAATAAGTGACAGTTGCTTCTCTTTATACGTGCATGCTCTGAAAGACAATACAAATAAAAAAAAAATGTGAAACTAATAAAATACAAATAAAAAACGTGAGAGAGGTTTCATTGATTTTTTTTTATTATGACAACAGGAGTCGGTAAAAATGACATTAATAAAATTTTATTTTGGGTTCTTGGAAACTTTTTAAAGAAATAAAAGAACCCGTTTGTTATGGTCAGGTAGTTTATTTCAAGATTTATGGTTATGAGTATTTTTTACGGACTTTTCCCGTTTAACATGCGATGCTACAAAGATGCTATAAACACTAGATCGTAATCAAAAGATTAATCCCTTCAGTCTCAGATCAAATTACTTCACATTTACTAGATTTTTGTATTTACATATTCGAGTTACGAAAATGTTCTGACGTAAATGTAGTAAATCTTGTAAAGAATTATGGTAGTTTGTCGGGTCATGAGATGACGTTTCTTACGTTTGAGTTAAACGATTCCGGCTGTTTTTCTAGCACCTCTTTTTACCTAAATAAGTTTGGGCTTGAATGTTTTCTAGATTTTCAGCCTACTTTTTTTTTAAATTCGAAAGAATATTTAAAAAATGAAACGTAAGTAAGGATATGCTGTCGATGTCCGTCTGTCTGTCCGATATCGGAAAGTAGGTTGTTTTAGTTATTTTAGAACGTCTTGTTACTTTTCAGATTAAATTACTTATAGTGCTATTTGGCAAAGAATACAAATTATTTGATGAAGTATTTAATTTTATTGTACAGTGAAAACCCAAGGACTACTCACCTAACTACAATATTTGGGTACATATTACAAAGAGAAAACACATTCATTATTGCCACATGGACATTGGAATACTAATAAGCATACAATCACACTTACATTTGAAAAATAAAAAATAAAAAAAAACACGACATTTTTATTAGGCTTTTTATTACATGTTTATTTTCTTAAAAGAATGCACCATGTTAACTCAAATAAGAAAGTAAATATGGATAAAGTTTTAGTTTACAAGCAAACTCTTATTACAAACTTCTACTGAAACAATCACATTTCACTCTGTCTTTGATATTAACCCTCCTATCCTTTCCAAAAAAGCATCAATAATAATAATAATACCTTTCTCTATTTTTCATGTAATTGAATTTATCCCGTGGGAAATACAAGGACATTAACAATGGAAGGAACCATGTGAAATTGGAGGGAAATTCTATTTTAAGAGCAATATTTTCCGTTAATGTCATCTATCTAACTTGTGTTCCTCGAACACGCTTGACATTGTCGAAATGCCTCCGGTTTTTGTGCTCAATTGACCGGTACCTCAATACACTTTTTTGTTTACGGAAAGTAGAAAACTCTTTCAGGTTTCAATTACCAGATTTGCCAAAAATAGATTTGTAGGAAACCGTGTGCTTGTTTATTTGTTTATTTATTTGCAAATTTGTTTATCAATTAATTTATTAATAAGATGTAAGATGTAATAACGTCCCCGCAGCATATCTTTGGCTGCCCATCAATTCAAGCCAAGCTCTTCAGGATTGGCTTTGAAGACCCAGAAATTTTAATTCTCTCCGAAGATGCAGAAGAAATAGCGAAAGCTGTCTACGACAGCTTCGGATCCATCTAGTTTTTGCACACATCATGGACACGACAACAACAACAACAACAACATTAATAAGCTAATGGATTCACTATCCATAATTATGACACTTTTCAAAACTTTTTTTAAATATTTGTTTTGGAAAATGCTGAATTTTAAACAATTTATATTTTTAAATGAAAATATTTGCAACAAGTTTTTAAAATAGCATTTAAGCAAGTTAAAAAAAATAGACTTGTTAATGATTTCCCTACGGTTAAGAAATTAAAGGTCTGGTTGCAAAATTTACATTCTCCAAAGTATAACTAAGATATACAGCTTTGTACTTTCATTGGTGGCTTCATACAATTGAATTAATGATCGTCAAAATATGCAAATGAACGAGCCGGACCCCACACTATAGTTATACTTTGGAGACTGAGTTTTGCAACTGGGTTCTTTAAACCATCTATATATATAATACTCTTATACGGCACCCAAATTTCCTTATATTTCTAACTCTGGAATGGCAACAATCGAAATGAACCTAAATACTACTAATTTCAAAATGGTCGACTGAAAACAACAAAAAAGTGTTTCTTCAGGAATGGCTTGAAAAAGGGAAAAATAACTATAAATATTATGCACAAAACCATAGTTCGATACGGCAGAAAAACATTGAATGTATATTTTTTTGAGAAAAGCACCACGAAATAACACAAGGATTGACAATTTCGGGAATGACTGCAATAAGGCCAAAAGAACAACAACTTTAGGATATAATCAGTAAGTTTAACTTTAAACATGCATAATATTAGGGGCATTTAATGTATAAAAATTTAAATTATAATTGATTAGTCTAAAGGACCCTGTCTGGATTTGGCGACCCTCCTTCAAAACGGTCGACTGAAGTGACCAAAAATATTACCCATTTTCAAAATGGCCGACTGAAAACAACAAAAAAGTATACTTTCAGGAATGGTTTTAAAAAGGCGAAAAAGGAAAAAATAACTTTAAATATTATACCCAAAACATAGTTCAATACAGCAGCAAAACATTGAATACATTTTTTTAAAGCACTACGAAATTAGTGGATTACGAAGAATTGGCAATTTCAGGAATAGCTGTAAAAAGTCCAAAAATGAAAAATAACCATAAATATTATGTGCAAAACGTTGTTCGATATGGCAGTAAAATAGAAAATACTTTTTTTTACTAAAAACACTACAAAATTAGTAGATTGCAAAGGATTGAAATTTTACAAGTAGCGGCGAAGCGTTGTCATATTTTTCACAACTTCGCCCAAAATGAGATAGTTGGCGATTGCGTCTAAAATTTGTCACCAAGGGTTGCCATAAAATTGATATTTCGGGGTTACCAGATTTGGCAAAAAAATTGCCGGACATGCTTCGGTTAACCAAAAGAATCGTGCCCGTATTTGGCGACCTTTAGAAACTCTCGCCAAGTCGAAATGACAACAAACTCCGGCAATTGCCGAGATGGTTGCCATCTCGAATGAAATTTCAAAAATGAAAATGAAATGAATATTTTATTTTTAATTTTTGAAAAATTTAAAAGAAAATAAACTTTTAAGTAACAGGGAAAATTCATTACATTGCAGACCAGATTTATGGAAAACGTGGAATGTTAAAATGACGAAGAATTTATTTAAAAAAAGTAAATAGTTATTTAAAATCATTAAGCATATAATTGATAGAAGATTGGTGTAAAAAACTTCAAAATAAATTAAATACATTTAAGATTTAAATAGAAAAACATTTAGAAATTGGCAATGCAATTGCTAATTTCGGCCAAAGGTTGCCATAACACCAATTTTTGGGGCTACCAGATTTGACGTAAATTTGCCGGGCACGATTCTTTAGGTTAACCCATGCTTCTTTAGGTTTACCTTATAATTTCGATTGACTGAACTACCAAACACTATTGTTAATAAAAAACACAGTCGTATAACTTTATAAACATTAATTTGTTATTATTTTATTTTAAAAGGATACCAAAGGCTAGACTAAAATATTTCAATGAACGGTGAGCGAGCGAAGCGAGCCTGGATCGCAAAGCTATCCAAAGGGAACTGCACAAGCAGTTCCCGGGGGTTGGCGAGCGATATCGAGCAGGGGGCGTGCCACCTAGTTTAATTTATTTGATGATATCACTTTCTATATAGTATCAGTATATTAATAACTATCGCTACAACATAGTTAAATATATATTAATTTGAAGTTTTCAAAAGTCTCACATTTACAATATATTTAAAGTTTTTATCATGCTGATATCCTTCAAATAATATAGAATAAATACCAAACAATATACTGAATTCTCAAGAGAATACGACAAACAGTAAATTTGCAACAGTAAATTTAAATACACAAAGTTTAGTTTCCTTATAATAATTTTTTAACAATAGAAGCAATAGCGGAAATCTTTATTAAGTTTAACTTCTCACTGTTCTATTGTTATAAAAAAGTTCCATTATGTAATGCTAAATTGTATAAGTTACTTCACTACTTTGTTTCACACACTGAAAACAGAAAAGACACCCACAAATATGTTTTACGACATTATAATTTTGTGAGTTCCATTGTATTTATGTATCTTGTTATTTTAACCTTAGATGAAAAGTTTTTGTAAAAGATACCCTTTAGTAATTTCTTAAGAATTCACTTGACTTGTATTTTTTTTTTCAATTCGAGGTTTATGGATTTTACATAAAATTTGTATCATTATTTTAATAATTTTTAGTTGAATTGAATTTTAAAAGAAAGTAAGTATAAGAATACAGTTTCAAAGGATTAAATATGTTTAAATATATTTCTACTATTACCAACTAACATTCTAAATTTAAAAGTTTTCATAACTTGAAAGATGGTGCTTTTAGTCACGTATAATCATATTTTATTTTGAAATGGAAATATATTAGCAATGGGATTGGGTTATAAACATATTTTCGATGAAAATGTCACCAAAAAGATTGAGACTTAAGACCCCTCCATTCATCAATAATGAATCATGAACATGTATTTTCACCTTCAGATATCTGGCCAATATCGCATTAGCAGAAGGGTATCAGAAGTTTATTAGACGATATAATGTGATATATTCATAAGAAAACCAATAATCATAAAAAAGTTATTGCAGTTTTTTCAAATATGAAAACTAAAATTATATTTGGACATATTTTGAAAAACAATAATTTCAAAACAAATAACCGTTACTAAATAGCTTGACATAATTTCAGTAGCTGAGAAAATACACTTCTGCCTCATAAAATACTAATCACGAGAAAGGAATTGCGACTTAATTATATCACTTTGTTCAACGAAGCCTCACGACCGTCATCATCTGTTAAACAACATAAAACTCCAATAAGCTCTCTTGCCACTGAACGGAGACCCTTGAAAAATCTACATTGGTTTGAAAAAACTGTAACGTAAACATTGTTTTGAAAATTTTCCATTACTTGTGACAATTATGGCTCTCAAGGATAGCTTAAACTAAGAATAAAACTCCAAAATGGACAAATTTTTACTAATTAATTAGGTGTCAGTTAAAACTCTACTAAACTGTCTTAACGAAATATCATCAGCAGCAAGCCGAAACGGGAAAAATAACCGGCCAACATACTCCTGACCTGATAAGGATCTTTCGATGGCAAAATAGCTATGCACGAGTCTATGTGAAAGTAGAGCGCCCGATCGCTGGCTTTGTAACATATACCCCTTTTTATTATTACCAGCTTTACCACCATAGAGATGTATGCAACTGAGAGTTATACTAGCATAAGTCAATTTTTTAGACAACTTTGGAGGTTCCATTAGACAAACAACTCCTTATGCACGGGTTGGGTGAAGGAAAATATCTCCTAATCGAACGTAAAAATTTTATAAATGTGCGCTGTAATAGTATTCTGTCAGTATATTGTTACTATACCATATATTTGTTTATAATTTCGTATATTTTAATTATATTTTAAGAAGTAAAGTTTACTTAGAAAAACGTGAAACTATTTCAATTATTGTGTAATGCATGCAAAGTTCAAGAGATCATGAGTTAAAATTCAGTTGCATAACTAAATGAATGCATGTAGTGCATGATTATATTTTTTCTCTAAGAAAATTTGTGTGCGTTTAAAGGACTAATAAAAATCGAGCTTGTAAAAGTATTAAATCACTGTAAGGAATTATAATATCATCATGTTCCCCAAAAAGGTTTTCGCTTCACATTTAATCGTGCTTGAAAATAACCATTTCCGTCTACAGTGTATTAGTTTGAGATAAATCTTAAACCCCTACAAATTGAACACATCTCCTCCAGGGAGAAAACAATTCTTTAAAAATATGTATAAAACTAATATATATTCATAACAACTTTCAAAAGTGATTTGTTATTCATAATAAATGTTAGCATAACCAATATGAAAATGACCTAAAACAATTTTTGACTTGGGCAAGTATGGCTCTGAAGCAGATATCAATCACCCATTCATTCTAGCATGGAAATTTTTCCAATCAGTCTCTCCTCTCTTCCCAGTGAATGTGTTTCTCCAAATAATTGGCTTTCGAGGCGAGGGTAATTATAAAGAACTAAGATTGATTATCCCGCGAAGATGTTGATGTCCTCGGAACACATTATCCTCATCCTGTATCTGGGTTATCGGTGGCAAAGTGCTTTTTCCACAGGGGCGTGCTCCACTTGAATCGATAGGGTCGCCCTCAACCTCGGGAAGCTTCGGTCGGATAAAAAAGAAATAACATCCCATTTTTTAAAGTATTATCTATACCTCATTAACGGTGATGTAGTAAAATGGCGTATCCAGATTTTTTTTTTTTTGGGGGGGGGGGCCTATTTTCAATCCTTTGAATGAATGAGAATAATTAAATATCCATTCAAATTAATTTAAATTCACTAATTATCAATTATAATTAATTAAAATCTACTAATTATCCATTTTAACTAATTAAAATCTATTTATTATACTATGTATCCATTGCAATTTTATTTTTTTGGTGCAGGATATTTTCACGTTCGGAGGGATAAAGCCCTATAGACCCCCCTCCCCTTCTTATGATGAGTATGGTAAAAACAATGGTTTTAACTTCATAATCTTGTTTTTTTACAGTTGTTTGATAACAGATTTTTTATAGAAATGAAGAATATAAAATGTAAATTTAGCATAATAATATTAATCGTTCTTTCTGGAGGCAGAAAAACGGCCAGATGCAAAGATTTTTTTTATTTTAAAATTCTTTTTAGTAGAACTCTTGAATTTATATTTTCTTACACAATTGTTTAAATTTGACAAATTAAAAACTTAGCAGTATCAAATTATCAACTTACTTAATAGAGTAATTAGTTCTATGAGTTTAATTACTATTTTAAAGAATGCACTTATAGATGAAAATATACATATTTTTGAAATTTTATACTATTATATTGTGATACTACTTTTAATTTCAATGTAAATAAGACAAATATTCAAAAGAGAAGTTAACTAATTAGGAATTATGGAATCATGGGAAGAAATTTTTTTTAAAAAAGGAAATAACTGTTTTCAGATGTAAACATAAATATTCAGAAATATTAATTCTCTAAAAATTTTCTCTTGACCTTTAAAAGACAGATTGACACCTTTTCTTTTAATGACACACACGCTAGAAGTAGTGCATTTTTCGTTATTTTATGCAATATTTTTTGTGAACAGTTGTTTTTTAAAACGAGTTTTTTCTTTAGAAATTGAATGATAAACTTTACTTAAGAAAACAGTTATACAAAAGGTAATACGAAAGGTAACAGTAGTACAAAAGGTTGCAACATGTTTTTATTAAAGTGAGTTAAAAGTTAAGAAAACATTTTATTAAGTTCTATATTATAATATTTCAACAAAAATATAATAAATTCAATTTGTCAAATTGGAGAAAAATTTAACCGTTTATAATTACGATATTTGGAGTCGCTCAAATATTGTTAACGGTTCTATCATACATCAACAGTGTGTTTATTTGATGAAATATCCTAGAGCGGGGCGGGTACACAAAACAAACTCCTGAAAATTTGGCCACAAAGAGGGCAACGCGCGTGCATCATCTATATCTACATGGAGTGTTATAAGAAGAATTTTGTTACACGACCCGTTATAGGATGGCAGAATAAATACCTTATTTTAACCCAGGTCTTCTGGAATATCTATGGGCTGAAGACCGTCGCCTTACCAACTAGGCTAAACGTACCCTACTAGAGTCCCACAATATCGAAATTTATCGGTATTTGCAAAGTCACGACAACCAGTAGGTTTTGAGAGTTGGCAAAGGCTCCATTTCAACGCCTGAGGCATTTAAGCGCCAACTTAAAGCCCTCTAAGCCAACAGCAATCCTCCAGATTCGAACAATAATCTCGGTGAATGGGGAGTGCCATTATTTCCAAAGTTCTTACGACTTTGTCTACTTACAAGTATAGCAGTCGAGATTCTATCCTACACAAGAACAAGTTAATAATCACAAGTTGTAATATTCTTTAACACTCCAATCCCGTTTTGCGATTGTGAATCATTCCAAAAAAAAATGATGGATGGTGTTTGGGAGGATCTCTGCTTGCCCCTTTCTCGCATCGCGGAATTCGAACTGGGATAACGCAATCTGTAACATTGTTTTTTTTAATCCTGTCTCTCTATCAGAGCTTTGGTATGTCAGGAAGGTATTATTATCTAAAGTATTTAGGGGATAATTGGGCCGAAAAGGGCAAGCATAGTCGTAGTTTAAAGATTCAACGAAGAAAAAGGGTTAGGATTCATGTAAGCAATGTATAATTATTTGTTAAATGATGTAACTTTTCTGTAATATTTTTAATAACTAATAAGAATTATGCATTTTGATGGGCATATTAGTGTAATATTGATATACCTTTTCATTGACTTTTGCAGGAAGATATGTTCTCTTTATATAGGCGTTTGATCAAATTTCTAAACAAGAACTTCGATTTTGGACGGCAAGCAGGAAGATATGTTAGTGCTAGTTATGTATGTAATATGTATGTAATATATGTGCAGTAGTTAGTAAAAAGTTCGTGAAGCTTTCACTCAACTAACTTTACTCAAATCATTGTGTGCTCTAGTGAAACGTTATTCCAAACAACCAAACGCTAAAAATATAGATTTTTACATTTTGGTTAACTGGCTTTTTGAGGTAAAATTAGTTTTAAAAACAATCAATTTCGCTTATTATTGTTCAACACTGTCTTTCGGCAACTTTGGACGTTAAGGTTAATTTTAGCCAAATCAGGCAAAAATCCGATGATCTATGATATGTACTGGATGGATTAAACCAGTGCTAATTAATCTCAAAAAGTTGGCTCCGGCAAAATGGCGAAGCGCATACGCAGTAGCAAAAAATTACGTCATTCGGCATAATGTTTAGAACTTTATTGATAAATGATCGCGATAAAGTTTCAAATGAGCGTTAATGAACCAAACTCAATCACCAAAGTAGAAGAAGTCAAATAGTTGTCTCCAAGGATCTGGTAAAGGTCGCGTTTTCTTAACAATGAGCAGTCCATCCAGTATAGATTGAAGATCGTTGGTAAAAACTTAGTGGTAGGATTTTAATAATTCATATATACATACATAAATACCGTGTGAAACAACTAACCTTTAACTTCCCTTAGTAGATCAAATTTAATTGCGTATTTATTTCTACTAAAAATGCACCAAAAATTGACCAACAAAAATTCAAAGATCAAAATAGTTACTTATAGTAAACAGGTTAAATACATAAAGAACCCATTTATACATGGTAATTTCCAACCTTTACAACTACTAACATTATTTTCTATAAACTTCAAAGAAGTAGTTCACTAGGATTTGACTTCAATTTAGTATTCTTCAATGAAGTCTCTGTGCATCGAAGTCACCTTAAACTTCATGTACTTCCTTCCGGAATAACAATTGGACAGCGCTTCCGGCTGTCTATTTACATCTTTTTCAGTACTTTAACGCAGCCAAGTCACCCCCGACAGTGCAATGGCACCAGAAGGATGGAATGATACTCAGGTGCGCCACTCCTTGGCATTGCATACTTCGAGGTTGCATAAGGGTCGAATGAGCAAAGGTGAGCCCTTTTCTTCGGTTTAAAAACAACATTCCAGCCTCTTTTTACCTTTTCCCACTGAGGATGATGGACATAAGAACAGACTGCACTTTTTTTCAGCTGTTTTTAACTGATCATGAATTATGATGTTACGATTTTGAAGTGGAATAACTTTTCACATTTTTTTTATTAAAATATTGTAGAGGCTTATTTTTATGGTGTGCTCAAGCACAGTAACTTGTCGGGTAAAAATGTTACATTAATTTGAATATCGTCGCGCTAGAGATACACGAGGGCTACTGGCGACAGGCGTCATAATTTAAAAAAGCACACGGGTAAAAAGAAGGATATGCTCAAATACATTTAGATTTCGCTTTGGAAAAAAATTAGGAAATATCCGCTGACTATTCAAAATACATGAAACTCCTTTAAAATCCATACCAAGCAAGATATTCTCATTTTACTCCTGAGTCTATTGAGGTTATATCACATAGTGATGTCAAAAAAGTTGTACTTACCCACTTTATTTTTACGTAACTATGTGATACAGCCTCAAATGTACCGGTAGAGTGGAAATCAGTCACACAAAAAACCGAGCTAAATTATCAGCAGATAACTTGAAAATAAATAAAACTCAACTATTTGCTTCAATAAAATGCCAAGATCTACTTTGTTTAACATGTTATTTTATGCATTAAAATTCTTTTTTAATAGTTTACTTATTTTGCCAGATTATTTAGATATTGTGGTATAAAATGTCCTTAACCCCAAAAACACATGATTCATTCTTTAATGCACAACCTAAATATTTTTCACATTGTTTCAAATTGATGGAATGGACTTCCAACAGACTCAATATATTGAATTGGATTCATTAATTTGAAACACAATTTTTATTATCATGCAGAATTTCTTCTTGTTTCAATAAATATTAGATTATATTTAATTAATAGTTTAAATTGAGTTTTTAAATTTTAATGTGTTCAATAAATTTGAAAATAACTTCAAAATGAGGTTTGCGATCTTAGTATAAAAATTTATATGGTGTATTTGTGTGTAAACCACTTAATAAAAACAAATTTGATTTCAAAACTGACAAAATATTAATAACCATCAATATTTGTTCTCTTAAATTAATCTGAAAGATCTCAATTTCCCACGGCTCAACTGGAGACAGGGTGCTCATTAGGAGTGTCTTCAAAGTCTTCTTTTATAGCTATATATGTGACTGGTTGGAGATCATAGCTTTAATTAGGTTGTTTTACCATGCTGGGCCCCCTTCGAATAATGATTACAATAATTAATCCCTCAAAAGTTTGTTTTGATGTTGTTGGTTTGATTCGGGTATGTGACATGATAACTGGAATGGAATTTAAAGTTTTGCTATGGTAATTGCAGGGTTAGAAGTAAATGTATATAAGATATTGATTGGTCCTGAAGGAATTTAGGACAATAATAGAAGTTTAGTTTTAAATTAACTAATACAATTTATTCGTTTAATTC
The DNA here is from genome assembly GCA_019343175.1 of Oedothorax gibbosus. Lineage (NCBI taxonomy): Eukaryota > Metazoa > Arthropoda > Arachnida > Araneae > Linyphiidae > Oedothorax > Oedothorax gibbosus. The sequence goes on from CM033280.1 coordinate 24,314,337, forward strand.
ATCCTTTTGTAATTCCATTTCATCAATTTAAAACGCACAAAATATTTAGGTTCTACTTAAAATCATGCATTATTTTTAACGCTTGATTTTTAAATAAATGAAAAAAATTATTACAGTTTGTTTTTATTTAGTAGTTTACACAAATACTCCATATAAGTATCTATACAAAGATTCCAAACATCATTTAAAGTTATTTTCAAATTTATTAAACAAAATAAAATGTAATCCTCAAATTAAACTTGTCATTAAATATAGCTCAATATTTATTGAAAAGAAAAGGTAAGATTTTCATACTTCTTAGCAGCGTTACAAAAAATATTGTTTTCGGAAATGGTACTGTGATACTTTCTTGTTTCTTTCAGCTAGTATAACGCGTTTATAAAGTAAAAAAAACTATTAGGCGTTATTATGACCTCTCAGTTCTTTTTTATGTCATCAACACTTTTGCAAGTCAAACTTCAAATGCTACAGACAAGTTCAAAAAAAGTTACATAGAAAGCTAAGAAACTAAAAAGACAGACGAATGTTTAATTACAAAACTTTAAAAAAAGATTTTTTTAGATGAATATCAGTAGAATTTATTTTCTTGAACTTACATAGTGTAAGTATTTCCATTAAAAACTTAATCATTAAGAAAAGCATAAATAATAGTTGAAACGGTAGAAAATTTAATATATATATATTTGTTATTAAAGTTATATTTTGTAATATTATGTAATTAATTAATATCATCTAAAAATAAGAATATTTTTTGTGCAAAATAAAATTTTTGAATAAATTTCATGTTTAATTTCTACAAATCAAATGCATTAAATTTTAAATTCTTTTTTAAAAAGATTTAATAAATTTTATTAACAATTAATATATTTTGAAGCATAAATTTAAACAAAATAACTAGTTTTCTTTATTTGCGGTCTGGGTTTGTTGAATATTTGTATTGTTATGCAACAGGGTCTACTTTTGAAAAATAATTCAAAATACACTTCTTTTTTGATTAAACTATTTAAAAAAACATTAATATAAAAAAGACAATTATATTATTAGATTCCCCAAACTTAATGCATACTTTAAAAAAATAATAATTGTTTTTTTTTACAATTTCCTGTAGTAGATCAAAGATAAACTTTTGAAAATAAGTTTATGAGGTTTTACCTTATAAAAAGAACAATAAATATGAACAATGATTTCCCTATTTTCTTGGGCAAAGCACCATTTTTGATTACATTGTAAGACAGTCTTTCTCATTTTGAAAATGTACAATTATTAAATCATAAACGTAATAACTTCAAAAGATCTAAGGTAAATGAACTCTCGCATTGTGCAATCGGCTTTTAATCTAATTTTTTCGACAAAATGAATTATAATTACATTGTTTAAAATTGATTTTTTTTATGAAAGGACATTTTTTTTAAGATTTGTAAAAACTTTACACTTTAAAAATATTTACTATAAATAATGTGTAAGCATTTATATACTATTTACAATAACATGAATTAATAATTGCGATAATCTTAGACCCTAAGGAATTAATAAAAAAAAAAAAATCACACTTTTAAGGTTGTCATATGGTGTTTTGTTTTTTATTTGTGAATTGCGTATTCTTATTATAGAAAGGTGACGTGATAGCATACTGTAGCTCACATTCTCTTCGGAATGGTTTAAGACAATCGGTAGATCTTAAAATTGTACATTTTTATAATTTGGTAGGACAGATACAACAGTTTTCCAGTTATTCAGATTTATTCCTTCGAAAATTCATTTAATTGCGCACACATAAAGTTACTGATTCAATTTAAAACGTTTGATGTAACGTTACTCCCAACTTTATATTTCACAATTTGTTTCAATAGCTTTAAATAGTTTTGAAATTAAACTACTTTAAGAAGAAAAGTATTTTTATTTTCAAAATAAAAATATATATAAATATAAAAATATATTTTTTTTAGTTTCACACACACACAAATCAACTTGAAAATAAACTATTATTTCTTCCAATAACAGTTAAACAAAATAGAATCATAATTTAAAAATAAAAACCATTTATAAATATACCCCTCACAACCCTGAATCAGAAAAATACTTTTTTCACTTGAGAAACTCAATTTTCTTATTTTTAGATCATTCTCAATTTGAAGAAAAAGATTTTCTAACGATTATCAACATAAAAGAGGATTATTTACCCCTAAGGGCATGGCATAATATCTCAGACAGGTTCCATCACATACGGAAACCGTCAATGTAGATAAAAACGCCATTGAGGACAAAAAGGCGAAGGCCCATTTCTCTCTGTTAGTTTGACAATATTTTAATTGAAATGACTGGCTTTTTTTAAAATAGACTAGAATATAATAGTTATCGAAGTGAGACCTCTTGACAGGCTTCACCATGTGATTGTCATGGTCAAAAGCTTGCAAAAAGTCTCGTTACTAAACTGAAGGATCTAATAGATCTTATTTTGACATTTTTACTAACTATAACTTAATTTTGTCCATTTCAACAAAAGTTGAGATAAAAACTGAAACTATCATCTGTTTAAGGTCTCAAATTCTGTCTACAAGTGTGAAATTACTAATCCCAATAAATAGTTCTGGGTAGTATCGTATAAACGAATAGTGCAGTAAAAATATTGTAATTAGTAAATAGTTTTTTATTTGTATGTTGCTAGTACCTTTGTTTACAGTCACTATTTCTAATGGTAAAAATGTTGCACTGAATGTTTTCTCAGCTGTAGGTCTTGTCAATTGACAAGAATTCAAGGTTATGAGGCTTATATTAACCTATCTAAATATTCGTATACAGAAGCTATAAATGTCTTCGTATACAGAGACCAAAACTATCAACAGAAAGCGAATTAAGGCAATAAACCTACCTATATACACATACAAATTTTCATCTAAATCTACATTTTCTTATATTTTCAAAGCCAATGCCTTAAGTCACTAATTGTGTAAAACTCAGTTAGAATTCGGGCAAAGTAACTCATCTATTTGTGATTAGAATGAAAAAGAACAGGTTTACACTCCTTCTACCCCTGATTTTCAATCATTTTCTATGGTTTTATTATGTTTTGACGAGTTTGTTTAACTCTCTGTTGACGGTTAGAAAGCAAAAAAGGCTATTTTTGGAAAGAAATTATCATGTATTTTTTCTATGGGAGTCTATAATGGACGACCTTGTTCTTTTTTGTTTCTTAGTTATTCATGTATACGAAATGTTATTGTGCTTTATAATCTTATCGCAATTATCAAGAAATATAAGGAAAGTAAATATACGTGTGAATTTGATTTTTATTATAATCACCTGCTTTCTATAGTAAACTACAAGATTAGAGTTTACATAAATTATTTTAAATTAAGGAGTCATTCTGTATCTGTGTTACTAAAGACAATAAAACTAATATATTTAAACTTTTTCCTTAGTTTAGATTTTTATATATGGACACTTTTATGGGGAGGATAATCTAGCAAATGTATTTTTAAACCATAATCCTGATATATTGTGTACCTCATAAATGCAAAACTAAAACTCAATAAAAAAATTCTCTAAAACAATTTCTATCGAACAATAAACTTGACTAAATAATGATATAAAAAAAACCCATTATTATCATAATAAAAGTCACGTCTAAGACCAAAAAATGTCAACAGTGATAAGATTAAAATTTATAAGGTCAAACAAGAAACACTAAGACGGAGAACTTTTGAATCCCTGTCACCATGAAATCTTTATCTTAATAGAAAAAGGGCCGAAGTCTTTTGTTATAATATCACTCTCTGGCCCTTTTTATACTATTTTATAAAGATATTTAGTGATATAAAAGCTTGGAAAGTATCAAAAGTTGTTATTAAAATTACCTTTTAAATCTTTATTATTTCTATGTATTACATCCAAGTGCAATTGTTGACTCGCTGTAATATAATTTGTTACTCAACTGAATATACACTCCAAACAAAGATTATGGTAATTAATACTTGTCTATAAAATAAACTTATACATGAAGCAGTATTTTTTGATGATTTTTTGTTTGTAAAAAAACAATTTTCTGCGTTAAATTTACAAATTGTTCATATAGCATAAACAGAATATTTCTCTGTAAATTATACTCTGGTTTTCAGGCACACCAGACATTTTTTTCTGAAAAAACACCATACTTTTTGCAGTGTGTGGACTCAGCAATTTTTTTAACTTAGAGGTTCATGTATAAATTAAACCCTATGTTAAATTTCTTGAATAAGGTTTTCGAATTTGTGATTCTGTGTGTGTGTAACAAGATACCAAAACTGTCTATTTTCATTGTATTGATTTGTGATATTTGTTAGACCCACCAACAGCATAAGTCCTGAATCGCGTGTAAGGTGTCAGCTTCCTTACAGACAATAGTCGTGAGATTTCCTGATAACTGAATTCATTTTCTTTCCCCTCAATTAAGTTATATATAATCTTGCGTGTGAAATCGTTGTTTGCGTTTTGTATATCAAGTGTGCTTCCTGGAAAGTTGTGTAATACGTTTAAGTTCATTGTGTTTTATTCTTGATCTTGTTCAGGTTCGAGTATTGGACACATTGGAAGTGTTTAGAAAGATAAAAGATCATTGTGTTTTAAATAGTTTTCCCTCATTAAAGTGTGCTTATTTATAAAAGTAACAATAAAACATAATTATTTTTAGTTGTACATACTTGTTTTAATAATGATAATGAAATATTGTAGTTTGGTAATAAACATTTCTCAAATACATACTTTTATAATATGATATTAAACTTCAATTTGTATAAGTGTTTGCTTCAATTCTTAATTGGCACACTCAAAGGAAGCTAAAAAGTAAAAAAAAATTAATGATCCATGTAATTTTAACTTAAGATCTTATGCACAGCATAACTTTTAATGATATACGCAACAATTTGTACAGAACCATATAAAAATTTATTGCGCTATTTCATATTCATTTCTCCCTTTGTTTTTTTAAATAAATTATACTAGAATTAAAAAAAGCCTATTACTTCAAATATAGTTATAAAAAGAGAAAAATATTCAGGTAAACAAAAGTATTAAAACTTTTCAGTATTGTATTGCATATTTCTCGTATTCCATACATGATGAAGAGTTTTTCAGATGATTTAAAATGCATATTTATTCCACCAATATACTATATTAGGGTGATTCTCTGTCAAATTAAATTTGTCTTAAAAAATCGAAAGAATCTATTTTTTCTAATTTCGAAACGGTTTTAACCATTTTATATTCTGCTTTTGGTATTTATGAAAAGTATTTAAAAAACGAATAGTCCTCTTCCAAATTAAATACCATGGATCATTTAAAAATAAATTTTTCATATAATTAAGAAAGCGATATATTTTATAATAAATTCAGAACGATATGATTTATTTTTTAGTTTATAATAATATTTATTTTCTCTAAAAAAACAAGTTGTACTTGGATAAAACAAAGATATTTCCTACTTTATATAACAAGATCTGAAAAAAACTTAACAATATGGTTTATTTATAAAAATTACAGTTCAAGCGAAACATTTTCGCCGTACGAAGTATCTTAATATCCACTTTCTTATCACCTAAATACACTTTCACCTCAACCCTTCTGTCCTAGCAGTGAAACCAACCCACCATCCCTTCTCTCCCGCGCTGTTTTTTTCGACCCAAATAGAACATTATAGCACAATTCGTAGAACATAATAATAAAATAACACCCCCCTAAAAACAATTCTTATTGTTGTTCGGTCATGGCGTGCTTAGCAGGTCAGAGATCCCGTGATTGGACGCAACTATTTTCCAGGTACAGGTAGTTCAAGAAACAGGACTGCCAACTACGAGATTTCGGGGTCGCCAAACTGAGAAGAACAGTCGCCAAGTCGCACCATTCAATGAAAAATTCCGAGAAGTTTTGGAAAACAATATCTTTTTCTTAACGAAATATTATAAATCAGATTAAAAATATTAGTTTTCAGCAGAAGTAAACATTATTTATGGTAAAAGATTTTGAAAACTTTCCCATTTTCTGTAACCCACCAAAGCTACATATTTCGCTCAAAATGCTGATATAAAGCAGTCTACATTTATATGTACTATTCTAAAATGGATTTATTATTTTATTAGCTCAAGTAAACCTTTAAAATCTATCACATTTTTATTTCAAATAAATTCTATTTATCAAGAAAATCGCCAGAAAACTCCGAAATGGCGATTCGTGCCAAACCCGTTCCAGCCAAAGAAGCCACCGTGCGCATGCGCTCAACCACCTGCTAGCTTTCGTGGCATCGAATGTCAATTCATCCTATCGTGTGTTCTTTTCTTCACTGTCCGTTTTATCCATTCATCCTACGAGGGGAATCACCAAAAAGGGATAACCAAGAAAACTGTGATTATTTTGCGATGCAAACGGATGGTTTTTCGAGCATTTGAAACAGGTGAGCTAGTTTTTTAGAATTTTTCGGGTATGTTTGATGGATAGTAAATGTTGGATTTATTGATACTTAGATTAAATCGTAAAGGGGTTTTGTTGTCGATAATCACCAGGAAGGAAGTCCTTGCAGAAGATACATCGTTATTGTTTAAAAAAAACGAAAATTCAAATCGTTTGTAGAATTAATCAAGAGGACAGATTCTATGGATTTCTTAGTGATTATTTAGTTTATTTGTGCTCTTTAGTTTTTTTAAAATATCTATTTCGTGAGGGTTACTTCGATATAACATTTGAGTTTTTTCCTGAAACATAATATCATGCTTTCTTGATTTTTAACTTGGAGCATTAGGTAAATAAATAATCATTGCAAGTATTAGAATACATTAATAAAGTATTCTTTTCATTTAAAGGGACGCAATAACAATTTTTTTCTTCGATAATTAATTTTCATGCCTTAGAAATTGTTTGAATTTTATACTTCTCTGTTGTAAAATGATTCCAGAATTTTTTTTAAAAAATTAATTATTGATTAAAGTAAAATTATTAAGTAATATAAGTGATATGGTGTTTGAAGTTGAACAAAAAAAAGTATATTATTGCAATTTACTAAAACTTATGAAATTACTTATTATATTTTCTTACTGTTTTATTTTTGTTACTTTACACTTTAATGGATTACACTTTTAAGGAATAAATGTAAAAGTTAAACAATTACAAATTTTTATTAAAAGCACATAGATTTTTTAAAAATATTGTAATACTAAATTTTAACGAAATGATGAGAACTAATAGTTAATTCGAGTTTTGATCATTCAACTCTATATAAACATGAAGACTCTCTAAAAAATGATATTGTATTAAAATATTTTATAAAAAACCCTAAAATCTAAACCACTTTATATATAGATTTTTCTTAATCTATATATAAATTTAACGAAAACTAACGCACCTATTTTGCACTAATCAATAAATGACTATGATGACTAAATGACTGTAGTCCAGACGAATTTATTTAGGAAAAAAAAAATTATGTGTAAATAATTTTGAAAAAAAAAATTGATATGCTGAAATTCATAATTTTTGTCACATAAAAGTAGCTGTTCTAACTAGATCTTAAACTAACTTTATAATTAAAAAAATTAATATAAGTTAATAGATAAATAATCCTTATAATTTTGTTACATGAATAATAAACTAATTCAGTTTAATAAAAAAATTTACTTCTATTTTTATTTTTATAATGTTGTTAAAAAAAACTGTTTAAAAAAATCCCAAAATATTTCTACACAAAGTATAATGAATGTACGAGTATTAACATGAAAATTATTCCGTGCATCAATTTTAAGTTGTTTATGTAAAGTGAATTAAGATTACAGGTTTTAATTAAAGTTAGACATTGATATCTAATTTTATAAAGGTCTCTCGAATTTTCCATAACGAATAATCAAATAAATTTATTAACGTATTTTGTTTCCATTTGGAAAGAATACCTTTAAAATTAAAAACAATTCTTATTAATTCGGCATTTTAAACTAATTCTTTCGCTAATTTTTTTTAAAGTAGTAAAATATAAAATTCCTTTTTAAATTTTAAAAGAGATTACAAGTACATTAGACAAACATTTCTTGTTGAAAATTTTTAAGTCTTTCCAAAGACTATTACATTGAAAAGTTTCCTAAACTGTTTTAGTATCTTTTTGAAATAATATATTTTTAAACGTTTTTCATTCATGTACATGAATTTCAAAGTTTTTGTAGCTTTTTAAAAACTAACAAACGTGATAGTTTTAGGGTGTATTTACTATCTGTGTAAGTAATTACAAAAAAGACTTAGTTCTGAAATTAAAGCAAATTTGTGTCAAAACTCCAAAATAAGTAAATATAGTTTCATAACTCGGAAATGGCTAAAAAATATATAACCACTAAAAAAATCGATACAATTTTGAAACACAGCAGTAAAATATATTTTAAAGTTATTGCAAAATATTAAGACAATTATACTTTTGCTGTTGATATATATGCAAATTTCTGTTAAAATTCTTTCTTTTGTTACTTTTTTATTTAAATAAAATATTTTATCTAAATATGCGCGCATCAAAAACACAAGTCGTTACTTGCATTGTATAAATAAATAGTATTTTGTAATAAATAATAACTTAAATATATTATTTAAATAAGTATGCTATGGAGATTGAACTATGTTTACTATACTAATGTTTACATTACATCTAAAGTAATTATAAACAACAAGAGGCGAAACGAAAGAAAATACGTCCAAATTAATTTTTAACCGATATATCATCATTTTTATCCTTAAGACTTACGATTAAAACCAAAAAATATTTTACTAATAAAAAGTTTTTGTTTTTATTTTACAAAATATTTGTCTCAATTTATAACAAAATATAAATTCTAATATTTTTCATTGACTTTAATCAGATGTTTTTTATTTATGTTGTTATAATTATCCTAATTAAACTTATATTTTAAGGTTTTAATATATAGTTTTAAAATTATAATTTTATACTTTAGATTTAAAAAAAAAAGTATAATACTCTTAATATCATAAGCAAACAGCTAATCTTCCGATTGCATATTCATAATTAGACATAGAATAACAAAAGACCGGACAAACAAATTGTCGTCCATTTTTTATACAAATCCTTTCCGAAATGACATTTATTGTTGTTTAAGACTTGCCATTAAGAGTAATACTTTACTGAATGAAAAAAATAGACAATCAAGTAATTTCCGCAGATGAGACGCAATGATCCGAATCTCGTGGACTCGCCACGCGACAATTAAATGAACTCTAAAAGTACGACTGTGGGTCACGAGGATCTTAGAAGACTTACAGAATCTAAATTCATCTCTTGTAATTCTTCTCGTGTTTTCAAACGTAGATTTGCTTGTCTTTTAAAATGCATTATCATAAATACATTAAAATACATTAATATAAATGTTATTTAATTACGGTAAATATTTTAAAGATTTAAATTATTATTTTATCATTTTAGGTTTAATCCCTTTACTTATTTATCCCATTAGGTATCATTAGAATATTAAAAAACATCGTATTGCAAATAATAAACAATTTCTTTGGATGTAAACTTAAGCATACGAAGCGATCACAAAATTTAAGGATATTATTTTTTTTATTGGGTTTTAATAAATGGTAACTTTGCTGACGAAAATCTTTAAAGTAAAATTATAGTATATTCGCCTCACGACAATTAAATGAACTCTAAAAGTACGACTGTGGGTCACGAGGTTCTTAGACGACTTAGATAACCTAAATTCACCTCTTGTAATTCTCCTTGGGTTTTAAAACGTACTTTTACTTGTAGTTTAAAACGCATTGTCATAAATACATTAAAATAAATTAACATAAATGTCATTTAATTACGGTAAATGATTGGGAGATTTAAGTTATTATTTTTATCATTTTAAGTTTAATCACTTTACTCATTTACCTCATTAGGTACATCATTAGAATATTAAAAAAACCCATCAAATTGCAAATAATAAACAATTTCTTTGTATGTAAACTTAAGCATACGAAGCGATCCCACAAAATTAGTGATATTATTTAATTGTTGAGTTTCAATAAAAGGTGAATTTGTTTTCGAAAATGTTTAGAACAGTAGTATAGTGGACTCGTCACGCGACAATTTAACCAACTCTAAAAGTACGACTGTGGGTCACGAGGATCTTAGACGACTTACAGAATCTAAATTTGCCTCTTGTAATTCTTCTAGTGTGTTTCAAACGTAGTTTTGCTTGTCATTCGAAATGCATCTTTGTTCTTTGGATGTAAACTTAAGTATACGAAGCAATCACAAAGTTCGTGATATTGTTTAATTATAATGGGTTTCAATAAAAGGTGAATTTGATGGCGAGATACTTTAAAATAAAAGAAATTTAGCATTGGGTCATTTTTTATGAAAATATAGGAATCTTAATTTAAAATAAAATTTTTGAAGTATGGTAAATAATTTTGAAGACTCGATACACCATTCGAATATTTTAAAAAAAACATCGAATTGCAAATAATAAGTAATTTAAAAACACAAAAGCCCTTAATAGTCTACACTTTTAATTCTTTTAATCTGTTTTTTTAAACAATTTTTTAATCGAATTAAAATCCATGAAAATAGTCAAATCTTAGGATTAGCATAAACAATTTGCAGAGCCGAAAAGCTGAGACCTAAAGTTCTCAATTTAAAAAACAATTAGAATGTGTTTACACCTATAACTTTTAAGAAATTTATTAATTGACCACAACTAGCGAACTAGATTTTAAGTGTAACTTTTAATTATTTTAAACAATGCATTTTTAAATGGGTGATTCTCGGTCAACGTGAATTTTGAATCCTCCTTTGTGCTTTTGCATTATATATCCTCAGATTTTTTTATGCATATGGAACAGAGAAAATAAGTATTTATAAATTTAAAGTCAAAACTGGCTCTCAAATGAATAATTTAAGTTGTTTAGAAAATGCTTCGGACATTCACCGGTGATTGTCAACATTCAATAGATTTTGGACATTCCCAGTAATACAAACACAAATGTTAAACGCTATTCACTGCCAAAACTCCTCCAGATTTCTCTGCAAACCTTCCGCGAGCCCCATAGAGTTAGGAAGAAGATGGAGATGTTGCCTGGGAAAAACCAATGCAAAAAATGGTTTGCCAAGTGAAGCCATCTATCGCTTTGTAGTAAGCCTAAACAAAAGCTCTCGGAGAAGTATTTGGCGCTATTCTACAGTGGAGTTTGCATAGGCTTACTACATCGACTTGACAATTTAGGACTCTCTAATAAAAACTCAAATGACAACACATTTTTCTTATCTGTGAAGGAAATTACTAACATCTTGCGTAAATTCAGATCTTGTGTTACAGCCAACAACTAGTTTTTTGTTCTCATCATTGTTACAAAAAACACTCCTTTTTAGATTGTTAAGTAACGCTTTTAGAATAAAATGATGCGTTTAGCATTGAACTAACATTGACTGAGCGGTTTGTTTGGGCTTACGAGGGTTACTTGGCGACCTTCTGACGGCTTCACTTTATTTGCGCCAAGCATCTCCATTTTCTTCTTAACTTTATGGCGAGCCCCCGTGCCTAGTGGGTGTGACAATGCCCAACCAAGCACGTCCATTTAGGGGAATCCAATCTCGCTCTCACAAAGGGTGTCTTCCACAGTACCGAGAAACAAAAGCTCCTCCACTGCTAGGTTCACTCAAGTTCACCGCATGGTTCCCCAGAGCTCAGTTTCTGGTTTGATAAAAATGTAAGAGATAATCAAATGCGCACTGAGTTTATAGCTTGTTAGGTCTGGTTTGTAATAAAAGATGGTTAATTAGGAGAGTGCCCACTGCTTACAGTCGCTTGTAAACGACTACGATAAAAAAAAAATCAGTAATGCTGTTTGACTCCACACATTGATGCTGTGACGGATTTTCAGTAAAATGAATTTGAATTTATTGGGAATTTTTTTAAGGACAATTTTAATGGCAAATATCATTCCAAAGAGTCTCACTCGAAGCACCCTTTTTGAGACTAAACTTATTGCGGTATTTTATGTAAACTAAAACTATTGCAATTAGAAAATACGTATCACTCATTATATTGGTACAGCTAAAGATATGTAAAAAAAATATCGCGAATCAAAATATCGAATATCTGTATTAGAAAGAAATCGATACAAGGATAAACGGATCACTGTCTGAGAAACCATGGTTATAAGAGAGACAAATATAATTCCTTTTGGCTCACGTATTTCCAAATATAAAGGATGAACACAAAGTACTTCCGTTCTTAAGTTTGAAAGAATTTTATAGAAATTATATTAATTTTAATCAATAAATCGCATATAAGATCGTAATAGTGGTTAAATTTTGTTTGCCTAGGTTTATGCATTGCTTTTATTAATTGATAATACTATTAAACAAATATTAATATAATTATATATATATATATATATTATATATTATATATATATATATATAATTATTATATATATATATATATTATATATAATAAAATATATATATAATTATATTATATATATATTATATAATATATATATAATATATATATATATATATATATTATATATAATATATATATATATATATATATATTATATATATATATAATATTAATATATATATATATATATAATATTATATATATATATATATATATATATATATATATATATATATATTATATATATATATATATTTATTTATATTTTATTTTTAAAAAAAAGTATTAATGGTGTCGATGTAAATATAAAACCCGTTTAGACTAAAATGTCACTTAGAACTTCATCATCATAACACAAACATCTTGGGAAAGGGCAGGGCCATCGGAAAGGGCAGGGCCATCGCGAGTGGGGTGCTCTCTCAAGTCTTTTTCGTTTTCCACTTAAAACAAGCGTAGGTTTGGTGTTTGATGAGGGCGGTTTAAGGTAGAAGAAAATATTCGAATATATTTGTTTCCGGTTTTGCTTGGGTGATTGTCTTGATTCTAGAATTAGAAAGTGGATTGTTGCGGTAAGAGTTATGCGTTTTGAGCGCGTCTTTTTGGAGAAGTAGTCAAATTATAAGTGAGGAATAATTTGATTCGGCAAAACGGGGAGAAAATGGCTATTTTCTGTTTTTTTTCAAGAGCTCAATCTTTTAAACAAAAGAAATTCGCCCTTGAACTTTCCAAAACTTGTATATTAATCTATATACATAAAAGGCAACTTCCGTTTGTTTGTTTGCTTGTTTGTTTGTTTGTATAAGACACGAGATCTAAAGAACCACACAACAGATTGTCACGAAATTTGGCACAAAAATTCATATCATCTCCGGAACAAACATAGGCTAAGAATTTTTCGAATCAGACCATTCCTTCTATCGTTTCGAACGTTTTTCTGAAAAAACTACACCACTTTGGCTCAAATCCGATCATTTTTTTACTTTCCTGATGCCATAGGCTGAAAAAATTAAATAAAACTTTTAACAAAAGTAATTAAAATTGAAAATGTTTATTTTATTCTGTTGCCATTAACTTCATAAACTAAATTCATTATTTGAAAAATAATTGACATGTTTCAAGTGACGTAATTCCGGCAGTCACCATTCCCGGATTTTATTGTGGGTTTATTTGATGATTTTTTCATTGATTTTTCTGTTGACTGCATGTATGCATTAAGCAATAAATTTATCATTAAGCTATTACTGAACTATGATGGTTAATAAAGGCCGTCGCACTAGAGCTGCATATTAGGGTTTTATGTCTTTATTTTTTCGCCAAATAGGTTGCCAAAGTCGCCAAATTATTAACTAAAACTCGCCGAATAGGCATTTTTTTTATAAATAATTTATAAGCTGGTTGGTTGTTCGAAGGTCATTGTGTTAGAGCTGTATAATGGGTGTGTTTGTAGCTATATCTATTTTCTCGCCAATTTTTTTCCCAAAACGTGCCAAATGAGCTAAAAGGTTTTATCTATATACATAAAAGGCAGCTTTTGTTTGTTTGTTTGTTTGTATAAGACACGAGATCTAAAGAACCACGCAACAGATCGTCACGAAATTTGGCACAAAAATTCATCTCATCTCCGGAACAAACATAGGCTAAGAATTTTTCGAATCAGACCATTCCTTTTATCGTTTTCGAACGTTTTTATGTTTCCCATTCAATGCATTGAAGACCTTAGAGGTTTATTGCTCCTTAAACAGCACGTTTTCACGGATTGTTTATTAGTTTTATTTTACACATTTGTTAAAACGATTTTTAAGTATATTTAGTTTAATTACAGCTAAAAAATTAGAAATAAACATCTAAAACAAAAATCGTTTGCTAGCTTTTTAGCAGTTAGAAAAATATTTAATATTAAAAATAAAAATCGTTTGCTTTAGTATCTTTATCACAGTTAAAAAAACATAAATATAAAAAATGCAAATCGTTTGCTGTTTGCTGGAGTAGCTTTATAACATCTAAACAATTAGATCATGTAATTCACTTTCATTAAGAATATTTTATTTTCTGCACGCAGACCAAGAGTGATCAGTTTAAAGTGAGATTTAAATTTTAACTACTTTGGAAGAACAGATTATACCAATCTTTGTCCTAAACGCAATTTTTCTGCCATTTTGTACTGCTTATATTGTATTTATATCTACAAAGTGTCCGAAAAAAAGTTACTTAATTTATTGGAGAACTCCCTTGAATTGCGTTAAAATAAATGTTTGAGACCCTTTTAAGATTTAGCTTTTTTCCATTTTTAATTCTTACTGATTATTTTTTACTTAAATATGTATTCTTTTTAATTTGCGCTTCTTATCAAAGGTATTTTTGAAATTAATATTAATCATTACTATATCCAAGTTGGGTAATTAAATGGAAAATTACTGGGTAATCTTCATATCTTATGTAACTAAAATGAAAGAAAAAAAATAATTAAATTGACTGTTAAATTATTTTTCCACCTCTACCCGTGCAACGTCGGGTATAACAGCTAGTATTAAATATTTCTTAACTTTCTGAAGAGTAGTGAATACATGTGTTTACATCTAGTACTGTGTTTAGTATGTGTTGGCAAACATAAACATAACTTGTAGAGCCTTGACATCAGTGTTAAGGAAAGTGCTGGTTGCTTTAACCCATTAATGACGATTGGCAAGGGAATATGCCACGCGAAAATGAGTTTTCTGTTTAAGTTTATCAAAATAAACAAAATTTAAGACAAATGAAGACCACAATCCCGAAATAATTGTGTTGGAAAAATACCGTCATGTCTCACACGAAAAACGAATTTCAAAAATTAAACTTAACTTTTTTTATTCGAAAATAAAGCTGTAAACGATATTAATAAAGTTGTCGTTAATGGGTAAATGTTAAAATATCAAAATGCTTATTGAGATAACTAATTTCTTAATTTCTTTTTTATAAAATTGCTTATTTTCTTACTATTTGACCTTCCCATTACGCAGGAATTTTCAATACTTAAAAGTTTTGCGTTACAAGAAATTTTATGATTTAAATTAGTATTATTTTTAAATATTTGTATTAGTCGTTTATAATGAAAAAATCTATAAATTAATAGCATTAATTTTGAACTCAATTTAAATTAACAAAGTTTAACATTTTGTTTTGACACCCTTATTGTTTAAGTAGTTTTTTAACAGTCATAAAACCCAATTACAATTAGATAATTATCCGTATTGTGCACAAAGCACATACTGACGCAATAAACACAATCTAAACACTATTACGATCATGTTTTCCAAATGCTTAAAACCGTATTGTCTTCAATCATATACCTAAAAAAACATACACACCTTCTCTCATTTTTTACCGTCATGTCTTCACACGAAAAACGAGCGTGTTAAAACACTACATTTACTTCAAGGCAAATCATGAGATTTATATCAGCTCTTATTATTACAACTTCCACGCTAGTGACACTTTTTATGCATAAAAAAACTTATGTATGCGGGTCAGTCTTCTGAGGAAAGTCACTCAAGATAGCACGATCGGCCGTCACTGAAAAGACATGTATACCATTTGCAGGTTTTGAGGACAACAGATACTATATGAATATACTTGACAAATGAAGATTGATCTATTGTATGGCAATGTATTTCATATTTTTTTATTGGACATGTTGTGCACTGTACATATATTGATTCTGATTTTGCGAACAAATAGTATTTATAAACAAGTTCTGCAATTCAGAACTTAGTCGCAAAAAATCCAATATTGTGCTGGATAGATACTTTTCGGAATAAAATCTCGATTATTTTTGTAAAATATAAATTTACCTAAAACTCGACACACTCAATTAAAACCTCCCAAAACCTCAGTCATACTTTCCACCTTTCTTATTTTTAACGGTAACTTGCTCAGGCTCTTATAAATTGCATATGGTCAGTTTTAAAATTTTAATAACCAAATCAATATACAATTCATTTCATCACTTGTCAGTTAAAAAAAACATTTGCCTAATACTTAAAATCCTGCTTAGCTTTTAGTAAAATAGTCTTTTAGATTGCTGCAGATAGGAACTTCAACGAAAACACAAACACACATATAAATTCCCTTCCTTAAAACTCTGTAACCTGAACTAGAAACAAAAACTAATAAATTCAATTACTATTAATATAAAACCCTTATATCTCCCCATACCTAACCTCATAACCTTAAACCAGACCGACTTCAATACAATCCTACACTTTCCTCACACCGAAACCGACCGTGTTAAAACATTCCATTTGTCTCAATGCAAATCGTGATCTATAACCGCCCCATTATCCCATCTTCCACACTGCTGACTGTCTTTATCAGACCCCTTTCATGTATGCGGGTCAGTTTAACTGATGAAAGTCACTCAAGGTGACCCGCTCAGCCGTTAAATGTGCCAGGACGGTTCCAGCCCCCAAAGAAGATCTTTTCTGATATTTGATTCCATTATACCTGGCCGCCCCCTTATGAATCATTGTTTCGCTTTCGTTTGGTGTGGAAACCCGCAACAATGATAGGGTTGGTGGTTTTTCGTATGGTCGGAGAAGAAGCCATCGTTTAGAGTTTTTATTGTTTTGGTTGCGTTTTTTTATATGTTGATTGCTCGATGTGCTTGAATCAGGACCTTAAAGATAAACTGGATTTTTTTAAATGAAATTTGTATTTTAAATTTGGCGACAAGTATAGTTGGATTGCGTTAGATTATAGTGTTTACACATTGTTTTTTGTACATTACAACTAAAGAAAAGATTCAAACGTATACATTTGTCTAGGTTTTTTAAGATGTTTTTTAATAAGACACATTTTTATATCTAAAAAAAAGCACGAAATTGGCTTGTTGAGGATGACGTAAGTTCATTCCAGCTTTAAATCCTGTACTTCTTTCGCTAATTCACTAAGTCATATTTTATGGTCCATATGTATTTTATAAATTACAAAAACACATTTCTAGAAATAAAAAACAGTTTCTGCGTTTTAATCAAACACTAAAATGTGAAGCAAGACATAAATGTATATATTTGTTTCAAACACTTACACAAAAGAAAAGAATAATACAAAATTGCTTGGATTTACTAACAATATACCAATACAATATTTATTTATTCACAGTATGTTGTATGGCATTATCATATTAACTGTATAGACGTAATTTACACTACTCCCGCTTCTAGAAAAAAACTATCATCTCATATAGCATAAGACTTAAACGCCAAGCCTGACAAACACGCAACGTCAGAAAACATCTTCATACGATCCACCATATTTTTCGTCACATAAGAGCTTTTATTCTGTAAAAAATAATAGATTCTAACACACACAATGCTGATACTTAGACATCATCAAATACGTGCCTTTTGGCAACTGAATGCGCGCAGTCAAGTATTTATTGTGTTTTTATTAAGAAAAATAGCAGAAAGGTCGCAATTTCATAAAACTGTCGTAAATAGTATATTGCATTTATATTTGGTTATTTAGAGTGAAAGAAAAAATAAAATTTAGGCTTGATATATATTGATAAATGTTATCAATTTGTATATATTCTTTCTAACACGTCAAATAAAATTTTAAACATTAAGAAGAGTACCTATTTCTCTTTATGATTACGTTACTTATCGCTAGACCTTTGTAGAAAAAAAGACCATGTTCTTTTAAAAAATATCATTTAAAAAAGTAACAATTTAATAATACTTAAGTTTTTTCTAAAATATATCTAAAATTATATTTAAATTTATTATCCATATTAAACATAAAAAATTCAAAATATTATTTTAAAACAACTCAGTAAAAGAGTTGCCATAATAAGAAGCAAAGTCACATTAAGTAGACTTCCCTTAATTTGCAAACCACAAGTCTATTAAAAATTAATTAATTTTAAGTTCAGACTGAATTAAGTAATTAACACTCTTCAAAATATTTGAACACTATCTTTAAGTTTTAAACAAATTTATGAAAATGTATTTAAATTTATAAATAACTTTATAGAGTTTTTGATTTCACGTACGCATAAAAAAAAGTAGTTTGAAAACATTCAAACTTTTTATATAGAACTCAATATTGCTTTACAGTTATATTCTTCACTATAAATAAAACATTTATTAAAATATTATTTAAAAATTTTATTTATAAATAATATTTTAAAATATAGGAAGAGTCTTCTTAATAGAGAGAATCTTACCTATATTAGTAAAAATGTATTTGGTATATTTATTTAACTTCATATTTTAAGTTTACAAAAAATAAAAATCTCCATTGTGTCACAGAACCAAAATTTAATAATAAATTTTAAATGTAAATTTAATGCAGTTTTAAAATCCGTTTGAAATAAGGAACATTAAAAGCTGTTTAATCCGTTTTAACAACAAAAACATTACTAGTTATTTCCATTAAATTACTAAAAAAACACTCCTAAAAGTTCAATAGAATGAAGGAGAATCTTTTTATTTAGGTTAAACGTCCACAATTTACATCACAAGAATCCGGTAATCCCATTGTCCACAAAATAACACAGAATAAAAAAGATCCTAAGCATGTTGTTTTTCTTCACCAAAAGAGAGAAGAATCCTTTTGTGCTGAGCCAACACGTCTTTTTATTTACGTTGCGAGTTAAAAATAAATCTTTTATGGCCCAGATAATGTCATTGTGAAATTCAGGAAATATCAACAGTGACCATAACCAGGTATTTATGAAGGAATACCAAAAAAACATGTTTATTCTAATAAGCTATTCGGACGTAAAGTATCACCGATTACTTTTTGTTTCTGTATAGATGGTTCGTAAGGCCTTTGTTTTATTTAAATAAGATTATTTTTTGGGCATTTATTTGAAACTTGTATTTTTTCAACCTAGATTTTTATCAATAAATTTTGTATGGAATTTTTTTTCTAGGATAGCCTTAAAACCTACTCAAGGATATTGCTGCCAATATTTTTTCCAACAAATCCTAATGGGAAAGTTTATGCAGGATTTACACAAAAATAGTATGCGTAAAAAAATTTCTACAATGTGAGTGTGAAATTTTGGTATCTAAATTTTACAATAGATTAGGGATAAATAGAAAAATATCTAATTGATTATGATGCTTTAGTACCCTCCTTTTTTATCTTAGTGGTTGAAATATATAAATATATTTAAACGTAATAGCTTTCAGTTTATGTCACGTTCAGTAATATACGTTATGATTTATAATATTATGCTTGTGTGATACTAAATAGCGGAAAAATCGATATCATAAATGTTTAACTCAACTTTTAAATTTCTAAATACAACTAGGGGTGTGAAACACAATGCAATTAATACTGAGAAATCGATACTTGATAAGCTGATTTCGACTGTTCTTTCTATATACACGTGCGATTTTTTGAAAAAATTATGGTCATGCCCGAAGTGTAATGAACTCGTTTTCTAGGTTTGAAGTCTATTGCTCTTCAAAGTTTTATGTCAGTTACTGATTTCGTATGCGCGATTTTCTCGAAAACCTTATTATGACGTCCAACTGGTACAAAGAACTCGCATACCAAATTTGGAATGTATAGCTCTTTTAGTTTGAGCAGTGGAGTTGTCTCAGACAGACAGACGGACCAACAAAAAAATTCAGAATACTCCCCAAAACGTGTAGAAAACACAAAACTTCCATTTTGGTGTTCAACTCCCTTACAATAATTTCATTATCTCATATTCCATATTAAGCAATTGACTGTAAAAATTGATAATTTAGATTTTAACAACAAATTGTTTTTAAAGCAAGTAAGTAAATCTTTCAACTAAGTAAATCAAGTAAGTATATCAAAATTTAAAAACCTTTTTAAAAAATTAAAAATTCTTTTAAAAAAAATAGTCCTTAAAAAACTTGAATTTTCCGTCAAAATATAGTGGTGGTTTTATTACTTGAGAAATATTTAAAAACTAACAACATCAACCGGATTCTATCAATATGCAAAAAATAGAGCGTGGAAATCATATATAAATGAAATTACAATGATCACATCAATATTGATTTAACCGTAAATATCAACAAACATCACATTTCGAATCAATAATCATTGCAATCAAAACAAAACTAATAAAAACTCCATAAACGACAGCATGAAATTATTTTATTTTTCACTGCCCCAGTTTTATCCAACACAGGTTTTGAGAAATAAAACTCGATTCTTGTATGTTTTCCTTGACATACATTTGGCGCCTACAGATAGCTTGGTTCTAATGGTCTGTAGTGGCATGTGTGTTAATTTAGTAAGGTCATATTTCCAGCATGTGAAGAATCTACTTTACACACATTAAGGGTGTTTTATTGAAGCTAATTGGGTAACCGATATCTTATTAGAGCATTAAATATGCTTTCTTATCATTTGTGAATATTTTAATCCATGATTATGTCATTAACACTCTGACGGATAAGCAAATTGGCTGAAGTATAATCTTGTTTTCACTGGATGAAAATAAAATTTAAACTTTTAATTGAAATTGAATTTCTTTAAATATTTTAAATTATATTTGTGCAGCAGATAATCATAAATGTTTGCTCCATTCTTCAAATTTTAATAAATTTAGAACTTTTTTTAAAAAATTATGTGTGTTGCTGGAAAACCTGAAAGTCAGTTGACAGGATTATATATCTTGTTAATTTTGACAGTTAACAGTGTGAACAGAAAAAAAAATATTGATAGATATTTTGGAATAGAAAATTTTATAGCTTAGCCTGCTCCAATTCCCTTGTTTAAAAGCTTATTTCATGCCGTTTTTGAAAAAATCCACATGAAAAGTATGTTGCAAAAAATTAAAAATCATTAAATTTTCACAAAAAACATATTGGAATTATAATTTTAAAAAAATTACAGTATTAAAGTAAACAATTTTATAAATTTAAACGTATTTAAAAATTTATCCTGTATTACCCTTTTTGCGTCCAAATGTGCAATAAAGTTGTACACCGCATTTTTCTTCGAAAAGTGATGTTTAGTCCATTGACTAAACATATGTAGATTAACTCTTTTTCCCGTACGATGTTATAGTTTAACCCAACTGCGCATGATAAAAGTTTCATTTTCTTTGAATCTCTGTAACCGTCCATAAAAAAGGAAAGGGTATCACAGGCCTGTTGTAAAACACTATCTAACACTTAATGCAACCACTGGACCGAATCTCTTTTCTGAGAAGATACATTATCTTTTTCTCACACAACTTAGCTCTTAGGACAAGGGGAATCTCACACACAAAAGGTTATGAAGGTGATTGTTTCTGTGCAAAATCCGTTACTGGCCATCCTAAAAATATTTTCGCAATACTTCGTCGAGAAAATATAAAGGATGGTTTAATTTTTAAAAAAGTTTTTCATGTATTTTCTTCACTTGAATTTCGTGAAGGATGGCGGTTTGCTTCAAATTCTTGCATATTACATTGCTTAGAACATTTTGTGATTGATGTCATTTCGTCTAACGTGACTTACTCCTAATTAAACTAATATTAGCCTATGTTTAAAGATTACTTTTTCGTGTTTATTTTTAAAAACTTGGGCTTTTATTCTATAATTAAAATAATATTATTGATGTAAACTAAGAAGCGTTTTATAAAATTTAAAATAAGTATATGTTTAGATAATTAAAAAACATCCTTAACTATAGTATCCTATTAGTACCTATTATACTCTGACTCTAATTAAAGAAGAGGCAAGATTTTAATTTAAACTCCTTTATGTCTTTTGTTGCAATTAACAATAGTTTATTGTTTTTTGTTATTCTTCAATAATAACAGCTTACTTTTGAGCTGTTGGCTCATTGACTGCTGGTGTACACTTGCAAATTTTCAAACACTTTTTTAATCAAAAATCTGAGAAACAGTTCAACTGAATACCGAATATATGGTGAAGCGTTTTACCACACAACCTTTGCAGCTACTAGGAACCACATATTCTTAGTGAAGCCAAGCGCCAAATTTTTAACAGTGTGTTGTAGTACCAATTAATAAAAAAAACATTTGCCACCTCTCTGTTTAGACACTCTTCATCAACAATAGAGACGATTAAACATTCGAGCTCACCACACAATACCAAAACACATTGCATTATCTTCCAATTCCTTATCTTCTTAACGACTACCGTTGTCAGTTTTCATTAAGATTCTTAAAAAAAATCCCATTCAAATTTCGTGGCAATAGGAGACGATTCGGCATTGTGACTCTGCAATTACAGACACTCCAACTCGAAAAGGGGTGCTGTAATCTGGATTCTTTTCTCGCTTTAATCGCATTCGAATGACATTCAAATGCATTCGAGAACATTTCGGAATCACCGTTCTGGAACGGGCTCTAATCCTAAGTGAAAGTTAAAAGGCTCCGCCATGACCATTACGTCCCACTTGGGCTGAAGAATCGACTAGTTCTCTCAATCCTTCCTATAATTTTGTGGGTTTTTAATACAAGTACATAATCGACT
Source organism: Oedothorax gibbosus (assembly GCA_019343175.1). NCBI lineage: Eukaryota > Metazoa > Arthropoda > Arachnida > Araneae > Linyphiidae > Oedothorax > Oedothorax gibbosus. Next base: position 24,337,204 of record CM033280.1, read on the forward strand.
GTAACTACTTCAACCTTCAATTTTTACACCAATAGTATTATAAGTATAGTAATAATGTTATGTGTTTTGGAAGTTATTGGTTTTACGGTGGATTATGGTTTATTTATAAGCTTTTGACTTTAAAAATCTGTCCCCCACTACACGTTTTAGTCAGTTTTTTTCGTAAATAACAACATCGTTTTTGAGAATTGTTTTGTTTGTGTTTCTTAAAAAAGAAAACTGAAATTAAACAAATATCAAATAAAGGACATTTATATTAATAATTTGTGTTTTAACGTTGAATTTTTAAAAGTTATATATTAATTGTTACTAATTAAATTATTAGTCATTTTTATTGATTAAGACAGATATATCAAATTGTTCATCAGTATGTTAAAATCATCCGTAGTTACGCTCTGATTACTAAAACCTCAACTAAATTTTATTTTTGAAATCAAAGTTTAGAACAAAAACTCGTTAACTAAAGTAGGGGAGACCGGGGCTAGTTTTCCCATGGGGTAAGTTTTCCACCAGGCCTTAATACTAGAAATGAGCCGTTAGGAGGCGCCAACTGGCTGCTTGGTTTATGAAGCAACCTATTTTATGTCATCCACAAGAATTTTTGCTCAGTTAGTGTTGTAATATTGTCGTTAGAGCTGTTTTCGTGATTTTTTCAACGTGGAGTAAATTATCCTGCTTACATTCAAACCTAAATCAAACGTACTTTTATTAAACTTACAGTTTTATCATTGCGTATACTAAGAGGTGGTTCCTCTCTCTACGTAACTATGCATTCGTTTTCAAAATAATTTAAAATTCTACTCGTCAAGGTACTATTAAAGTCAAAATATGACGACGGGGCAAGTTTTCCAAAATTTCACGGGGCAAGATTTCCAACAATGCCTTGTAGAAAAGCTTGCTCCAACCTTTTTAAATTAAGCTTAGTATTCCAAAAACCTAATTATTTTTATTGAATGAATACGTAATGAAAAAATGTTTCGCTCTAGATTCAAAATTAATAATGAAAAGGAAGCTGAATGAACTCGTACTGTTTTGAAAAAATATGTGTCACTCTAAAAACTATCAGGAATCGATGCTGTAGCCGAAAAGCATCCAGAAACTGAAATATTCCCTATAGACCGCGAATTATTACACAGTAAAGTAGAAATGTGTCATGTTGCACTCAAAGTTTTGAGTCAATTGGCCTGTTCCAAAGAAGAAAAAAAAAGGGGGGGGGGGCAATCACACCAAAATTTAGTCTATAAATTTTTTGTAATTCTTAACAATACTTAGACAACCCCTAGAAAACATCAAACCAAAGTATAGTTAAACAAAAGGGGAAGTTTTATGTAAGTTTAGAGGGATCCAGATGTATAATGACCTTTTGATTGAAATTGGTTTAAATAGTTTGGTATAATAAACGGGCTTTTTTCCCAATATTCTGGGTATACTCTTTGAGCTATTTTAGTTTGCGATAAATCTACGAAAAAAATAACAATGTTTTTCAAATGTGTTAAATCTTAAAAAAAAAAAAAAATAGTTGGAAAATTTGCCCCATCACTTTTTGGCAGTCTGGGAAAATTTACCACGCATACGGGGCACGTTTTCCAGCTCGACATGCTTGCATTTAACCTCTTACTGCCAAAAAGTATAGTTACTTTTTGGGGAAGTAGTAATGCTAATTTGTAGATAAGCATGCGAGGAAGACAATGGCATCTTGTTTAATTCAAAATAAATAAAAGTAAAGAATATGCAATCAAAAAGAAGAAAACATGGAAAACTAGCCCCGGTCTCCCCTAACCTATTTTTAGAACCAATTAAACTTAATTGTTTTATACACGCAGTTAACTCTACCGTCAAAAATGACCTTGTCGACTGTGAAGTTTTTGAAAATTGAAATTTTAGTCACTAAATCGATTTGTCACTAAATTGTTTTTATTCGAAAAATAATCCCTTTTTTTGTTAAATATTGTTTTAAGGCAAAAAAAATAATAATGTTCTTAGAAGTCTGACCTTTTATTGCTGCACACACATTTTTATAGCGATTTTATGTGACGCGCCAAATGTTCTTTCCCATTAAATATTCAACACTTCCAAAACTCTTAAAAAATCTTTATTGGACCAGATAAAATATCCAATTCCTTCACTTTCAAAATGTGAAACATTAAAATTCACCCCAAATTCTTTTCATTCTCATAAAGTAGCTCATCTACAGAACCATTCCATACGCTAACTATAAAGGTCAGTTGACCATGTCTTTTCAAAATAATGACAACGGAATTATTTATCGTTTTTGTCGCGACACAACAGGGAAGGAAAAGGCCCATTGAAAAGTTGGGCCAAAAGGCACATAAATCTCACCTGCAATTACGCTGGTATAATTATAGCACCAACAATGACATAATTTGTAGTAATCGTGTTTTATAAACATCGTTTGAAGTAGACAGACGGCGTTTCATAATAAATTCAGGTATGAAATGTCGCCTATATGACCGTAATACATTTTAAGTAAGGTGTTTCATTATCATAATTGTTTTATTATTAAAAAATCCGTTAACAGCCACTTATAACGGTAATGTAAGTGCTAATATCTTAGTGATTCTAAATAGGATTTTAGGGACATTTATAATTTAAGAAGTGTCATTGCTTATTATTCAATATTGAAATAAAGATATTCATTGGTTAGCTAAGTTTTAAAATATCACTTTAAGAATTGTGTAATCAAAGTTTGGAAATAAACACGTGGAATGTTTAAATGCTTAACTTGGTAAACAATGATTTAAGGGAAAAGTTTATATTTTCCTATCAACAGTAAAATACCACGGCATTTCCGTTGCCATTGAAGACCTGAAAAATACCCATAATACAAATACCCATACCCATATAAATATAAATACATACCCATATAAATACAAATTATTGATTGTTTATTTGAAAACAGTAAATCCCTTTTCGTAAAAATATAAAAAATTATGTTATTGATGAGTTTCGCTTCTATTTTGGGACAACAAAATTTACTAAATTATGAATTTTCGGACTGCAAATTATTTTTGCAAATGATAAAGAATATTAATTGGATTTGAGAAGGAAAGTTAATGAAAATGGGCAATTTCGTTGACAAAAAGTTTAAATTAGAACTAAATGCCTGTGTTTAACGATTTTATGTCTAAGATTTTTAAATCGTGTGTGGAAACGTTTCTAGGTGCCAGTTACTATTACAAACCTACTTGTTTTTATTAATTTACTTAATAAAATTATTTATACCAAAAAAAACAATTTGAAAAAAATCGATAGTTCTCCAGGATATCTGTTGTTTCTGGCATCAAAACGCATTAAAATTAAATAATTTAATTATTGTTTTTGAATTAAATCCTTGTTGAAAAATAAAAACATAAATAACATTAATTTTTGTTTGCTAAAAAACATTTTGATAGTTAAAATGTCAAAAGTTCACTCTTCATGCATCCGAAATTTTATAAAAATCCAACATAGCAACCACAAACAGTAAAAACACAAATACATATTCGAAAAACAAATATATTTATTCGCCTTGAGTTCACCATATGAAAAAAACCACAAGGTTGGCGACTTTTATCAAGAGGCATTATCCGCCAAATCTCTAGGTGAACGCACCGCTAAGAAGTTGATTGACCAGTGTAGGCTCAATATTTTGAGGTGCATTGTGATCAGTCTGAGGTGAGTTTTCTTTCCTTTTTCTTGTTGCGCAAAAACGCGTCCGAAATGTTACAATGCATGATAGATATCTGTCTTCCAAAACGGTCCCAACAAAAATCGAGTTTAATGGTAGGGGTAGGGTAGGTACATATATATTCCGGCTTGCTTGATCAGCTCGAGTTTAATATTTATATATATATATGCTTTATTGAAATGAAGTTTTAGCAATATTTTTATAGTCAGTCTACTTTTGTTGTGTTGAAAAATGATACTGATAAATTGTTTCGTTTTTTAAAAGAATAATGCTATTAAAAAACATTTAGTTATATTTTAAAAAAATATTAAATCAAAGTCCAATAAATAATAATAGTTCCTCGTAAGATTTGAATTCTTGAAGATTGTTTTTAAAATATTTGTACTTCTGAGTTTTTTTTATTTAGATTAACTCCACAAACGCAATCCCAATTGCATTTGTTATCATAAAATCCTACTTAATCTTTATGAATTCACACAATGCACATCTGCACCAATTTTTTCCATTAAAAATATTTATCTCTGGAGGCTTTGTTCTGAAAAACATACAATTTTAATAAAATATTAACTACTTATCAGGCTAACGAAATATCCATTAGTTGAAACATCAAATAAAAACATATTGAAGGTTTATAATGTCATTTAAAAAAACTTCAGTGTATATAAGAAAAAAATGAAGAGAGGGAAAGTTAGAGATGAAGGGTGTAGTTGCAAAGCTCACATAAGTATAATTAAGATATGGGGTCCCGTCTGTTCATTGGCGACTTTTGACGATTGTAAGTTAAATTGGACGAGGAAAAGGCTGGACCCTATATGTTAGTTATACTTTGGAGAATGTGAGTTTCGCAACTCAACCCTTTGAATGACCGTTATTCAGTTTTTGATAAAAACTAGTTTCAGGCGTTCTCCCATAGCACCATACAAACAAATCGTGAGTTTTCTCATAATTGACTGAAAATTATATTATGCTTTCGTAGTAAATAGTAAATAAAGAGACGAGACGCGGATGTACCTAATGTCTTATACGGTAGCAATATACTATTAAGAAAAATCTTTCCACAAAGTTCATCCTCGTGATTTACCAATTTGCTAATGGACTTGCGGCCTCCTTTACAACTGATGACAAGTTCTACAATCTGATATAAACAAACCCAGCCCAAAATAGAACAATGGACTTTAAAAACACAGCAAAAAGCTGGCACCCACAATTGCAAATAAATACAATGGCAAAGCGGGTGAATTGAAATTGAGTTTCTGGTTCTTATTTTTGTAATGCGGAATTATCAAATAAGGATTTTATCAGGACGCTAAGGACGCTTATTATCACGCTAAGCCTGGAAGGTGCAAAAACGGCATTGAAGAAAATAGTATTAGAAATTAAACACTGTTTGGAGTCACGAATGACTATTTGAGACAACGAAGATGGTATGATAAGCACTAAAAATTATACCTTTTGATAAGTCTAGGGATGATCCAAACTTCTATCAATTTGAAAAGAAATAATATATTGTGTTCTATCCTTATACGCAATTTGCTTTTAAATTCATAATAACATCTTAAGGTAATGTATTTAAATTTTTGTTTAAAGATGGATGGGAATCATTTCAAAAAAAATATGAGCGAAAACGAAACGTATAAAAGAAAATAGTATTGAATATTCAACACCCTTATCAGTCACGAAATATCACACTGGTTGAGGAACAGTGACACTTCTCCATTGAGTTAACATGGCAGAAGCATCACTTTTTTCGCGTAATGTATGACATGATAGACACTGACACTTTTATCAATACATAATTTCACTGACGATTGACAACTTTTTCGGTGTTTAGAATTAATGAAAAGCCGAAACTTTACTTTATTATTTGATAGCTTTCATTTTCTGCTTGTAAAAATTTTATGTTAAATTTTAACAAACATGTTATAGTTGAGTAATTCACATTTATGGAAAAGCAGATCAAATTAAATAAATGAACATCTAATCGAATAATAAATAGGTACCTGAGATATAACTTCAATTGTATAAAACCGCAAAGTATTAAATGTTAAAAGCAATACGAAATTCTTTACATTTTAATAAAAATAAATATTAAACAAATTACTTTTTTTACTTAATTAAAAAAATATTTGAAACATTTCCAATTTATTTTTATACTTTTTTTTTTATCTCCAATGGGGCTGCAATATTGGCGGGCAAGCCTTTGCAGACTCGGCATATTCCCCAGAACTGAGAGCCATTTATTTTTATACTATCTAATCATTTTAATTTTACTTTAAGAAAAAATATTTGTAAGCATTTTTAATTTCCTTACATAACATGCTTCTTGTTTTTCTATATTCTTAAAACGTAATAATAAGTAACCCCATTTTCTAGATTAAAAGAAAATATCTTCAAGCACGGACTTTAAATAATAAATAATACCTTTAAATCTATACCTCAGAAGATATAAGCAAGTTTGTAACAGAAACTGTCATTTACAACTGCTACCACAAAAAATTCATGAGACAAAAAAAAACCCGCCAAAGACTGCATTTACTTCTATATTAAACTTTTAAAGTTCAAAATTAAACAGACCACCGTTAAAAAAGAAAAAGAAAAGTGATGCGTGCAATAAAATCCAATAAATTTTTCCTTTGATGTTCCAAGCTGTAATATCTAATAATAAGAAACTGTAATAAAATAAATTCAATGGATTTCCGTGAAATCTTTTGGATTCTAAAAGATTGTCCTACTTTTGTATGATTCGATTTTTAGTTTTAGGACATCAATCGTTTGGGAGGCTTTTTATCTGACATTAATACTTCGGAAAAGAGTTTGGGCATGACGTTTGTTAGACACCTTGGAAATCAACGGAGCTTTACTTCCTATATGTGGGTGATTTATCAATTTCTACCAAGCATTTTTAGGATCTATCAATAATGTTTACGATAACCTACTAAACGTATATATTTAAAGTTTGTTTTTTGGGGTTTAACTGAATTCTTGTGTAAACCCGTTTTGAATGTTAGCCTAATTTATAAAAAAAACATTAATTAAAAAATGTTTTCCCATTGAAGTTGCCCCTTTTCGCAATTTCAAACCCATTCGTAGATTAGGAATGTAAAAAAAGGAAGGAATTTTTCAGATAGTGTGTTTAATTTGAATGCTCGATATAATAAATATTTAAATGTATAAATACTAGAATTTTGCTTTGCATAATAAGATAAAAAGAAACTAAATCGTGATTTATATTATATAGTTAAATAAAAACTTTTATAACGATTTAAGCCACTTTCCTTTCTAATAATATTTTTTTTTTAGTTTTTACACAAAAGTAAACAAAACTACTGAAAGTTAAAAAGGAACCGTAGGATTACAGCCGAATATTTTTTATCAAAATAAAGGCGGTTTTCCAAAATGTCTGCTTCCCGTTTCGACAACCTACGAGCGTGGGACCAAAAAGCGAAGGTCGTTATATAGCTGATGGCTGTGGGCTTTTACTAATGGGTAGGGATTCCCTTTTTATCTTTATTCATTTTTTTGTCATTTGCTCGTGGAATTAGTAATGATCAGGGAACCCACACGGAACCACGCAGTCGGAACTGGGCATGTGGGCGCACAGATTTGGTTTCGTCACATCTGGGTGTTGTTGATATGTTATGATGTATCTTCTCATCTGTTTCACATGTTGTACAAAAATACAAAAACTTTTTATCAAAAAGCTAAGATATTTCGCGAAATTCTATAATGTGTAAAAAAAGGTCTAATTTTTTTTTACATTTTTATAGTATTTTATGAAATACTTAATATTTTGCACAAATTTTTAAATTATCGCAAAATTATTTCATATTTTACAGAATTATATCCTATTTTACAGAATTATTTCATAATATGCAGAATTATTTCATAATATGCAGAATTATTTCATAATATGCAGAATTATTTTATATTTTACATATTTCATATTTTGTAAAATTGTAGAATATTTTTAATACATGCAAATATTCAATAAAATATATAGTATATTTTGCAAAACTGTATAAGAGTTTGCAAAACTATTAAATATTTAATGAAAATGTAATATATTTTACACACTATATCATTTATATTGCAGAATATTCTTTTCTTTCAAATTTCTTGGTAAACTATTTTTTTTTACTTCGGAATAATCTAAAACAGATTTCCTCAACCAATATATGTATTCTTTTATTTAAAATCTGGTGACACTAATTTTACAAAATAAATCACTATTGATTATGTTTCTTCAAATAATTTATGATCCTTTACCAAAAAAACTAAAACTTTTACTCCTATGCTTCCTAGCATTAATCAAAACGAAAATGATAACAAAAACATCCCTTCTTTCACTCGTTCCAGTGCAATTTTTTAAAAATCTTGATAAAGCACCTTTCTATACTCACGAATCAACCTTTATGAGCCGAACCATCATTCAACACTCAACGCGGAAAAGTGACATTTCTCCCATAGAGTTAACAAGGCAAGAGGTGCCACTTCTCCGCGAACCGTTCGGATTTCAGGAAGTTCTTGTTTTGAAGTCCCCGTCGAGAGAATGTCGAGAGTACCGCATTCCACTCTCAGTCGTATTTCCAGCTGATTAATATGCCAGGATCGTAGAGTCGATTTTTCTCGTCGATTCCCCTATCGGCCCACTCTCGACCTGTGAAGGGAAACTGCTGTTGTTGATGGAACTGTTCCATTGATCCCATTAGGACATCGGCCACTTCGGAAAATGAAGAATTAGAAACATATGTTAAAAGTCTGATTTATTTATAATAGTAATATGATATAATAATGACCTTTATTACTACAAAAACAAATAAAAAAAAACAATATAAAAATACTATGGTAACCACGGGGGAAAATCCCGTACAGGTGAACAAAAACGTTTATATTTGAAATTGAAAAGCACACGCACGCAAACACACACACACAAATAAGATGAAACAAATGTGGCAATTAGCTGGTATACAGATATGCACACACTCAAACATATATGGAACAAACAGTGGAAACTAGCTGGCATGCAGATATGAATGAAATGCTTCAGATTGAAGTGAAACATTGAGATCTAAATCGTCTAAATTTATTAAAAAATCAAAAAGTTATTATTTTAAAAGTATAATAATTAAATTTATTAGGTTTTATGTATGAGGGAATTGTGATGACATTTATGAGTGCATTTTATAGCGTATTTTTCATTTTGGAATTTTAATTCAATGAAATGGGATTTTATAATTTATAACGAGCGGAAACAATAATAAGTTTATGATCCTATAACAGGGTATATGGTACACATATTTGGAATCTATTTGATATTTTTTTATTCCGTGCGAAGAACGGGTATAAATTTGCTAGTTGTTAATAAAAAAAGGGAAAATTAAAATTGTTTTTAAACATAGTTTCTAAGCGTTGACGGCTACCATGCACGGTTTCCAATTTATTTACAAATGGATCTTATTCAAGCAGCGACATATTTTCGCAATGATAACCATTAATTTTTAAGCATTAATTTGTAATTATGTTATTTAAAAGGATACTAAAGTCGGTTAACCTAAAGGACCATGTCCGGCTTTGGCGCCAGTCGAAAAATGTCGCCAAGTCAAAATGACACAAACCGAGCGTTTGACAAGTCTGTGAAATGACAACAAATAATTACTTAAAATGTTACTCAAAACTAAAACCAAACCAAAGGGAACTGCGCAAGCAGTTCCCGGGGGTTGACGAGCGATAGGAGAAGGGGGCGTACCCCCTAGTTTATATTATTTCTTTAAAAAAATCAAAATTGAACATTATCTTTCAACCAAGACGCAAAGACAGCTTGTTCAATGACGATGAATTCAATATTAAAATCACGACGCTCCATTAATTGATAAATAATTCGAATAACTGATAAATAACGTTTTATGCAAAATAAATATATAATAATCATATAACTTTACATTGATCACTCTTAGACATTATGATTCCAATACTATTATATGGAAAACTTCTATGACGTCCAAACGTATTGAAACGTTTTGGCTATTTTCTCAAGGATCATGTACGACTTTTGACCTTAAAGGAAACTATTGTTGGGATGGACTGTTTCATTGATCGAATTTGGAGGTTTAAGGGTTCGCAAACTTTAGACATAAATAATAATTTAGATCATAAATGGAAGAAATTGATAATTTAGATCAGAAATGGGATTCGTCGACAATCTAAATATATTCTATTAATATGTAGTTACATGAGCCTGTCTTTTAGTTGCGCAATTAATGTTACACCAAAAGAGGTTCTATGAGCAATGGTGTCAACAAAAATAAAGAAATTGGTATGCAACATTAAAAAATGTGTGTGTTACCTACACACGAACAATGCTATTCAAACAATTTTTAAAAATACATTTCATTTAAATTATCATGCGAATAAGACTCCACCAATAAAAAAAGTGATAAATATATAGCGGATCTTGTTGCCTTGAAATGGGCTTTTTCCATAAAAGGAAACTTACTCCAACAATGAAATCTAAATGTGCATTTGAATTTATCTAGTTCAGGTGAGAAATTTGCATGAGAATTTATATTGAAAAAATGAATAAATAAACGGCTGACCGATTTTATATCAAATCGATGCCTATCTCCCCTATAAGGTCTCTGCGTTGTAGGTTACGCGTATTTGAACTTTTAATCTATAGATTAAAGTGAGCTTTTCCTTCTGTTCAAGATAACTTTTCTTTTCATGACCCAACTTTCATTGCCTTTCTTTGCATTCTTGAATTAAAAGTTTTTCTATTTTGGATGTGGTCAGATTCCTATCTATGCTATTAAATTGTAGTGAACTTTTTTCATAGTAAACTTACGAGTTTTAGAATTTTCTTCATTTCTGTCTTTTGTAAAAGTATACATTCAGGATCATTGTTCGGAAAGTTCCGCATGATAAAAATTAACATAATATTTTATGTTAAAAAATTCAAAAAATTATTTTATATAGCATAATTCAGTTGTTTTAAAAAATAAAAAATTCTTATATGTTTAAAAACGTACTCTTACATCTTAAAGTAAAACCGTTTTAGTTACTTACTTCTAAGATCAAGTTAAATTGCTTTAATATTAAAGAACTATCAATAATTTCTTGAAATCTGATACACCAAAAGACAAAAAATCTCAAACAGGGCATGTTTCAATTTTGAAATTAACAGTACACTAACCCTAATCTACATTCAAAAGCTGGTTCTTGATTACCTTCAAGCACCTATCACACACCAAGCGTGTGTATCATTCACCTTTGCTATACGTGACCATCCAGCGTTCACTTGTTTTATACCTCGCACGAAATTGAATGTTTTTAAATGATCATGTATAAAAAGGCCAATGTCTAATGTTACTGTAATGGACTTAGGTCACTTTTGAAAAGTGTACAGGGGATTGAAACCTGACTTTGATTTTAGAACGGCTAGCGCTCGAAGATCGATTTGTATGCACGATTTGTGGAATCGTGAAAGCTCTGATGAGTGTCGAGAACGTTGACGCTTGGAATAAATATGTCGTGTAACTACTATTTAAATCTTTTAAATCCCATTTTTAAGGTTTAAGTATTTTTACTTACTTTTCAAAATAGTTTATAATAATTCTATAGCTTCCAGACGGAATTTAAAAACAAAACAAACGATTCTTAAGCCCGTTGCGTCTTTTTCAATAATCAAATTTGATTCAATGGTTTAAAATATTTGCTTTTTTGCTACAAAATGAAGCTTAAATGTCGTTAAATATTTTGAATTTTGAAATTATTTCTAACTATAAATGTAATAAAATTTAAGTAGTACAGGGTAAATAAATAAGAATATAGCGATAACTAACTGCCACAACTATTAAATGCAAAATAATTCATTAATAAGTGTAACACAGAATCTAGATTTAACTTTAAAATATATGGGACGCTTATATACAAAATTCTGAAGTTCCACCTACATTGTTTGTAATTTTTATCAATAAATTCTTTTCCATTAAATATTTATAGCCGTTTGTAATAGCTATATTCTTTTTTTTTTTACTTAAACTGTATTTTTATACATTTAGATCGATCATGAAATAAATTATATTCACTGCATTTTTTATTTAAACATTATGTTTTAACAAAGGCAAAAATTGAAGTTCTAGAACATCTTACCAAATATTTTATTGAATTTACAAAAGAGGTTCTGTATTTTTATTTTAATAATTATAATTTTGATGAGTATTGTGAAAATAATTTATTCGTATAAGTTAGCGGTAAATCTTTGAAGTTTTTGATGTTTGCAAGGCAAAATATAATAAAAGATTGCAAGACAATAATAAATTTGGATATACAAAAGAGGGGGTTCTGTATATATTTTCATTTTAATACTTATACTTTTGGTGAGCATTCCGAAAAACATTATTCTCATAAGTTAGCGGTAAATCTTTGAAGTTTTTTATGTTTGCAAGACAATAATAAAAGAGGCTATGTCTTTTTCTAATACTTTTACTTTTGATGGATATTTATACTAATAATATTTATATAAATCATCGCGGTAAAACTCTTTAAAGTTTTTATGTTTTGCTAGACAATAATCGAAAAACTATGGAAAACCGAAAACCAACCAACTGTGAATACAATCGAATTACAGTACAGAAGGGAGTTTACGAAAACCGTAATGATAAGTCACACACCGTTGAATAGCGTTGCTTACCTTTTCTTCAAAATGATACTGGCAATTTTCGGATGAAGCTTTTTGTCAAATGTAAATTAATTAGGAATTTCCTTTAGATATATATCATAAAAAAGTAATTCTTCCTTTGCTTATGTACTTTTAATCGAGGGTTTTAAACTATGAGCTTAATACTGTTTTCAGGAAATCTTACGAAATTTGTAAGGATTAAACTGAAAATTCGACTATATGAGGTTGAATTATCTTAGATTACTGGACTTAATAGATTACATAAAGATGGGTTTCTATTGAATTTTTAAGACTTTAACAAATTAAACAAGCTTAAGATAAAAGAATTTAATTGAAGAGAAAGATTGAAGAATTTGATTTTATCTTAGTGTGGAAGTAAATAAAAGTATAATTTATGTTATAATTTAAGAGAAATTACGGTTAATAATCATATACTGTTTAAAAAAACTTCGCAATCTTATCATGATTTTTGGGTTCAGCGTAACACCAACACCGATTCTGGAGCAAGTTGATTAAACCGAATTGTGTGTGGAACCTTCCGCAAAATCCATAAGAGCATGCGCAATCATAAATGTTGAGAAAGGCAATAATGAAAAAATGCGGGCTGTATTAAGCCGGCATTGAGTAGTCAGTAAAGCAAATTTCTTCTTATCGAAGGATTGTAAAATAGAGTCTCGCCTTAGGACCAACTTTTATGAAGTTTAAAACAGTATCAAAATATCTCCACAGAATTTCAAATGATTATGTGCAATTTTATACTTTAGTAAAAGTAGTTAAATTTCACAGTTAGCCACCATCTGTGGTACCCCTTTTTATGTAGCTTTGTTGTTTAATTCATTGACATTTGGTTTAAGTTTAAATCGTTTTATGTTGTGTAATTAATACATAAAGATTTATGGAATAACGTTCTACCAAACTTTTAAGATTGTATAACTAAACACGCTTATACTTAAAAGTATTAAACAATACAAAATAGACATAAAAATATATCTTTTTCATTTCTGATTCATTATAAGTGTCATTAATTTTCAATACTTTTATGATATATATTAAAATCATGAAATAAAATAGATCTGTTAAATATTAGATGATAACCCATGATAAAAAATTTTGTTGTTGGAAAAATCTGCACCCAAGAAATTTCAGGATGTACAATTTGGACACATTTATTATAAATAGCTTAAACTGAATTTAGCTAAATAGTTCTACATTTAAATTAAGCAAAATATATCGAACATAGTTCTTTTTCTTCAATCTTTCCTAGTATCATCAGTATAAAAAATCTTAGGATCATACAGAGTATGACAAAATTTAGATATAATTAAAAAATTGCAACAAAAAATAACAAGAATTATACATGCTTAAAAATGAAGTTGCAACGTATGACAACTAACGTTTTCATGACATAAAATTATAACTTATGATAAATATATGACATAAATTAATATGTATCAAACAATTTGTACTTAAGTTTTAAAAGCAAATATATCCTTGTCGTTTTTCATTAAACTTTCATTCAATAAAAGTAAATTTTCTTCATGCGTATGAAATAAGTGAGAATTTTGCTTGCATAACATAAAATTGAAACTTGTCATTTGTATGGTATAAATCCTTCCAATAAGTATTCAACTTTATAATAAATGTTAGAAGATTCATGACTCAGTGTGTTCTAAAGACTGTTATTTCCTTCCTCAGACTGGCAATGGTGACGAGCCGAAGCAGCAGTCGACTTGCAACTCCACTCAACCCACTCTGAGGACACCAGCCATTGGTTGCCCGAGGGCGAACTGCCGAAATCGAGGAATGCCCTTCTCGCAGTTGCGATCAGAAGCCTCAGAGAACAAGCAGCTTAAAGAACAGCAACAACCGGTCCGGGAACTCGAAACTAGAAAACGGGGACTCGTTTTCGAGTTCTGTTTTCGTCGGCCTTTCGTCCTGCTGCTGCCAGCGAAGAGGCATTCTGACTTCTTGTGGAATATTATGTTCACCATTTAACAAGAGTTTTAAAAGGAATCGTCCCCTGATCCTGCTGCCATATTTGTGTTTAGAATACCTCACTGAGTGCTATTGTATGTAATCAAAAGGATTATTACCAAGAAAGAAATGTTTTAGGTGTTTTTGTGATGTGAGTGACTTCTTCCCATATCCTGCCAAATTTGAGCTTAAACAAAATACAACTTTATGGATTCTTCAGAGCCTGACACCCTTCGATTAACGAAATTCAGATAATTTATTCTTGGAATATTCATCTTCTAAATCCCTTCCACTTGCTGCTGCTACCACAAGGGATTATAATCCATTTATCTAACTTAAGAAATTCAGTTTAACCCATTCTTTTAGAATATTTTCGTCCTCCCAAGAAATGGTGCTTCCAAACGCAACTGGATATAACTGAGCTCAGTGATGTGCATTTACTATACTTATCAATCCACCAGTCATGTTATAGATTCATCTGTGTGTTAGCCCCTAAACCTAACATTCAACTTCTCAAACAATGGCGTTTCGCGGTGGAAAACGAAAAGACGTCAAGAAACAGTCCTACTACGTGTGGTTCCTTGGTGCCAAAGAAAGCAAGGGCCTACGCGGTGAGGAATACATTAGACCCGTCCTCCGCCACTTGGTGGACAAAGAACGCGAGCTGGAGCCCATGAAAGTGACCCTCCAGGTCAGCACTAAAGGCATCAAGATCATCCAGATCGTCCCCAGGAAGAACAACAAGGGCAAGACCGAGCAGATCAAGCACTTCATACCACACCACGCCATCACGTGCGTCATGCAAGAGTCCAAACCCAACGACGACGTGGTGTGCTGCATACTGCTTATCTACAACCCCTTGACTAAATGTCCAGTGCATGTCCACGCGTACAGGTGCGATTCCGTGGAGACGGCCACGACCTTAAGGTCTCAGCTACAGATTTTGATCGATAGACCTGAGAATCAGAAGAAGTTCAGGGAGATTGAGAATCGGCTGGCGGCGAAGGGGTTGTTGCCCACCAGGTGTCTCAATTCGGATGGAAGGTCCACCAGGACGGATGGATCGGATAGGACCGAAGACTCGTCTGGAGGTAAATATTCTACCTACTATTTTGTTTTATTATACTATTTCCGACTGGAATGGCTAAATGCTCAGGCAGTCAGAAGATCCCGGGTTTTAATCCCGACATATAAGTATGGATATTTGCGTTGTTTGTTTATCTGTTGTATTTATAAAGTACACCGCGACATACGTGCTCATTTATATCTGTAGACTCGAAAGTTCCGAACGAGCACACGATGGCCCTACTGGTTTGCTTTGGGTGCCTTGACCAGGCTTCTAAATTACGAGGCGTAACTGACTGCGTTTAAGTTCCTCATGGAGGCTAAAAATAGACAGCTTTAAAGTGTATAACCTATCTACCCACCATACCATTTTCATTTATATTATTACAGATATCGCATAATAAATGTGTACATTCCTTGAAAATGTTAAAGTCTGAAATTTTTCATAAGACTTTTTTTTAGACATTAGACTTTTCTACTAAAATACAAAAGTTCAGCGATTAACTAGTTCAATAGAATATTTAGTTTTTAGTAATATAAAGGTTGAAGATCTAATTAATTGAAGTCTCACCAAAACTTATACGCCCCTAAATATATTAATTGCTTTGTTCTAAAGTTCATTATTTTTACAAATGACTGCCGCGTGCTCCAGAATATGACTAAAATAGTATTTAGGCAAATTTTTGAAGATGTGCCGATTACTTGATAAAAGCACTTGAATTACTGAAATTCGTAGTCACTCCACACCTCAAACCTTTGTCTTAAGAAATATAACACAATTACCTAGTACAAAATGCAGCAATACTTTTTATACCTATTTTTAAACTTTAACTATCGACAACTCGCCTTACGTTTCCAAAAGCAAGCTTAGTTCAATAACACTGTAAAAAACAGGCAATGTTCAACCAATTTTTTTTCAGTGCAGACAAAACTATCAGTCTCTTCTTTTAATGTACACAAACTAAATCCACAACAAAATTATTTTAAATCTTCAAACCCAGACAATGTACTCCTTTTAATAAAATTTACTTTAATGTATGAATAAATTGAATTGCAAGACAGGATCTCAAATATTATCAATCGCTACCACATTTTCAAATACTTCAGGCTTATATTCTCTTGAAAAAAAAACATCTGATACTCTAACTTATACAAAATACTAAATCCATCTAAAATATTTAAATTTCTTCGAAAGTCAGCCAATGGATCATCGGCTATCCTCTTCCCATTCTGATCCAGATGAGCAACTTCCACGTAGTTTGTTCTTAAATTCTTAAGGACCGGCTTGCACTTTTACCTGACGAGTTCAAAAACTTCCGATCTGATCTAATTGGCATGTGTCAAGCACCAACAGCTTCTGGCCGATCTCAAACAAAGCCGTCTTCAAGCCTTCTGCCACAGTCGAAAAAAGATACCCAGGGTTTAAATTTAGGGTTTTCTGCTTACTTGCATGCTCGACTAGGGATGTGAGACGTGGGTTCATTTTTAATCAACAGTTGTTCTTTGTTCCATTCTAAGTAGTTATATTTTTCTGAGCTATTTTCGACAAAATTGTTTCCTTGGAATACATTTTATAACTGGAAAAATCTACCTATTATGAAAACTTTCAAGTATACGCGTTTAAACCACATGTATCTCAATCTGATTTTTCTGCTTTTGTTTTTAAAAAACTTGGGAATTTTAAAAGGTTTTAATTTCAAACTTTAAACTGTCTTAATACAGAATGAAGAATTTGTTTGCATGTACTAAGAATAAGTATTACTGTTTAAGTTCGCTTCAATGAATACTGCACCCCTAGTAACTCTCGGGCTTTAAAGTTTAGAATTAGATTAATTAACTATGAAATTTAAATATTCAATAAATTACCTGAAGTAGAAACTACTTTTACCCCCGGTAGTAAATAAAAATTACGTCTACTAAAATAAAAACTAACACATGATTTAGCAATATTGCCTATTTATAATCTAAGTAGACAACATTTATGCTTCTTGCTGTGTTTCCAAATAGCCTACTCATCCAAATTTCCACTATTTAAAGAGTCATTTAAATTTTTTGAAGACAACTGTAAAAACCACTGCGCTACTTCATTTTCATAGAAACGTTATTTATATAACAACTTCATATAGTTAATTTTTTTCAAACAATGTCTTTCTTCTATGGTAAGCAACAGGTAAAATACTCCAAAATGGTTTATCCTTTCCACCCTTCTGCTCCACTGCCTTGCACGAGCATACCAAAGCGTAACTGATTGATTACGGGTAGCTGGTAGCCACCGCCGGATCTTCTTTTTTGTCTATTTTTTCCTAAATGTGGATGTGATGAGTGTACAGCTTCACTTGACTGCACTCAGGAATGACCCCAACCGGGAAAAAAAGTTGGTCGACGCAGTTTCCTTGTTATAAAAGAAATGAACCAGTTAAGTCGTTTGTAAAAGTTTACTGTATTTTCAGAAGTAAATTTTGTTGTCTTAAACTATATATTTTTTATGTACGCCCACTTGGAACAAGACTTTTTAGTTTGTTTGGTTTTCTTTAAACAAATCCTTAACTTCTCAATTGTCTTTTTGAAAACTTACACTTTCTTACACAGTAAAGAAAATTATCAGAACAAAATTATTTTCTTTGCAAAAAATATATAAAAAAGAAACTTCGATAATAGTGTTTTTAATTCCGTAAAAAAAAGCCACAATCAAATTGAACCCAAGGTCATTAGTTTCAAAGTTAAATCCAAAGAATTATTTTATGAATCTTGTCTATTGCTGAGAATACGACAGAAAAACTAATAAAATAGGATATGGTTGGTTATAAACGTATAAGGTAGCCTAAATCTGTAAAACAAACATTCCTTTCACAAATAACTTAAGTTAAATAAATAACTGTCAAATTCCTGATTTATGTTTTTGATACTAACGAAACCAGCTACTGAATTCTTGCACCTAAAACTAACTCATTAACATCTACAAGGGTGTCCACCTACAGGAAAACAAAGTCACAATTTGGCGCTATTTTTCTCAGCTTCCTATCCTTCTTTTTTAAAAACGCAATTCGCATTCAGTTGTCATTCTTCAAACGTCCTTCGTGCAAACTAGAAACGTCCACTCCCTTTGAGTGTGACCCAGTCCTCTCAAAAACTTAAGTGGACAGTTAAACAGTTCTCGTCAAGCTACGCAATAGAAATTGGTCTGCTGTAGAACATTGACTAATGTTGTTTGGATTGGGCAACAAAGGTTGTCTTTAGACGGCGAGTATATTGCAGATTTTAGTAGGCAGCCAATGTAAAGTATTTATTGTAATTAAGGTAAGCCCGTACTCTGAATTTCAAGCATCTTAATTTAAAAAATTCGATATTTTTTATTGCATGAAACAAAACCATACGCATAATAAGGAAACGTATTGCAAAATTTAAAAACATTCCACGAGTTTACAAAAGGATTAATTTTTGTAGTTTAAAAATCCTTGCCTTCAAAAACTCGATAATTTTCCAAATTTTCGTTTACTTTATTTCGTCACCAACAAAACAAATATTGAACAATGAATTTTGAACTAAAACAAAAAAAACCTTAAGGTAACAGGGAGCAAAACGAACACTCAAAATATCGAATTTTCATTTCAACTATAGTTACTGAATCGTGCCTTTACGAAAAAAACATCTATTATGCACATTTGAATATGGGGCTGGAGTTTGCAAATTTGGTAGTTAATTTCAATATAACTTTGTTGCAAGCTTTAAATGTCATTATTCCAAAAAACCAATTTTCAGCCTTAAGGTACACTTTTCTATTTTACTAGACTTCTATTTTATTTTTCTATTTTCTGTGATGTCGTATACATGTCTATTTAACACAGTGAACCAAAAATATTCCAAAAATATATTAAGTGAGTAAAAATAAGACGATTTTTCTAATTTAAGAAATGCGCAAAATTTCTATTTATGTTAATAACTTAAAATTATGAATGTTTTATCGTCAAACTTGAGGTTCATTGCGTTAAAAATAATTTTTTTTTTATTTCTATAAAAAATTATTTTTAGATACACGCAATAGTTGTGCTGGAAAGTGTACCTAGTGTAGCTGGAAAGTATAGCTGGAAACAAAGTTATATTGAAATTAATTACCAAATTTGCGAACTCCAACACCGTATTATATAAAAAATTTCGTAAATATTCATTTCAGTGACTGAAAGTTAAAATGAAAATTTGATATTTTGAATCATCGATATGTTCCCTGTCCCCTTAAGGCTTTTTTATATTCTACATATAGTTATATACATATTTTGTGATACATTTACAACATTTTACTTAAACAAAATAATGAAGAGGATTTTCATAAAATTAATATTCTTATTTTTGAAAAAATTCATTCAAGTTGAAAATTAAAATTATATTTTTAATTCTGCCGATGTAAATCAACTAAAGGTATTATTTTTCCAAGAAAAATTTAAATAATTTTTCAAACCCTGTTGTTTTTTATTAACATTATACAGTTACAACCTAAAAAGTTTCAAAGCAATGAATAAAATACAAAAAAAACTTTTTATACAAAAAAGGATTTCCAAAATATTCATTAAAAAATAATATAAAATAAAACATCAGTATTTTTTTTATTTTACTCAATATAACCGATCTAAAAATACATATCCTGTATAATTAATATCAATACGGTAACCCAATAAAAATAAAACCGATCTTGTCCTACGGGTCTACCTTAACTATGTGTCAGGATAGTTAGTTGCATCATTTTACGAAACTTATGTTTACAAACAGAAAACAATAAAGTGTCTAAGAATGGTCTAGTTGCAAATAAATATAAGTAAAATATAGGGTTTGGAGAGAGCATTCATTGACGATTTCCTCTAATTAAACTTATCTTTATCAAAAGTCGCCAATGAACCGAACTAATAATTTGTGTAAAATAAAGAAAAAAACATTTGATATTCATTAAAAGGATTTTTACTGGACCCTTTTTACTATGCAATAATTCCGGATACATTAAATGAATGAAATAATTAATATAATGGAATCTATAATAAAATACACATAATAAACTTTTTATTTAAAAGTTAATTGTTGTAATCGTTTCATAAAAAAAGTATTATGTTAATTTGCTACATTTGGAACTAACTATTAGTTTCTTTTACGTTGAGGCTACTTCCTTTTATGTTTGTGATAAAAAGAAGTGTAATATAATAACATACTCAGTGTATAATAACGATATTAGTGTAATGACCTGTATAATAAAGCTAGATGCATTGTCATGAAATATTTTTTTTAGCCTAGTGTGTTCATTTAATGACCAATTCAAAGTAGTTTTTTTTTTCATTGTAACTTTTTGCATGCCTAAATGGATTTTATTATGGCTTTCCAGTTATTCGCTCAAAGTTGATTATCTATATATTTTTTTTAAATATCTAGTGAAACAATTTCGTTTCTTAAAATGTTAATTAATTTGTATATTAATTTGCGTATGTTATTATTTTACTGATGCTTCAGTAAATGGTGTTTATAAATCTCTACACAAACGTAAACTCTTACACTTTTCCTATATTTAAATCGACCATTGCACGTCTAGAAAGTGTAAATGAAAGTTTTGAGTTGAAAATCGAATTCTGATTGCGTGAGTTTGGCAGCTTCTTTATTTAACGACAATCATTAGACATATTTCGTTACCCTCCGTTAAAATCTGTGTAGTTTGGTTTTATTTATTCAAGAATAGTATATTTAAATCGAAAATTGCACGTCTAGAAAGTGTAAATGAAAGTTTTGAGTTGAAAATCGAATTCTGATTGTGTGATTTTGGCTGTTTCATTATTTAACTATTATCATTAGACATATTTCGTTACCCTCCGTTAAAATCTGTGTAATCTTGTTTTATTTATTCAATACAGAGGGTAGAGAATGATACTGTCGAATTTTCTCGTTTTATGAAGCTTACTATTTCTCTGAAAATCCAATGGGTGTGTCATTAGTTCGGCTAGCTTGCAGTCTTATTAGTCACTGTTTATAAGATTTTTTTGTTGAAAAAAGTGTTCTTGTATTAAAACTACTGATGCATTTATATAGGTATAAAATCTATTTTCTATGCCATAAATAATTGAATACATACTTTTTTTTTACATATTTACGAGTATTCCATTGTAAAAATCTAAATTAAGGTTGAGTCATTCGACGTCAAAGCGGACAATTGAAAATCTTGATGCTTCAGAACTCGAAATTTAGCTTCCACACTACGCTTACAACTTAAACAAGTTTGTTTGTAACAGAAACTGTCACTTATAACTGCTTATACACAAAATTCTTGAGTCTAAAAAATCACCAAACACAGCATTTAGTTCTATAATAAAATTTTGAACGTCAAAATTAAACACTTTTTTTTTCATTAAAAACTCAATAATTGTTTCTTATTCTTTGCTACATGTATTTGTATTTTTAAGATTAAAATTGTAGTATTACTCATTGCTCACACTTAGAAATAGGTAAACATTTCATATCAACATACAACGTTGAAACGCTCCATCACCTTCATAACATAAATAATTAATTTCTAAATACCATTTAAGAAACAAAATACATTAAAACACGTCATTAGTCATTAAAAAATATAAATAAAAATTGCGTCTAATTTAAAAAAAAAATAGAACGCCTTCTGCCTCTTTATAAAAAAAAGTAATGGGAATCATAAAAGAATCTCCTTGTGACATACATTATGACGTCATTCCAAACTAATTGACATCACAAAAATAAATTTCCGTTAAAATTTATTTAATCTAACCAAAGTTTCTCGGGCTTTAGTTAGCGGCAATGGTGGTTTAATTCCATTAAAAATTACCTTCTTATGCTTTTTTAAATGGGCATTAAATGTTTAAGTTTTTTCAGTAATGGAAGTGCTTAGATTTTTTTTTCTGAGACTTTCAATGCTTATCGGTTTTCATGCGCGGAATGTTTTGACGCATCACACTTGTCTTAAGCATTTGTAGTTTTTCTCTAATACGTTCTCCTTATTATATATTTACATAATCTATAAGTATTTAAAATTATTATGTCGCAGTGTCCAATGTTGCAAAATCGAACGTCAACCCTCTTACTACTAAGGTACCTATTTTCAATTAAATCCTATTCGTAGTAGAAAATTACAATATGAATATTTTCCTCAACGTTTTAAATAGCTAAGAAACGCATATTTTATAAGAATGACTGAAATTCACGTGTCTACATCTGACTGTGCCAAAATAAGCAGTCACAACACGAATCTCCATTTGTTTTTAAGTACCAAATTACCTCGGGTGTAGCCCAGCAAAACAAACGTGTGGTATTTTTAGTAGAGATTCATAAACAAACAACATACCTGGTTCGAATCACTGGAGTTCAAACTCTTAGTCTTCTCTCAGTGTTTACATATTTTTTTAAGTAGCTCAGTAGGCATTTGAAAGATTTCTCGATAACCATTTTCTAAATTCATGTAGTGTATTAACATCTTTCTATAAAATTATATTTTTTATGAATTCTTTTTAAGCAAATGTAATACTTTCTTTATTTGTTGGAAAAGTTTGTTTGTGTACTTTCATTTGCCGTTTAGTTTTACGTATAAAATTTTTAATCTATAATTTCGTTTATAACTGAAAACAAACACAAATAATTCTTTTTTTAAAGAAAGTATTTTTCAAAGAAATAAAAGGTAAACATAGATTAAAAAATTTAATGCACAAGAAACGTTTGTTAGTGAAATATAAAGTTTAATGTGTGATAAAAATTTAAAAAAAGTCTTAAGAGAAAATGTTTTATGTATGTTTTAAGTTTTCCAAAAGTCATTGACTTAGTGGAAAATAAAATAAACACATTTGTAATGGCTCCATTTATTTTAGTAACGTTTGTATTACACAATTAATCAATACAATATCATGTTGTTTTTTCGTAAAATTTAAAAACTTCGTGGTATTGTCTTACACGTCCCCTTAAAAACTAGCATTTAACATATTAATGGCCAAATTCCAAAACTCACATTCTCCAAAGCACATCTAAACTATTGGGTCCGGCGCGTTCATTGACAATCGTAAATTCAATTGAACAAATTCACCAATGCACGGACCGGGCCCTATATCTTAGTTATACTTTGGAGAATACGAGTTTTGCAACTAGACCCTTTATTTTTACTAGGTCAGGGTCACAACCATGCAGAAAAACCTCTAATTTACACAAATCCATGATTCTTTACTGTATAAAAAAAATGCTACATTTGTGTATGCTCAACAAGGTTTTGCCCTTCTCTGACCCTCTTGTTTGTATATTCCAAACAAGGTTGGCATTGTCACGAGGTACCAGGATTAATTTTTGTCGTTACGGTTTGGAAAGGGCGGAAGTAGTTTCATAAAGAGCCAAAAGAACTCCGTTTTTAGATAGAGGTTATAGAGATTAGAATTTAAAAAGTAAATAAAAGTCAGTAAGTAAAGTAAGTAAATGATTTTATTCATGAAACCTTTTGTTAGAAATTGTTAGAATTGTTTGTATCATGTAAATTTGTTCATTTCATAATATTTATACTTGATTGGCTATACAACTAACTTTATTTTTTAGTTATAAATATTAATACTGGATAGGAATGCAACAGCTAAATCTTTATATTTTTGTAAAAATTTTACATAAGAATTATTTTTCTTCCGTGGCCAAAGGACTCCGTTTCGAGTTAGAGGTTGCGAAGATTAGAATTTAAATATTAAAATATTAGCCTAATTAGTATACGGTCGTATTCCTAATACCTTTGCTTGAATTAGAATCGTTTGTATCACATAAATTTATTCAGGTTATAATATCAGAGGATATGTTTAATTATACAAATAACTTTTATTTTTAATTCTAAGTATTAATACTAGGTTATGAGTGCAACAGTAAAATCTAAATATTTTTATAAAGATTTCGCATAAAAAAACTAATTTTCTATGCACGAGCTTTCCAAAGGTTTTGTAGTTAGGGTTTGTAAAAGAAGAATCGTTAACCCCTCCAGCTTACATGAATCAAAGGAAGAGGACAAAATGTTTATTTTAGACTAGTTATCTCGTTCCTAATAGCTGTTTTAAAAAATCTTATGCAAACTCACTTAAACTTATACAACTTACCTAATTTTTTTTATTGTTTTAAGCTTTAATTTTTGTACAATAATATGTATTTTTTTACCTTTGTACCATATGAGTCAATATAAGTATTTCTTTTATTTTTAGACGAATTTATCAACATTAGATATAAATTATAACAATTAAAAATTATTTTTTCTTTGAATATTAATATTTTTGTTTGAGGAATGTTCTTACCTATAATATTAAGAAAAGCAAGAACAACTGAAATTCTAGGTAAATGATTTAAGAATTTTTTTTATAATCAGTGACAAACCTTATTGTTTGTTTAATGGACCAGGTTAAGTTTTTAAAAAGGAAGACCTTATTGAATTTACATAAATCAATGGATCCCCTTTTTACTCATATCAACATTTATACATTCTCCACAAGGCCATATGTAATCTTGTTTGTTTATTCCATTCAAGGTTAGAACTAATTTTTTTCGTTATGATTTTCAACGCAAGGAAGTAGTTTTCCTAATCACTACAATGACTAATTTAAAATTTGGAGTATGAAAACTAAATTTTTAATGGTAAAAATAGTATTCCATTAAAACAAGCCTTTAAATAGCAATAAAATATTTTGTTATCTTTCTTCGTTATAATTTGAAAAAATTTATTTACATATATGACTAAATAATTTACGACAAATTATAATCACAGGTAAACAATTTGATTTTTAATTGAGTTCATTGAATCTTAGATTTAGAATATTTATATTTATTAAATTTTTTTTTAAGATTATGCAACTTTTAATATTTTTAAATAAATTTCGGTAAACATAATTTTAAAAAATATATTTTTGATATGATGCCTGATCTCTGAGTGATAACGATATTAGTCAAAATTAAAAACGTCACAAGAATAAATTTTTAACATTAAAATAATAATAACAAGTTTAACGTTAAAAATAAATACTTTTAGATGAATCAAATGAATGCTCATTTTCTTTAGTAAATGTTTCATTGTCAAGAGGATTTTGGGATTAATTTTTGTCATTGCCGTTATGAAAAGACGGACGTAGTTTCGTAAACCTCTCTTTTGAAATGGAGGTTACAAAGATTAAAAGTTTGAATGGCAAAGAGTCAGTCTAATTAGCGAAACTTGCCAAGTGTCATAATAATTTTATAGTGTCATTGTATTGAATTTATTTTCCGGTTTATACGACAAAGAGTTACGATTTATTTATATTCGCGAAGGTTATATGTGACTTTTGACAAATGTTAAATTGATTAATGGTACATAAAGTGGTAAATATATTTGAGAATTTTGACAGAGTTTTGATGAATTTTATTTCGAATATAATTGTTATATATAATTTATATTTAATATAACATATTATCAGAATTCATAATTGTTTTTGTCTTCAATATATATTAGATTTTCGATTCAAAAATACATATTATCTATACAAAAAAAATATTTATACAAGTGTAATCATAGTAGAAATTATTACACACAAATATAATGTATTTGCGTTTGCCATCAATTATAGTATTGCATTATTATTAAGACTTAACATTACCTTTCGTTAAAAAAAATGCTAAATAAAAACAATAAAATGCAATATAATCATCGACATAGAATTAAATAAATAGTGGAACAGGAACTAGTTTTTATTATATTTTGAAAAAAAAAAGATACAAAGTAATCAGAACAAATTTCTTCAACTAATTCAGCCGAGAATAATTTACCAAAACTTATTTGCCGTGTTAATAACTTTATTCTTTGAATCTCACAGAAAAAAAAATCCGCCAATTTTCATAAAATTTCTTTCCTAGGAACGATAATCTTACCAAAGACACAAAGAGATGACAAAATTTAAGAGTATCTAATTCCGAAATTCGAACTAAAAATACAACGAAACAACTCTGTCTGTCTGTCCATTCTTCTGGGGATCAACATCCCTTTCTACAATATGACTCAACGATCCTCTAATTTTCCCTTTGTTAACCGTCCTCCCCGTCTTGATCGCACCGTCACGCAAATTATGCAAGGAAAATCTTAACAAAACATCGGTGATCCATAACGCTGTTGTCTCTGCACCGCTCTACCGTGTCTGCTAATTTTAAAACCCTAAAATAAATGCGCCATGGGTTCTTCTCTCGGACGTTCCAAGCTTCCTTCCTGGTGAGGTGATTGTTTCAGTGCGTTTTAGGAATGCTTGGAGAGTTTTTGGAGGGATTTGGGAGATTTAAAATCCCTTGGTGTGTCTGAGTAAGACACCACTCAAAAAGTAGACAGCGTTCAGAACAGAAAGGACTTTCTAATTCAAATATCTATCAGTAAAAATGGAAACCATAGTGATATAAAAATATCACACCGTCTAATTATAATAATTGTACAAAAAAATTAAAGTTATAATAATTCTACAAACTAAATTATCATACCGCAGTCTTTTAGAAAGGAAAAACTCTGAGAATTTAAAATTTTACTCACGGTGGGATGGATATACTAGTTTCCTTTAAAACTAATGAAAATTCATTTGATAAAATAATAATAATAATAATAATAATAATAATAATAATAATAATAATAATAATAATAATAATAATAATAATAATAATAATAATAATAATAATAATAATAATAATAATAATAATCGATATTGACAAGTTGACAATTAGGTTGATGCACAGTGATTAGGTTGACAGTCGCATTTCCCCCTCTTAGTTTGCTAAGTTAATATGAACTTCAAAAAATGAAAAATCTTCCTACTTTATTTCTGCCTGTATTAACCATAAAATGGTTCTAGATAATTATTTTTTGGGTCAAATTGAGACTCATGTATCCTTTTACTTTCAAATGCATATTGAATTGCTTCTAGAAGATTATTTCCATATAAACTAAATATCGCTGTGTAAATATAACAAAATAATGCATCAGCTAAAACTTCGCCATATGTATAACTGTTTCAAAATTCACTATCAAGATTGTATCATTTTGTACTTGTGCAAGTTTTTTTTTACATTTTAGACTTTAATGATTAGGAAATATTTATAATAATCTGTAATGGCATTGCATACATTTTGTATCAAGCGTTTATAACAAAGTAATTCGCATAAAAACTAATTTTAAAACTTAACATTTTTATTCGGTGAAAATGATATTAATGCTATTCTCAAATGGATCTTTAATGGGCTAAAAAGCATAAACGAAGAATGTATATCCTGCAGTTTTAAACAATTATTTTAAATACTTTTTGATAAATTAAATTATGTTTTTCAAATTAAATAAAGATTTCTGATCAAGATTAAAAATATTTCCGTTTTTCCGTCCTCATTTTTATGAAACTGTCCACAGAAATTAATAAAACAAGCTTAAAATAAAAAATACATTAATTTACTTATGAAGATATTACAGCGTTTATTAATTACAAACCATGTCACGTTAATTAGTTCGTATATTGCATATCAATCAAGTGCTAAAAAGGAAATAGGTAACTTAAGACACGTGTATAGATGAAATGACTACAAAATCTAAATATACACAATGTCCCATTTTACTTCAATCTCTTTCATTTCTTAGATTAAAGATGATTAGGACTGACATATGATATAGAAATTGAAACTAATACGCGTTAAAGTTTCCGTGCTATAAATGAGAGGAAGTGTTTTGTTCTATTAATAAAACAATGAAAAGTTAATAAGTAACAACATTTAAATATTATACCATTTGATAAAAATAGTGGAGTATTTTCGCAATAGCTTTGTATTTTTTATTTGCATTTGGCCAATGAAATTTTTATGTCTTCAAATGTAGAACGCACGTGTATGGTTATTTTGTTTTAATAATAATAATGTGGGTTTTTTTGTTTAAATCTGTTTTTAATCATTTCTTTTATTTTTAACTGATTCGATCATAAGATCATTTACCAGAAATGTCTATCATTTTACTCGAATTTTAATGCTATTAAATAACCCTTATATAAAGTCATACTGTATGCCGAAAAAGTAAAGTAAAACTACAAATATGATTTTCAATTTAAATTACTACTGAATGCGAAATTTCGGTGGAAAAGTATAATACTAAATATTTTCTATTGATCTGAGTTTGAAATTGATGGATGAAATATTTTGTTTACAATAAGTGCACTTTTCATGGAAAATTAAATTTTTGGACGAATCTCCTTGGCCATCCCGTTTAGGTGCTTCTAACAATATTAATAAAAAAAATATTTTCATAAAGAACTAAAATAGCCTACTTTCCTGTTACTTAAATACTTACTGAAGTTCTAATCGGGAAAAAACTAGGTTTCTAACAGTAAATATCATCAACAGCCGTTTCTACACTAGATTTATACATATTAGAAAAAAAAATCGAAACACAGCATCCAGCTAATAATTTAAACTTCTAAAAGCCAAAATCAACTATTTTCCTTAATATTATTTCGCAAATCAATTAAACATTATTTATCGTCTGCTCGCGATTTATTTGTAGTTCGAGGAATCTATAATAATAAAAGAAAGAGTCTGTCTGTCTGTCTGTGTGTCTGTTATCGGATCGTAAAAGACCTACTTATACTGCCCTCAGAAATTCGAAATTTTTAAGATAGATTCCCTTTAATATGAACGTGTGCACCTGAGGCTTAGATTTTTCATATTTGTTCCATTTTTAGAGAAAAATCGAATTTTCTGGAAAAAATACACCACTTTCGCTCAAATCCGATTATTTTTTCTCTTTCCTGATGCCATCGGCTGAAAAAATTAAATAAAACTTTTAACGAAAATATTTAAAATTCAAAATGTTTATTTTATTCTTTTGCCATTACTTTCAGAAACTAAATTTATTATTTGAAAAATAATTGACACGTTTCAAGTGACGTAATTCCGCCAGTCTTCATTCCCGGATTTTATTGTGGGTTTATTTGATGATTTTTTCATTAATTTTTCTGTTGACTGCATGTATGCATATTTAAGCAATAAATGTATAGTTAAGCTATTACTGAAATAGGATGGTTAATAAAGGCCATCGCACTAGAGCTATTAGTGTTTTATGTCTTTATTTTTTCGCCAAATACGTTGCCAAACTCGCCAAATTATTAACTAAAATTCGCCAAATAGGCAATTTCTTTTATAAATAATTTATAAGCTGGTCGGTTGTTTGAAGGTCAATGTGTTAGAGCTGTATAATGGGTGTGGGTAGCTATATCTATTTTCTCGCCAAATTATCTCCCAAAACGCGCCAAATGAGCTAAAAGGTTTTATGTATTTATGAGGGAATTGTGATGACATTTATGAGTGCATTTTATAGCATATTTTTCATTTTGGAATTTTAAGGCAATGAAACGGGATTTTATAATTTATAACGAGCGGAAACAATAATAAGTTTATGATCCTATAACAGGTTATATGGTACACATATTTGGAATCTATTTGATATTTTTTTTATTCCGTGCGAAGAACGGGTATAAATTTGCTAGTAATTAAATATTTATTAATAACAAAAGTAATGAAACTCCAAATTGCATTAAAAAAATAAGAAATGTAAATTAAAACTTAGCATAATTGTATGCAAAAGTATGCCTTGCCGCTTTCTTGTTAGATAATTAATGAATAATCAAGGAATCAAATTGTGCTACATTTTATGACGTCATTCCAAACTGATTCATGAAAATATTATTTTGCTTCAAATATGTTTAAATAAATAAAGTTTCTCATGCCATTGTTGATTTGGCAACAGTGATTTAAATGACTCAAAATTGAATTTCAATGCTAATTCAATGGGAAATTCGCCGACAGATAGTAGATTTATGTCCGTCCGGACGTACAGATAGACAGACGGACAAAAAGTATGAAAGTTGGGTATCTGAGGTCATAGCTTTCTAACAAAAAAAGAATTTTTAAGATCCGATGGATAGAACCGATTTTTGAAGGGGAGTATGGACAGACAGACGGACAGACAGACAGACGGAAAGACAGACAGACATAAGAACAGACAGACAGATGGACATCAACCGCATTTCAATACCTACAGTGATTTAAATGACTCAAAATTGAATTTCAATGCTAATTCAATGGGAAATTCGCCGACAGATAGTAGATTTATGTCCGTCCGGACGTACAGACAGACGGACAAAAAGTATGAAAGTTGGGTATCTGAGGTCATAGCTTTCTAACAAAAAAGAATTTTTAAGATCCGATGGATAGAACCGATTTTGGAAGGGGGGGGGGTACGGACAGACAGACAGACGGACGGACAGACAGACGGAAAGACAGACAGACATACGAACAGACAGACAGATGGACATCAACCGCATTTCAATACCTACAGTGACTTAAATGACTCAAAATTGAATTTCAATGCTAATTCAATGGGAAATTCGCCGACAGATAGTAGATTTATGTCCGTCCGGACGTACAGACAGACGGACAAAAAGTATGAAAGTTGGGTATCTGAGGTCATAGCTTTCTAACAAAAAAAGAATTTTTGAGATCCGATGATTAGAACCGATTTTGGAAGGGGGGTACAGACAGACAGACAAACGGACAGACAGGCGGACAGACAGGCGGACAGACAGACGGACAGACAGACGAACAGACAGACATACGAACAGACAGACAGATGGACAGACAGACAGTTGGACATCAACCGCATTTCAATACCTACAGTGATTTAAATGACTCAAAATTGAATTTCAATGCTAATTCAATGGGAAATTCGCCGACAGATAGTGGATTTATGTCCGTCCGGACGTACAGACAGACGGACAAAAAGTATGAAAGTTGGGTATCTGAGGTTATAGCTTTCTAACAAAAAAAGAATTTTTAAGATCCGATGATTAGAACCGATTTTGGAAGGGGGGTACGGACAGACGGACATCGACCGCATGTCAATACCTACTTTTTTATTATTTTTAATTCTTTCGAATTAAAAAAAGAAAAGTAGGCTAAAAATATTTTCATAGAATATCATATGAATATAAATATTATGTGTCCTACGATAGATCTTAAAAAATCACAATTATTATTAGTTTTTACTTACGAATTACATATAATTCTTTAATAAGTACATATAATCATTCAAATTTAAAATGTGTTAATTATAGAAAGATATTTAATATTGTAATATTGAAAAATAATTTTTTGAGCACATTCTGGCAAACTATACCACACTAATACTGGAATGTTACCGTTTAGAGTTGTTTTTTTAAGTTTCAAATCAAAAATAGCAAAACGTGACACCTAAAATTTTTTACCCTCCCAAAATAGAAAACCAATTAATTGTTTTAATTACAAACCAATCTTGGGTCCTTTTACAAAAATAGCATTGATAGCCTTAGGCCTGTATCTTCAAAAATCATGAGAGGAAGATAGAAATCGAATTCGTTACTGTAAAATAACGGAGCCGAACTAGTCTCATGTTGTTGTTATTAGTTTTAATCATATAGAGATTAGGGTAAAACATAATATTCTTTCCATAGAAAAAAATTTAATAATGAGAAGAAAAAACTTTCAGGAAACATCAATTGTATGCGAAACTTTAAAAAAAAAACTTTGTATTTTGCAAAAAACTATAAGAATTATTATTATTAAAATGGCGGTTTAAAAAATTCCATTAGTTTTTATACAAAGTTTTTCATGAACAGTTAGGCGAATTTTATGGCATTTCAAATAGTTGGAATTACTATATGGCTAAATGCAAGTATAAATATAAGGAGTTCCCCTTTCTAATCAGAAGTTCCCAGATTTTTTAAATATTTAAGATTTTTTTTTAATTTAGAGTAAACAAGAGCCATTAATGAAATTTTTATAGAACCTCCGTTTATTAAAGAAGAAAACTTTTTTTTTGTACGAGCTATGGATCATAAGATGAACCTGTTATCAATTATTACTAGAAATTAAATTTATTCATGCATTTTTCTTTAGTTAACATGTAAATAATGTAATAAATGCATTTTTTTAAAAATAAAATTTACTTTAAAAACACCTGTCTCGACATTCTAATCATCGGTAAACGGCCGGCTCGATGTCGAAACGAGCTCTTTCCTTCTGACCAAGTTGCAAGTAGGTCGCCACGAGGAGTCGTTCGAAAACCAGTAATTATTGGAATGCTTCTAGAATCTGTGTTTGGGGGATATTAGTCGATGATGAAAAGCAGAAAAAAAATCAACAACCTCCTGATCGAGAGTAGGTCCTGTTTTGAGTGTGAAGTTCATCAGGAGAATTCTCAGTGCGACAGACAAGCATCAAAATGGCCATTTATTAGTTAGCTAAAAGGCCCGAGTTTGCTGACCCAAATTCTTTAAGCCTGCTTGAAGTGGGTTTTTCTGCCAAAAATTCTTGTGGTTTTAAAGTGTGCTACAAAATGACTGGGTACATGTAATGGTAGTGTCAGCTATAATTACTAGGCTATTTTTATGCTTATTAGTTTGCCCACAAAATACAATTTTAACCTTTATACATGTGAGTAGGAGTCCTTTTGATGCAGATGATGTATCAATAATAAACAAGTTATTGTTTTTGTTTAATTAAATATATGATGACCTTCAGCAAATTTGAATTTTCAATTAGAATTTGAATATGATGAAAAGAACTTAAGTTTAAGAGTTGCCAAAATTTTTTCGTTTAATAAGTACAAATTTCTGCTATTCTTAGTACTCGAAATCCTCAATAAAAGTTTAATATATGAAGATTTTAGTGCTAGAAATTTCGTTACTTTTAATATTCGGTAATTACTTAAAAAAATATTTTACGTACATAACGTACGTAAAATATTTATGTTCATTAAATATTTTACTTCATTATTTTATGTTTCCTAAGTGAACTGGGTTGCTTCTTTATCCTTAAATATATCTTGAGTAATAGTAAAAATGATACTGAGTTAAAATATCTATAAAAAACATAATTTTTTTCCTAAAAACTTAATTACTATTTATATGAACAAAATTGCGATTAAATACGATTAAACTTCTTACTCAATACTTTACTTTAAAAAAATGCTGCGTTCTTTTTATTATTAAGTTTTATTCATCAATTAGACAACTCCTAATAGATTAGCATTTCAAAATCCAAAATTCATTTTATTAGTTTTCAATAGTAATTAGTTGAATAGTTCAAAGAAGTCAACAATTGTTCGACCTCATTATCTATATTTTTATTACGTTCGTGAAAAGAATTTAACTTTCACTGTAACCTTGAATATTATATTGAGTTACAGAAAAAACGAAATGTTTATAATTAGTTTTTATACGAAAAAACTTTTAACGAAAATTATCGTTGTCAATTATATCAAGCTAACTGAAGACTTTTACTGAAATCTCACTAAAAAAAGTAACATGTCTTTATTACCAAAACTCATTCATCCATTCATAGACTTCTACCAGACTTCTTCGGCAATCAAAGTTCAGCCATCATGATCAATTTGATTACTCCAAAGAACCCGACCATTGTTCTAAAAATGTTCCTTCCCTGCTCCACCCCTTTTTCGAAGGTCTCCTTGGTAGTTAACAAACCACGAACATATCGGATTATTCGCTAGGATAATTGATGCACGAAAATGTAATTGTAGTTGCCGTAGATACAGATAAGGCAATGTTAGCCTTGTTTTATTGTGTTTATGTCTCTAATTAGAATGACGTCAGCAACGTATAGTTGTTCTATGGTTAAATCCAAGAGATAATTCGATGGCACTGTGGGAATTTATCTAATCAATAATTAACCTAAAGTTCGTTTGTTAAATATTTTAGAATGCTATATTTTTTTCCGGGAACAGACACAAATTATAAAATCAATTGATTTTTTTCATTGCTCAAGAAACCTTTTTTTTTCATTATTTAATGCAATTTGACAATCATTTGTGAAATTTATGATTCTTAAACAAATAAAAATGTTCATGTTCATTACAAATTAAAAATCAATGCATTAATAAAATGTTTTTGAACATGTTATTCGTGTTTAGGTGGCCTTACGTCAAACCATTTTTTTTTATTTCTATTGTGCTTAAAGTATACATATTTATCTTTTTAGTACAGCAATAATACTTTTTGCAAATTTTGCTATTGTATAAAAGTAAAGTAGTTCAGTTTCTTAAATTTATTTAATTTTGTTTTGCTGTGTTTTATTTTTGAACATTGCTATTTTTTTATTTTAGCGAGATTTAGGTAATAATGATGCATAAATGAAAAACATTAATTGGTTTTCTAATTTGACAACATAATATGTTTACATTTGTTTTTTTTCCACATCTCATGAATTTTTCAATTTTTCTTCAGGTTCCTCCGAGCGAGAAGTGGGAGTCCGAAAAGAACACATCGCCAGCCTCTACGACTCTCTGGCCGCCGAACTGCGCGAGCGTCTCAACAACCGCAACAGCTGCCCCATCCTTCTGCCTCCGAAAGACTACGACACCGTCAGTAGGAGGCAGGGGCGACTGGACGGCATAGACACCCGACGCAGCACCAACTACAACTTGGTCGGCCTCACCAAGACGGTCACCCCGCTCATCAGCAAGTCGCCATCCTCCTCAAAGAACCAGGATTCCACCAGCGCCAAATCGTCAGGAGGCAAGTCCAGTAACAAGTCCAGCAGTGGAATCGGTTCTGATGAAGCCCTGAGTTCGGCTATCCAGGAGGTGTCGTCTCATCCGGACTTCGGTAGTAAAGAAATTGATCCGGATACAAGTTCGGATGACGAGGAAGATTGGCCTGACACGGCTGGACTCAATGATGAAGATGATGATGATGATGACGAAGACGAAGTGGTGCCTTCGTACGAATGGCGTCGCCCCCCGAGATTCCCGCCAAACGCTATTCCGCCCCAACAGATCCGAGATCGAAGAAGTCGGTCTTCTCCTGATGAAGAAGATGATCCGATCTTCGGGAGGGTCCATCGAGGGGTTCGAGGGATCGTCGACAAATTCGAACGGAGGGCCGTTTCTCCGACCCCGGTGGCCCAGGAAATCCATAATCGGACACCGGTGAAAGTAGCTGCCAACCCGAGAAGATCCGATCCTTACGCCGACCACCCATACCGCGGCGAGGAACCAGACGATCATCTGAAGCAACAACACTTTGAGGTGGTATACAGGAGACACAGCAATCCTCTAGAAAAGAAGATCCAGAGGGAGCCCAGACCTGTGTCTTATCCAGCAGCCGTCATCGATCCAGTGTCACCGAGACTCGGTAAATCTAGACCTGGTCTCGAACCGCATGTGGAACACAGGACCAAGTACAAGGAGTTGCCTCGCACGAACTTCGTCGAGCGGGACAGCAGATCTCCACAGCAAGACGTCATCGTAGACCATCACAACCCTGTCCAGAGGTACCCTGGCAACTACGACAGATACTCGCCCTCCCACCCTCGAGACAGAGAGTTAGAGAGACCAAGAATGGGGGACGTGGAATTTTACAGAGACTCTCGTCCAATGTCTTCGTCCCCTGTCAGGCAATTCCGTTCACCCGATCGAAATTCCTCTCCACACAACATGTACCCACGACAGCGACAAGCCAGTGCTATAGACGTTCGACAAGTAGAAAGAGCTTTTCCGTCTAGGTTTGTGGAACCTTATCCAAGTTCTAGACCTACTTATCATCCACCACCAAACGAAGAAAGGAGGAGATCTGGCTACTTTGATTTGCCCGTAGATCCTAGGGACTATAGGCATAGTTTTGTGGAATCTCCGTTTCGTAGACTTCCACTGAATACTCAGTATTAGTGGACCGGACGTATTTTTTTTATTTTATGCGAGTCTACGGTCAGTTGATGTGCCACATAAACTGCAAAGCATGTAATGGTGTGCTGTTTTAGTCTTCAAGTTCTACGATAAGCTTTTTTCGGTTTTACCGAGAAAAATTAACTCCCGAGTCAAATTTTGTGTTTTGCTCCAATTCGTTCAACGTAAGATGCTTCTCAACTATAC
This sequence comes from Oedothorax gibbosus, assembly GCA_019343175.1. NCBI lineage: Eukaryota > Metazoa > Arthropoda > Arachnida > Araneae > Linyphiidae > Oedothorax > Oedothorax gibbosus. The sequence continues at coordinate 24,373,567 of CM033280.1, forward strand.
TTGGTGGTTTTGAAGTTTGTTTTCTCTCTTTGACTTTATGAAAAGCTTCAACTAAACGAAAGGATTCTTTGACAAAAATTGGTACACTTCAAGAATTTTTCAAAGTCAAAGCCATTTCACATGATACTACTTTGTTTTAACTGTTATTATTTGAAATAACACATACACCTTAAACTCTAATAAAGTTAACTTGAAAATTTGACAACATGCATTAATATGCCTTATTTTAAGGCTAAAACTATTTTAAGGTGTGTGTTTTTTTACACTTTTAAGTGCATGTCATTTAAAACTATACTTATCATAATCAGTTTTTGTAACGAACAATCTTTTGATAAACTTTTAAATATCATCTAAAAATATTTCATTAACATTTTTTTACAACAGAATTTCATTTAAAGCAACATTTTATACTTCTTTTGTTAATTTTTTTTATATTTTATTCTAAATAATTAATTGCGTACTGAATGCGTTGTTGTAATCTTTATTAAAAAATAAACTTCATATCATAAAATACAAAAGCTGCAAACCATTCACAAAATACATGTATTTGTTGTCTCAAAGTTATAATACGATGCTTAAAATAAAATTCTTTAATAGCTTGTCAAAAATTATACTTATATATAAAGATATATTTAATAAAATATTTTCTTCAAATCAAAAGCTATACAATATCAAAAAAAGTTCTAAT